>LPNX010348365.1:35756-194906 GCA_001517045.1 Pseudotsuga menziesii
GAATGCCACATCATCATTCCATGTCATTAGAATGCACTTTTTGACTACCACGTGGCAGTTTGAGGGAGTGCCACGTAGCACTTCAGCCAAAATTTTCCCTGTTGGGGCCAAAATTCAAAACGCAATATCTTTTGCATCCGGAGTCTGTTTGACACGCCATTTGCACCGTTGGAATCATCTTGACGAGCTCTTCGACATGGTACTATTTTTGTTGCAATATGATGATTTTGAAAATTGGCCTTTTTAGATCCTCCCGGATCACTCGCATCGTTATTTTGGTTTTCATATCTTTAGAATCTACATCTATTCTTCTCATTCTTTCACTGGCCTTTCTTTTTGATGTTCACTTAAAATCTTCAAAGATTGCTTATGTTCTTCTAATTCTTTTTTGATACAACCCATTTATCTTCATTTTTAAAACTGCATAGACCAAGCTTGCAGCTTGGGGTAGAACCACCTTGCTATTCTTATTTCGGTTTTCATATCTTTAGAATTTGCATCTATTATTTGCATTCTTTCACTAGCCTTTCCTCTTGTTCTTCACTTAAAATCTTCAGAGACTACTTTTGTTCTTCTAATTCTTTAGCTAATATTAATTTTTTTTTTAAAGACTATTCTTCTTCTAATTATTTCCGTGATATTAACCTTTTTATTTTTATTTTTAAAACTATAGAAACCAATTTCAAATTATTGGATATACATGTTTACGATGAAGGCATTTCATTACGCTGAAGGCGTTTCACAATGGAGACGTAGTCTCAGAAGATTCCTGGTGTCCCTGGGCCGTAGCATTTTCACACATGCCGCCTCAGCTTAGTGAATGGAGACTGAACAGGTGTTGTGTGTTGCATCATTTAACCCTATCGGGTCATTTTTTTTTATTTACTGCACTTTAGTTGGGTCCCTGATTCAGCAATATTGATTTTGGAACTTTTGTCCCGTAGACTGCAAGTGTCCTCTATGATATGGCTAGTGTTGCGTGTGAATGGATTGATGGAACTAAGGGATTGATTGTGAGTTGTGGATCATTCTTTCTGCTTGTTGTTTCACGTACATTCCTGAGTTTTTTTTATAGCTCAAAATGACACATCTCTCCCTGTGACCACTTTCCTATGTTTTCGTCAGATGTTGACACTTCCATGATGACACTTCAAGAAAGTCACTAAAAGTCACTGAAGAAAACACCTAACTTGGAGGACCCATATATTCTATTCTATAACTCCATTTGAACTCATCTCTGCACCGTTCGAAATATATTTCAGTTAGCTAAAACTTTCTAGAAGACACCAAAGTCTGAAAATGCCCAAAAGTACCCTAACAATTTGAGTTTTTTTATGTGTACACAAGTTTCCTTAAGGAAACCCTTGTATGTACGTGACTTGCTATATATAATACTCGCGTATGCCTTAAATACGCGACTATCTACATTAAAACCCCACGTATACCTCCTTGCATACACGACTGTTGTCTCTGCAACTCACGTAGGCCTTCTGAAAATGTTAAAAAAATACATATTTTGAAATTCAGGTAGTTTGGGTAGTTATGCAACTGACTTCTTCAGTTGTAACTACTTTGTCTTCGACCCTAACTCTTCATAAAACATCTAAATAGAGGACAGGAGGTCCATGAGAGGAGACTTGAATCTTTGCATTGTTATGCTGGAGAAATTGGAGCTCTCTTTGCCCACACCTTTTCCCTAGAAGCATTCTCCTTGTGTTGTAGAGCTTGGAGGGTGAGTTCTTTGGAGAAGAGAAGCAGTAGAACCAGATCAAGGTTTTGTGAGGTGCCCAACTTGAAGAGAAGGTATCTTTGTACTTCTTTTCAAGATTAATAAAGATGTGATGTCCTTGTTCTTCCAAAATCATTGTCCAATGTGTGATTCAATTTATAATTATGATCATATGATGATGTTAGTCAGATCATTATTTCATGTTTATTTTATTATGATTTATTTATATGTGGTCATATTGGTTTGAAGAAGTTATAGCTCATTCTGCAGGTCTTTTGGAGCAAGAGGAGCAAGAAGAGGATTGAAGAGATGCTTGGATCAACCTTCATTTAGCTAAGGTATGAACCATTCTAATCTCTGAAACTTGTTTATATATAATTGCAAAACCATTTGCATCCACCTTTCAACCACAGTACGTGGATGGCCTCTTAAACCCTAGCCATAGGAAACTTTTCTTTACAACAGAACTGGCGATTCCACTTGGGATGAGCCTTGTCTGTTTGGGGTTTCTCTGTATTTATCTCAGTCTTTTACAAGGTTTCGGGTCTTTCTTTCCACTTAGGAACACTTTATGAGTCTGATAGAACACCTCCCCTGCCTTCCTAAGGTATTTTTTGACTATTTTTGGGGATTTTTTCCACCCATACGCAAGTTATAGACTGAACAGTCGCTTGTCTGGTTCTATACACGCGAATTTCTATACTGTCAACCCATGTATGATACGTGACTTGTCAGTGGTACAACCTATGTGTGCTTGTACACGCAACTTACTGTACTGTCAATCTGCGTATGACACATGACTTGTTAGTAGTACAATCCACATATGCCCGTAAAACAATGTTTTTTCCTCATTTTTGTGGTTTTTTCTGCTGTTGTGGGATTTTTGGTAGGTCTTTTGGTGTCCTCTATAGGTGCATGAATCCATGGATTTAGTGTCCTTTTGGTGGTTCTTTATCTATGTGGTAAGCCTTTTTATAGCATTAGGGTTTGCTCTTTGTTCTTTTCCCCCACCCCCTTTGCTTGGCATGATTTTTGGTTTATGTTTCTGGTCAGCCTCTGTTAGTGATCTTTGTCTCAGTTCAGAAGCTTGTTGGTGTTTATTTCCTTTTTGTTTTGGTGGTTAACTTCACCATGCCAAAGTAGTTGACTTGTCTCTTATGCAAGCCTTCCTTATACTGACTTTAGTTCATTCTAGAGTTTGTGTGGTGTTTGTATAGCAGAGTTCATTTTGATTTGTCCTTGGTATCTGCATACTTTTGTTTGTAGGTAGTTTTTCTTTTGCATTTATAAAATAAAATGGAAAAAAACACATGTTTGCTTTATATGCATGTAGATTAGTTTTTTAGTCTAGATTGCATGACATATCATTGATTTTGGAAAAAAAAATATAAAAATAATTTGTTCTTTTGTGGCTATCAAGTTTCTATTTGAAAAGAAAAAGAGAACAGTTATTGCTTTTTTTCATTTCAGTTCTCTTTGTTTAGTCATTTTGTTTCAACTTTGAGTCAAAATACTGCATAACTTTCACGGCATTTACCCGCTGACTAAAAACAACCTATTAAAATAAACGCTATAATTTAAAAATTATTACTAAGTTTTATTTTATAGGCTCATACACCAAGTAGCTTAGGCTAGACTTGTGGATTAGGGAGTCTTAACTCTCCACAAGTATTAAATTTCAAATGTAGTTCGCCAATCACTAGGAAAATCCTCTTCTATGTTTATTGTATCTAGGAATATCCTCTCAAACGGGAGCTAAGCACAAGGCTGCGTGTAGGCTTGGATTGAGGAGATAACCATCTCATTCCTTGTTAAAGCATAGACCAATGTTTTTGCGCATCTGTCGATTCTGTCTTAGACAGGATTTCGGGCTTTGCTACCCTGCTCATGCATAGGAACCAGGCTTGCGATGATCCCCCCATACTGTCAATATAGTTAAGGTAGCCTTTAATCTCTTTGACATCTACGGTTCATACACATGTACAGTGGAAGGCTATTTCTTGTTGACCTTGGACGGGCTTGGAAGGTAACCCCGGTAGAAGGTGTGGGAGGGCGATGGGTGATTCCTCCGCTTCTTCCTAAGAACATCTAAAGGGATGCCAAGTAATTGTCTATCATCTTTCTTCTGGAAAGCATATCTTATGCTTGTTTGTTTGTTTGGATTTAGGAATTTCAGTGAGTGCTTTGTGGTTTTCCTGTACTAAGTTTGCCTTCAGGTGTGTGATTTGTACTTTTGGTTGCTTGTCAACCTCAGACTTTGTCTCCTAGTTTGAAAATATGGCTAACACCCCTTTGAACACCAACAAAGAGATCTCCATGCCGGGAACTCCTTGTACTATTCCTCTCACAGGGAATGTTGGTGTTCGTTTGATCGCCACCTTGAATCTACCTAGATTCACCCTAGGGCTACCGATGTGGTTGTTTTCCACTCCAACTATCCCGAATGCTGCTGGTGCTTCTCAAGTAAGATCCTTATATCAAGAGCATCAAAACACTGCTTCCCCTTCACCTGTAGTTGATTCTCCTACTCCTTCCATCTCATGCAGAGAAAGTACTGATACTAGTAACCGAAAGCCTAAAAGGAGTAAAATAAGGAGGAATAGGAAGAAGACACATAATAAAGACAGAACCCATTCAACCTTTGCAAGTCAAGTTGAACCTCACCACCCAGCCTCTGCAGTTCATGCTGGGGGAACCTATCCAACCTCTACAGGTCATGTTTGGATCTAAGCAATCAACCTCTACAAGTCAAGTTGATATTCACCATCCAACCTCTGTTGATCATGCTGGTGGGATCCTTCCAATATTTCCAGGTCATGTCGGATCCAATCACACAGCCTCTGTAGTTCATGTTGAGGGAACTCGTTCAATCTTCGATAATCAAGTTGAACCTCCTCGTCCAACCTCTGCATGCCATATTGGACCCAACCACCCAGCCTCTGAAGTTCATGCTGGGGGAACACACTCAACTGCTGTAAAGCATATTTTTCCTCACCATTCAGCCTCTGTTGTTCATGCTTATGGTGCCCATCCAACCTCTGCAAGTCATGTTGGACCGAGTCTCTCAGCCTCTGCAAGTCATGCTGGGGGCAGTCTTTCAGCCTCTGTGGTTCATGCTGGAGACAATTCATCAGCCACTACGAGTCATGTTAACACTGTTGAAAAGACTACCCATTCAAAACACAATCCCAAGTTTCCTTGTAAACTTTGTGAGGGAGACCACTGTACTTATAAATGCCCTTCCATTATGGAGGTGCGAAGAGTTTGGTTTCATGGTCATCCCATTTTCAAACATCCTGAAGATTTTCAACAACCAACCTCTCTTAGTGAGGTTGGACCCAGTCACTTAGCCTCTAGCGGTCATGCTAGGGGAAAAATATCAGCCTTTGTAGGTCATGCTGAGAGCAAACAGTCATCCACTGCTACTCATGTTGACACCGTTGAGAAAATAGCTTGTTTGAAGTGCAAACATAAGTTCCCTTGTAAGCTATGCGAGGGAGATCATCTTACTCACCAGTGCCCTGCTATCATAGAGGTGTAAAGAGTGTGGTTCGAGACTCAAGAATTTCCTTCTCCTGAACAAACTATAGTTTCTCAACAACCTACTCAACCTTTGGTTAATCAAGTGGTCGAACCAATATCATCTTTGGTTGATCCCACTCTTCTTTCAGAGAGTGATCCTAATGTGATTGAACCAATCTCATCTTTGTTCAATCCCACTCTCCCTTCGGAGAGTGACTTTCACAAAGCGATTGAATCGATTCCATTGTCGATCAATCCCACTCTTCCTTTGTAGAGTGAAGTGTCTACTAGTAACATTTTCTTCACTGCTAGTTCAGAACTTACTGAACAAGGGGGCACTAAACTCACTTTGGATCAATCCCCACCAAGCACTCGAATTCTTCCTTTGACTAGGATAGCCTAGTTGAGTTGTTCCTTCCTTTTGATACACCTTTCCAGATAAAGGTCAAAGTTGAACCTTAAATGATTGCTTGTTGTATTGTTGATGAAGGAGCCTCAGTTAGTATTTTTTTTGCTCGTGCTTGGTGAGGCATGTGATGTTCGAGCCTTGTGTCGACTGCTAGTTAGTTACTAGCGTTTGATAGAAGAACTTGTATAGCCTTGGGAATTATTGCTCAAACACCTGTTACTTTGGGTGGGAAGACCATCTTACTTGACTTCATGGTGATAGAAGACACCTTGGACTTCAATATGCTCCTCAGACATGATTATGTCTATGCCATGCAAGCCATGGTGTCAACATTATTTTGTATGATGTACTTTAATCATGGTGAATAAATTGTCACTATCAATCAGTTGGATTTTCTTGATCCTTCTCTTGACCCAACTAGAGACCAGGTATTTCCTTTATTGATTCTCAGTGTTTCTATAGACACTCCCCCACCACAGGTGAACTATGTGGCCTCATGTCCTTTGCATTCAATTGCTACTGAGAATCAGACTCTGTTTTCATGCTTACCTTCTTTGGACTTGGTCCGAGCAGTTGACCAGGTGAATCATCCTATATAGACTATGGAGCCTTCTCTCCACTTTATTAATCCATTTGAAAGTTTAGACATGTGTCCTGTCTCAGATGATCTCCTTCCTCTAGATGAAGTCTTCCTATATTCTTTAATAAAGTTTGACCTTCTTTTGGATGTCGGTTTAGTTGTGACTAATTCTAACCCTGATTTTCCAAGTAATCATGACCTTTTTTCTCATGTTGGTCTTGTTAAGTCTTTTGACTCTTCCTTTGAACAACAAGTCAGTGATCCTGATGAGTTTGATTTTTCTTATGAATTTTTCAACTTCTGTGATACTGAGTTTGTTCCTACAGACCCTATCTCCCTTGTTGATTTTTGCTCTCCTTCTGAGGTTGATCTTACTGATTATGAACCCTCGAGCTTGGTGCTATAGAATCCTCTTCATTCGATTCTCCCTTGACTTTACTTTTTACAAAAGATAGCAAAGTCACATGTGTATCTACCAAAGTGACCTGCATATGATCATGATGCTTTTGTTTCTTGGAGACATGATTCTTAGTTGGATTCACAACTATTTATTGTCCTTGTCTTGTTGTTCAATCTCTAATTGCATTTGCATGTGCCCTACTCGCGCTTATGGGCCTGATGCTGACTTCCATGATTTTAGATCATTGTATAAGCCCTCATCTTTGTTCTCATCGTTGCTAAGCCTTGTATCATGTTTCCTTTGCAACTTGACACCCTTTACCTTGAGGAGACATTCCCCGAGTGTTTTTATCCTTCTCATGTTCCTTGCATTATGCATAGGATTTTTCATTGCGCTTGGAACTAGTTTTGCTTGCCCCTAACACTTGTCTCCTTGCATTTAGAGCATTCTTTATGCTGTCCTTCGAGCTCGTTAAAAACAATAAGGAGGCCATGATTTGACTTTTTTAGACTCGTTAAAACTTCACGGGAAAGATATTGAGTTTCTTTATGCCTAGGTATAACTCCTCAAAATAGACTTGACTACCGAGTAAACTTGTCCATTCAGGCTCATTAAGAATATGTGTATGTGCATCCACATTGGTGGTAGGTTATCACTTTCTTGGACCATGTGGAATAATACGAGAAAGGAACACTCTCTTTTATTCAAAATTGAGAAGAGTATTCTGAGGTATAGGTTTATCACTTTTCTGAGCCTGAGGGACTAAATTTACAGAAAAGGAACCCCCAGTATGAGCTTAGTTTTCTCTTTTTCATGCTCTGGACCAAAAAATGAAAAAGATTCCAAGTGTACTTTATGTCTTTGTCATGCTCGTTAAATCCTAAAGAACAAACCATCGAGTTTACTATTGCAATCCCCATTTCTCGTAATCAAATGGATCTTTCCAAGTGATCTTGCCTTCCTTCACACTTGTAAAACTCAGGCTATATGGTACTTTTGAAGGAGCATTGGGTAGGTGGTAATATAACCCTTTTCGGACCTTCCTGGCTAAATACGAAAAAGGTGCACCTTATTTATTCAGAAGCTAAGAGAGTTCTTCTGTGGTTTGTTTTATACTTTTCTTGCCTCAGGAGACTAAATTGGATGAAAAATTTCCCCCTTGGAGTCTTCTTTGGAGTTTTCAGACTCTATAAATTATGAAACACCATCGAGCATGTACTAGTTCAGGCTCATAAAATCCATGAATCAGTGCTTTATCAAGCATTATTCTGTCTCTTCTTCGAGCTTTCCAAAAATGAAGAAGGTCTCAAGTTTGTTTTCTTGGACTCATTAAACCTTTACAAGAGAGAGGGGAAGGGAAGTTCATTCACATGTACTTTACATCATGGAAGCAAGTCTTGTTTCCTTGAACAAAGCACCAGTTTTGAGTCTATCAACAGTTGGGTCCTAGTTTTTGACCTTATCCCGATTTAGAGTTTTTTACTCCTCTAGTTGGTCTCTTTTCCATTTATATGGGGAATCTATCAATGTCTCCTACATTGCATATTTGTGTTGTTGGTCCCTTTTGTGTCTAAAGCTACCTAAGTCACTTTTGTGTCGTGTTCACTGTTCAAGGATTAAACCTTTGTCGGCGTTTTTGTAGTTTCCTTGACCTTTTGTGTCGGCCATTCCTTGGTATCAGTTCATTACATCATGTCTTCGGTGGTCCTTGTCGTGAATTTATGTACCAATTCCAAATCCAATTAGTCTTTGACTTACTGCGTGTTGAATGATGAAGGATGCCTTAATGCCTTCCTTCGAACGGATCTCTTCCTATCGACTGAAACACATATTGCTTTGGGAATGATATTTAGAGTTATATGGCAGTACCTTGGGGATTACTGTCATCACTGGCAATTTCCCTCACTATTGGGTAGTGGGAATACCTTAATGTCTACTACTTTATGGATTCTTCAAGTGTTCGACTTCAAGTCCTTGTATTCACACTTGTTAGAATGTACTAGGTACCTTGGGGAACATTTTCATTAATGGTGGTTTCCCTCACATTTTTTAACAGTTCTCATCATTGAACGGTAATCAAATGGTTTCCTCCATGTTCAACTTGAGCTCCTTTATTCACATAGTTAGGATTCAAACCTTTTTTGGGTGGTTTGGATTGAAGAACTTGGGTCGACAATATCATCATATTTTGCTATTGCCCAAGTTCCGCAATACCTTGTCACACTTCATATGACATTTTGTTGAGACATAGATCCACCTTGTATTTTTGTGGCTATGATCGATTGTTGAGCATGGATCCACCTTGTTCATTTGTGGCCATGACTCTTTTAGATTTGCTATGGCGCCTTTTTTCATATTGAGCGACCATGATAGTTTCATAAATTATACATATTTTGGATCTGCCTGTATCTTTATGGTGATTTTTTGTATATGGACTTGTATGTCCTAGAGATTAGTTTTTTCTGACATTTATCTCTTTTTTAGGTACCTTCATTTCATCCTTTTGATCTTGGATTATCTTCTCTCTCCATACTCAGTTGTTTCCTTTATAATGTATTTTGGCTATTGTCTTCCCCTCTAACCTCATACACTAGGGGGCATCTGTTATAGCTCAAAATGACCCATCTCTTCCTATGACCAATTTCCTATGTTTTCGTCGCATGTTGACACTTCCATGACGACACTTCAAGAAAGTCACTGAAAAAAAACCTAACCTAGAGGACCCATATATTGAGTTCTGTAACTTCATTTGACCTCATCTCTGCAACGTTGGAAATATATTTTAGTTAGCTAAAACTTCCTAGAAGACATCAAAGTCTGAAAATGCCTAGAATTACCCTAAAAATGAGTTTTTTTTTTATGTGTACGCGACCCGCATATGTATGTGACTTGCTATATATAATACTCGCATACACCTGAAATATGTGACTATCTGCATTGCAACCCATGTATACCTCCTCACGTATCCGACTGTTGTCTCTGCAACTCACATACGCCTCGTGAAAATGTTAAAAAAATACGTATTTTGAAATTCAGGTAGTTTGGGTAGTTCTGCAACTGACTCCTTAGTTGTGACTACTTTGTATTTCACCCTAACTCTTCATAAAGCATATAAATAGAGGTAGGGAGGTCCATGAGAGGAGACTTGAATATTTTCGTTGTTATGGTGGAGAAATTAGAGCTCTCTTTTCCCACACCTTTGCCCTAGAAGCATTCTCCTTGTGTTGCAGAGCTTGGAGGCTGAGTTATTTGGAGAAGAGAAGCAGCAGAACCAGATTAAGGTTTTGTGAGGTGCCCAACTTGAAGAGAAGGTATATTTGTACTTGTTTTCAAGATTAATAAAGATGTGATGTACTTCTTCTTCCCAAATCATTGTTCAATGTGTGATTGAATTTATATTTATGATCATATGATGATGTTAGTTAGATCATTATTTCATGTTTATTTGATTATCATTTATTTATATGTGGTCATATTGGTTTGAGGAAGGTATTATTTGTTTTGTAGGTCTCTTGGAGCAAGAGGAGCAAGAGGAGCAAGAAGAGGATTGAAGGGATGCTTGGATCAACCTTCGTTTGGCTAAAAGGTATAGACCATTATAATCTTTGAAACTTGCTTATATATACTTGCAGAACCATTTGCATCCACCTTTCAACCCCAGTACATTGATGGCCTCTTAAACCCTAGCCATAGGAAACTTTCCTTTACAAAATCGATTGATTTTTAGTTGTGGATCATTCTTTACACTTGTTGTTTTGCATATTTTTATGACAGATGGCTTGCGTGTTTTTTATAGACTTCTATCTATTTCCCTAAATGAGCGGTCTTGCCATATTTTTTTATACTTGGTTTCACTATCCTTCACTACAGATCATTTCTCTCAATCTAACATAGCCCTTGCTAAGATTTTATTCCCAGGATTTTGCAAAAGTTTATGTGCCGTAGTTTTTGTGCATTTAGGCTAAAGATTTTCTCGAGGGATTTTGTGGCTTTAGGCTCAAAGTTTGTGGGGTCAATTTTCTCGTGGTTTTGTTTCACTACTGCTAATGGAATACACTTTTACCTATGATTCATCAATGCATTGTTTCTCCACTAATGCAAGATATATTGTCACTTGATTTAGACATGGGCCTATAAAGTTCATTTTGGCTCACCTTATGACGATATGCAAGATATTGCTATGATATTCAATTTATGGAATTTGTCTCTGCATCGCCTTTGCTTTGCACATATAAGCAAGTCTTCAGGTAACCACTATTTTGTTACTGTTTTCCTTTTATTTCATTAGAGAAAATTCGAGGTTTAAAATGGGCCTCCTAAGGAAAATAGTAAAATAATAGCACAACGAAAATTGAGCTAAAAATCTGACACCTTGCATGTCTGAAATTCGACACTTCCTTGTTGCATCTTCGACACAGGTGCTTTTTTTGATCGTTGGTGGAATAGTGTCAGATACTCAATGTGGTCTCAATGACGGTCGAAGATCCGACGCAACCATGGTGTCACATATTCGACATTTATCTGTTTCAAAGTGTCACTAAAAACTTGCAAAAACTATCGAATATCCAACACTTACTGACACTTGAAGGATTGGCCTTTCGACGCGCTGAAGTGTTGGAGGCATGGCAAAGCCGTCGATGGTTTTTTTGAAAGCATTGAATATGCGATGGGAAAATGTCGGTTGATCGTCGGCTGAAAGTGTCGGAGTTTCAACAAAAGCATTGGAACGACATCGAAAAAGAGACGCCTAGTGGTAGAATCAACAAAAAAAAAATTGACAGATTTCCATTTAGGAAGCGGTGTAGTGTAGTTCAACATATAGCACCCATATATATGGAAAAATAGAAATAGTACATAAAGGTTTAGGAAAACATTTGAAATGTCTACTTAGAGAAAAGATGATGCAGTGGGATCAAGTTTTGGCACATACAGAGTTTGTATACAATAGTTGTATAAATAGGTCAACAAAATGATCATCGTTGAATTTTATGCATCAAAATAATCTAAGAAGGGTTTTAGATATGATAGATTTTCACTCATCAATGTCCAAATAAGTGATGATATAGAATCATTTTGTCAAACATATAAATAAAATGCATGCTCAATTCCAAGTGAACCGAACGACTAAAATCTAAAATATTAGTTTGTGGATTCCCAATAGAGATATAAATCACTTGAGAAGAACTCAAGACGTTAAGAAGGATAGAAAAATAATTCAGTTGTCAATTAAAGATAAGGCCAGAGAGAAGTGTTGTTATTTACAAAGAACTTCATAAATGCAATAAAGGATAACAAGGAATGTTATGAAATAGTGCAAATAAAAATCTTAGATGTCATAAAGTGCAATAATGTTGAAAAATGTGACAATAAGAAGGAAGTATTAGTATAATTGAGTAGAATGCTAAAAGGATATGTTGATATTATACATGAGATTCTAAGCAGTTGTCCTCCAAAGAGGAATATTGGGAACAAGATAGACATAATTAATTCATCCATGTATGTACATGCTTCAGTAATTACTCTTCTTCATATCACACCATTTATCCTTCAAGTTAAATGGCATACACAACTTGTCAAGTATCGCTTTCCCATGTTCCAATATCCATTTCCATGTGATTACATTGGTTTATCTCATTGGAAATATCTGCATACTTTTATTTGTGAAGAAAAACTTCCCTCAAAATGAGCCAGTTGGATTCTATAGCATATTACTGAGTTTTTTGGTAAGCTGGAAGGGCTATTTTGTAAGAATGTACATGGAAATCAAAAGTTTCACCTAGAATGGTAGCTGCATATAATTTAAAATATGCATCATGCATGGAAATCACACATTGCAATAGTACAATGATCCTCTTTTGTACATTTGAAACAAATTTTTTCACACGAACAAATTGATGTAAATCACTTTTCAATGTTTCAATAGTATATTTCAATCTCCTTTCAATGTTTCAATAGGATATTCCTCTAGTGTAGAAATACATGTTTTTTGATACTATGGATAACACCACATATGCAACAAGCATTAAAAAGACAAAAATGATAAATTCATTTTCTCTAAGAAAGAAGTTGGATTGAATTTAATTTCCACTGAGTAAGACCAAATATTTTGTACAAAAATAAATTCCTAAAAGGAAGGTCCCTTAAAATATAAATACATCCACATGAATCATGATAATCTATGGAGATACCCATCAAACTTTTATCACACAAATACAATGAACCAAACTTATGCAAAAAGACCTATTCATGTTATTGTCTACGACATATGGGAGATCTATATCGAAAGTATAGGTTTTCCTTAATGGTTTTGAAATAATGATTGCTAGGAAGTGGCCCCAACATCATGATAATCCAAAGAATTAATTACACTGACAGACACAATATAAACGGTAAAATTCATGAATATAATATGCCCAATATGTCAAGGTGATCAAGATATGCTTGATCAAAACAAAGATACTAAGATATTTGTTTTGTGTGTGATACCTTTTGATCATTCTTGAGGGAATTTGTTGTTGTTTCATGAGGGTTCAACTATATATCTTTCATACTACAAAGATATCATATCAATTTATCGAATGAGCATTATTGAACATTCGTTGATTGCTTGAGCATACAAGCATCAGATGTGCCACACCCTTGTGGTTTATATTCTTTTATCATGCATAGACCTAGAAAACACCACTAACTTATACAAGGAATTTCCAAAATATCAAAGGTATGAAAGCTTTACCAATGGACCAGCTAGCAAAGAAGTTCCAGAATCTACAATAGAAACACAACCTCCATAATAGAAAGCTGCAACTAAATGTTCATAAAATTCCATAAATATTTTCATAAGATTCCTTCAAAAGCAATCATGTTCCCAATTGAATAAGATGGACTGTATGCTGACCTATTGATTCATCAATGAGGAAGTCTCCCATGTCAAACTGAAGGAAATAGAAAAATCGATTTATTAGAGTATAATAATCCCATGACATACCTACTAGTAACTATGACTCATAGAAAGAACATGGTATGGATGTGTTTATCCTTAAATACAGTCAGTATTAAACCTGGAAAACTAACATGATTCTATTACATACCTTCTAGTAACCCTTTCGAGTAACAGGAGAATATTGATGTTTACACTTGAAGTGATTAGGATCAACACCACCAAAAGTCATGGTTGCAAATGGGATTTCTTCAATAAAAACATTTTTTCCTTGGGAAAGAACCTCGATCTCTAAGGCCAAATAATTCGTATGTTTATAAAATATATCATTTCCTGCAAAACATTAATGCCATCATTATTCAACATTAAAAAATATTATCGGTATATTAGACACAAATTATAAAAACTAAATTGAACAATCTATAATGACCTGGAATTCTCTCTATATTTATTGGAACAAGTTCTTCATTCACCAAACATGTACACACTATTGAACCAGTGCTAGTGACATGAGAAGATACAGGAAATGCTTCCACATCTCTATCTAGCCCTGCATCCACCCCTTCTTCTGCATCATTTGTTGTGGGTGGGGCAACATCCGCTACACCCTCTGCTGCCCTCAAGGGTGTCGCAGAGCATGTTTCTGATTGTTCAGTGGACAATATGGGAGAAGTATGTGGTGTATGTGGAGTGGTTTGGTCACTGGGACCAACATTGCCTTAACCACCACTGATAATCTCCATAGCGCACAATAAATTCAAACCATTGTATTATAAGTTCAATAGCATATAAAATCAAATATTATAAAGTTTTATAAATGAATTTACATTATTAGTTGAGAACTTACATCCAATTGTTTATGTTGTTGTAACAACAATTGAATCCTTTTTTCGAACCCTTCTATTTGTGGAACTGCCAATGTAAGAAGAATCAGTGCCTCATTTTGTTTTTCCTTGGTCTTTTGTAGCACCCTCAATGGGTCTGCATACTCTCTAATTTCAGTATCTCTCATCAATGGGGAGACCTCATTTTGTAAAGAGTTTTGAGATGCTATTTCATAAACTGAATCCCCTATTTGCAATTGAAATATATAAAAAATTGCTTAGTCTTTGAAGCAATAGTGTGCACAAACAATTATATTAAAAAAAATTATCTATCATGACAGAGTCATAGTATTACATCTAGGATTACCTGCCACCTAGAAAAGGGTGTGGTCTAATCAACAAATGGGGACTCACCTCGATTAGCCACCTACAAAAAAAAGTAGAGAACATTATCACAATGAACGCAATATGTAAAAGCTAACAAATACTGAACAAAAATAAACACTATGCTACATTTTTATATGTGTAAATTTTTGAAGTATTTAGAATGTGGAATTACATTTCGATTTACTGGTTTCCTTGAGGTTCGATTCATCTGATCAACAGCTGGGGGCATTCCCCGTTCAATATGAAAAAATGGTAGACAACATTACCATCATGAACACAAACATAAAAATGAAAGAATACATAACAAAATAAACATTATGTGTCATGATATACATGTTTACGATTTTAAAGTATTTGAAATGGAGAATTACATTCATGTTTGGTTGTTTCCCTAATGGTGTAGTCAGCTAATCAATAGCCGGTTGGCTTCCTTAATCAATAATTAATAAGCAGTTCTTCGCTAGCAACTATTGATTTAATTGCACATACAAAGACACGGTTTCCTTCACACGACTCGAATATGCAGTTGGGTTTCTTTAGTGTAGACCCTAGTTGTGTACTATTTATAAACCCCGCAATGTTACCAGTTGTTTTATCCTTCCGTCCATGTACAATGTTGCTCCTTTATTTTGACCTTTGTCTTTTAGTTGTATATAATTTGCTGACAACCCATATCTACGCATACTTCGTGTATATTGGACCAGGTGCATCCAATCACTGTAGTTGTAACAAGGTCCAACATACTCCATCAATTATGTACATCTACCCTATCCAACCTTTAAGTCATCCATGCAAAATGACCCCAATCCATGCAATGACATTGGTGCAATTCTATATATCCTCTCATTCACACAAAAATCAGTGTTTACTTGAGGAAGATACCTGGGCACCCATTTTTTCACTACGTGTTTGTACCTTAAGGGCACGTCGATGTCTCCCACTATCTCATCATCATAGGAACATGACCCCCCTCCTCTGAGAAAAAATTTCATGCGTTTATTGATTTTTTTTCTGATCTTCTGACATCTAGTTGATCTAGCCCTTGTAGACATACTGGATGTCTCACTTTCCTTCAGCCTTCCCAAACTCCCTTTGCTGGAGGAAGACAAGTATGACAAATACCTGTCTGGTTCTACCTGCACCATGGCCAACATTTTTTTTGGCGTAAACATAGTAAAATATGAGTAAAAAAACTTGGAAAGACTTATAAGCAAAAAGCTTGTTAAAGAAAAATCTTGTCAAGAATGAGTTTGGTTAATAGGTGTGGGCATTTGGTAGCCCTAAAAATTCTAATGCATGCCCCTCTTTAAGCTACATACAAGTCTCCATTCTCACTTATTTCTTGCATTTCCTTTTCCTAACATGAATTGGGTAGGCTTCATAAGCTTCATATGTATGCTTGTCCCCATTGGAATTTGGCCTTTCAATGTTGTCAAGCTTGAGACGATCTGTTATGCATATGCAGCAAATATAACATTGCAATTTATGCAAATACATGTCTGTACAGGGCCTAGAGGTTCTCCTTTAATGGACTATCTCCTTGAAAGAAAATATCTTCGCATTCATCTGCATTTACTTCGGATAGAAGTGATACGGAGTTGGTATGTTGGTCACTTCCATCAAAAAACATCTTTGACATGAGTTCATTTTTCAAGGAATCTTGGTTAATCTCCTCTTCCAAACTTCTAGGTCACTTTTCCACTCTACATTGGCCTGATTATTCATTTTTTTGGCCACTCCTCTCTCCTTACTCTACAATCATTGTTGTTGTAACCCTTACTTTTGATGGTTGTAAGTGGTTTTTAGTTTTCCCATGAATGATGTTGTGATATTTTAGATGATTATCAATTTTACCTAATATGTTTTATGATCTTTTCCATCGTTGCTATGGTGCACATACCTGTTGTTTATGGCTTCTTAAGCTTGAAAGCTCAAGGGCCTAAAAGTGCCTATATCTCATCTAGGACCCTTTAAGAGTCATAATAACAATTATTGTTATAGGATGTTATTCTCCAAATCATACACCAAAACCATACTTATCGGTTAATAGTTGTGTAGGGATATTTTTCTGATCTCTCCCATATTTTTTCATACTAATGGGATTGTGACTATCAAGTCAATTCCTTATTTGCATAGTGGAAATACTACAACATTACACTAGAAATTCTAAAAAATTCTAATGTATGACCTAAAAATTCTTATGTATGCCCCTTTTTTAGTTACATACAAGTCTCCATTCTCACTTATTGCTTGCATTACCTTTTCCTAACATGTATTGGGTAGGCTCACAAAATATCATGTTATACATGGGAACTATGATATGCTCATAGATATTTATATAATGTATTATAAATGTGTGTTCCTAAAGGATTTGGCAATATACATGGATGGGCACTATGCTTGGTCACCAATGCTTTCACATCTCTGGAAATATATTTGAAACATACATCACATATAGAAAGTATGATGACATGTAGAATGTTGGAGCGATTATGGTGGTTGTGTATTTTGATATGCAGTTGTTCTTATTACTGCCCTAACCCCTTTTCAACAATAATATTTGCAGATTTAATCAATAGTACACTGGAATGTCTTATGACTAACTCATGAATATTCCCATGGTTATTAGATATCCATCTATAAACCACTATTGTGGTTTCATCATTGCTCCCAATCAAGAACAAAAAAGTAGACCTGACTTCTCTCCCTACATTAATTCCACATCCACATAATGGGGAGATTTGGTACTTCCTAACTTTTCATTATTCCTTTTGACAACAAAATTGAAACATGAAACAATATCCTTACTTTCAGCATCTTGCACAACTGAGGGCTTTGATCAAACTGTATAAATACTTTTTTCCCAAAGTAAATATTTCGGTACTTATGAACGAAGGGGAGCATGATGAATGGTTGAAGGAATCCAATGGACGATGAATTGATTCCATGTTATTCCTACCCAAAGGTCCTTTTATAATGAAGATTATCCCTAACTTATCATTGATTTGTAGTCTTGTATTTTTCACCCATACTACTCTAGGAAACATAGTTTTATGCCCATATAGTATGTATCTTCATGTCACAAATGTAATTTCCTAAATTTGGCATTGGGTCACAATGGCCAAATCACATTTTCCATATTCATGAAAGTTGTCAAATGGATGCTAAAAGTTAAATAATTGCCAAGGAGGAAAATCACTGGTTTCCTAGGTTGGGGGTGGAAGCTTTGAGATTTGGAATAAGGGGAATAATAAATGATGTTTAGAAATTATAAGGGGATAACTATTTAATAATTGATCTTATTAAATAAATAGAAGATAAAATGGAAGTGGGAATAGAGCATGAAGACACATGGAGACTATGGGGCCCACACTGGCTAGAATTCCTATGTTAAATGGTATCTTTCTCTTGCAAATTTGAATATATGGGAAGTCTAATGTTCTTGTATGGATTATAATGTTAATATACTTGTCCATATACTTCATAGGTATAATTTGGGATGAATTGTAACTTACATGGGAGAGGAAGAGCCAAATGGGAGTTTCATGGACACTTGGCTAGATTCCCCTTACATTTATGACAGCTATGACACCAATGATGGATATTCTATGACAGTTATGGCCCAAGTCAGATATGAAGGTTGAAATACTAACATACTGACATGTCAAGCCTCAATAGAGCATCTTGGAGTTCAAAATTGCGAGTTGGATAAGGCCAAGAGGCTCCTACTCAAATTTGGGAGAAGAGGGAAGGTGAAGAGAGAGCACTACAACAAAAACTGGATTTAGCATCGAATTTAGCACCGGATTTTAGTGTAATTTTTTCCTAATTGTGGTGAACAATTCGGCGCTAAACCAGGCGCTATTGTACATTTTCGTAAAACGCCGTCTATTGCATCTTTTTTTCCGTCCTTTTTAACATCCATTTTTGTGTCCATTTTTGCACCCAATTTTTTGCATCTAATGTTACGCCTTTATTTGCGCCCAATTTTTCAACTTCTATTGCATATTTTTTTGCGTCCTTTGTTACATCCTTGTTTGCACCCAGTTTCACGCTCATTTTTGCATCCAATGTTGTGTCTTATTTTCCTCCTAGTTTTTCATCAAGTCTTGCACCCAATTTTGCACCATGTTTTACATAAAATTATGTGTCCAATTCTGCATCTAGGTTTGCATCCAATTTTAAGCCCAATATTGCGTCTAGTTTTGCATCCAAATTTACTTATAATGTTGCATCCCTATTTGCATCTAGTTTTGTATCTTGTTTTACGTCTTTTTTTGTATCCATGTTTGTGCCAAATGTTTCATCTCGTTTTACGTCATATTTTGCATCTAGGTTTGCACCTAGTATTGCATCCTAATTGATGTCTTTTTTTGCATCTATGTTTGAGCCCAATTTTGCACCCAGTGTTGTGGCTAGTGTTGTGCCTAGTTTTGTGCCTATGTTTGTATCTAATATTGCATCTAGTTGTGTGTCCAATGTTGCATCCCATATTGCATTCAATATTACGTCTAGTTTTACATCCAATGTTTTGTCCCGTCTCGCATCTAAAATTGTGTCTCGTTTTAAGTTTTTGTTTTGCGCCATATGTTGCTTCCAGTTTTGCACCTGATGTTACACCTAGTTTTATGTCCATCGATACACCATATTTTGTGGTCAATTTAATGTCCAATTTTACATCTAGTTAGGAATCCATTTTTTCATCTATTGTTGCATCTAGTTTTGGACCTATTATTACATCTAGTTTTGATTCATTAATTGTGTCTAGTGTTGAGTCTCTTTTTGCATCCAATTTTTCGTTTAGTATGACATCAATTTTTGTGTCCACATTTGCGTCTAACATAAGGTCGGATTTTGCGTCCACTTTTGTGTTTGGTGTGACGTCCACTTTTACATCATGTTTTTCATTTAGTATTGCGTCTAATATTGCATCCATCTTGCACTACTACATTTTTTACCTTTAGAAATACATTGCAATATCATTAGGGCATGGAGGAATCGAACCACCAATCTCCTGCTTGTAAAGCAGGTGCTCTTCCATTGAGCTAGCACCCTTTAAGAATCAGGAAGAGGAGCAATATTAACACATAGATTTCATCATTTGTAATTCTAATAAAAAACAATAAGATCCAAAGACAAACAAGATAAAATAGTAGGTCGCATCATTGGCACCACAGGAGCAGAAGTTATTTAGTCAATGCTACCATGGGTGACAAGTGTTCTCACACAAGAAGAACAAAATACAATGATGGATACTTGGCGGCAGGCTACTAAAAATACAATGTTTGATGAATGGCAGCCAGAAGTTCAAGCCTGGGTGGAACGACATTTTCCGAATGAATCAGAAGGAGCTTGAGTCAGCAATACGCAAAGTGTCAAGTGATGCTTCCCTTGATCCACGACAAAAAGCATATCTTATTCAGAACCTTATGACGAGGTCAGTTCTTACTTCTTGCTTGTAGTTCTTAGCCTTGAATCATGTAGTAATGCACATTAATGTGGATTCATGTGTTGGATGGTTTTAGCCGATGGATTGCTGCTCAGCAGAAGTTGCCCCAGTCAAGAGCAAGTCAGTCCAGGAATGGTGAAGACATACCTGGGCGCTGTCTGTCATATCAAGATTCAGATCAGAAAATATTTGGATGTGAGCATTACAAGCGGAACTGCAAATTGAAAGCTGCTTGTTGTAACAAACTTTTCACATGTAGATTATGCCATGATAAAGTCAGTGACCACTCAATGGACAGGTTCGTTATTCTCCATATTGCATTCAGATGTTCTAGTTTGTATTGAACCTTTGATGATTATTGCTTTCCTTTGCATCCTAGTTTCTAATATTTCATTAATTGCAGGAAAGCAACAAAAGAGATGATGTGCATGAAATGCTTGCAGATCTAGCCCGTTGCATCAAATTGTGTAACTCCTTCCTGCAAAGGATTTTCTATAGCACAATATTTCTGCAATATTTGCAAGTTTTTTGATGATGAAAGGTAATATACAATTTATGGCTTGTCGAGTCCTTTTTTCTGTTACTGTCTCTAATCTTTCCTTTTAGTACCTTGCACCTGCTCACTGGCCCTTTCCAAACTTTGTTAATTGTTATCTCTATTAGAGTGTATGTAGTTCTATTGCTTTTGTAAATTTACTAAATTGGAAGGATTTGGTAATGGAGGTATATAGTATCTACACAAGCACTGGTCTAGAACAATTGTAGGTAAAAATTTAATACAACAGGCATAGTCAACAGTTTGCTGCTTCACTACCCTTAGTTTGGATTGTATGTCATCCAGTCAAGCTTTTCAGAAAGGTTACAGGTATGACTACTAAGCAAATGTTTTCTTTCTGGTATGGAGAGCACATTCCCCAAGTCTCCTTGATCCAATTTGATGCCATCAAGATCATAATTTGCTTGCTACAAGTTGAAAATAATTCAAATATTTCATATTTAATATCTAATTACAATGGGAAATAAGAAAGAAATACTATAACTATACATCGAGCAAAAGATAGCATCACATGCAAGTGTCGTGAAGGTTGACTTGTTGTAATGCAATCTCCCTAGTCTTAATAGATATTGAAGGGTATACAAAGAATGCCAGGATTGGTACAAAATAACCTTCGTATGTTCCAACCAATTTTTTTAGACCCTCGAATCTGCAAACAAAAATATCATTAACGAGCAATTAGAAAAATTGGCATCAACAATAGAAAATATTAACATAAGCACAAAAATTCCATGTTCATTTGTGACTCTGTTACAACTTGAATAAATGAATAAGGCTCCGTTAATGTAATCTTTATACATTCAATCAGTCAAACAATAAAGTTTAAGATGTCAAGCTGTGCAGTAGAAAAGGTAAAGATGTTAGGATGTGCAGCGACAAAGATTACAGATAAGGCAATCCAAATGACAATAGTAACAAAACCAAACAAAGAAATGCATAATTCTGAAGACATCCGTTATGGACTGGTCTCAGTCTCACTAGATCTGCAAAGCATTACATATATAGATAAAATATAAGATGATAGCATGCAATGCACCATATTTAATTTCTAAGGCCTAACTGATAATACATCCATTATATTGGTTATTGTGTTACCTCAAGTGAAGGGTTAAAGCATGCTCAACACCAAACCTCCAAAAGTGAAGCAAGTAAAGAATAATTTTATACCTGACATTGTTAGGGGTCTTTATGGTGTGTGCCAAACTTGCACCATATTAGAAATTTATTGGTATAAATACCTTTCAGAAGGAAAACAAGAGAAGGATTTTAGTAATAGTGTAATGTCTCAAAAATATTCTTGGCAAGTCCAGAGTCGCACCTACTAGAAAGGGGGAGAATAATTTTCATTGTTACAAGAAACACGCCAATCTTGTATTTTGGGGTGGTCAAGGGCAACCCAAGCAGAGCTGGTACCAGCGGGGGACTCATTATCAACCCAGGGAGGGATCTAGTAATGAGTTTTGCTTGGGTAATATGCATGAGCTCTAACAACATTGCAGAGGCATTAAAATTGCTAAAAGATTTGCATCTTGCTAAAACTCTGGGATTAAAATATTATCTTGTGTGGGAGATGTGAGTTTAAGAGAGAACATTAGGACCATTAAAAAATATCTGGGTAACATGAAATTATCCCACATAACCAAGGAACAGACCTATCATTCACTCGGAATGTGTGAAATCTGGTCATGTCCTATGGACTCTAAATTGGAAGGAAAATAGTTTGAAATAAAGGGATATATTGTGAAGGACGGTTTCATTTACTTGAAAATGATACTGTTGAATTAAATTCATGGCTAGGAAGAGATATGGGATGCAAGCAGAAGAGAGCTCTTCAAATTGAGATTCTGCATCTACTTGGAGGGGTGCAGTGTTTTAGAATTCATGGTCCAGACTCCAGATCATGGGGAAGGTTCACTATTACTCCAACAAGGTATATGTCCTTCGAGTCTTTCATGTCTGAGAAACTTGAGCATTTGAAGCATGAAGTTCTGAACTTGGAAGCAGATTTGAGAGAAATCAGAGAAATGCTAGTAGAGAACAATATAGAATAATACTTAAGTCAAACTATCTTTGACCGGCAAGAGGGAGATTACTCAGATTAATAAGACTTCAGAAAAGTGACAAAATATGGAAGGGCAATTAGTGGAGTTTGAAAGATAACTCGTAGCAGGGTAGAAAAATACCATAAAGATAGAAAACGAACCCTAGCTGTATGTTCTAGATTGGTTTCCATGCAGTGTGTTCTAGCTGTCATTATTTACAATCTGCCTAAAATTTAGGACCTACACTCTCTCCTCTTCTAAATAGTTTGCTAACATTTGTGTAAGAGTATACAATTGCCTTCCATGTTTGTGCATGGGTGTGTTGATGGTTGTCTTCACAATTTTCAGTTTTTCCTTTAAAATAAAGGTGTTCTTGTTTGAGCATTTGATAATAGAAATATTGAGAGAGCACATTGTTTAATTTGGGATCACTTCATCTTATTTTTTGATGTTTAAGCTGAAATCTAAGATCTTCCATATCTGAGGTCTATAAAAACTTAAAAGAATTCAAACAAAGGCAGATCACTTAGAAGTCTTTACTTTATTTAAGAATGTTAAAGCACTATGGTTTGAGGTTCCCTTCACTTCTTCCTGGTTAGTGTTAGTCATTATTTTTCCTATTGGACATAGAAGATTGTCAAGTAAAAAAATAATAAAAAGAATTCAAACAAAGGCAGGCCACTTACAAGTTATAAGCCTCTAACTAGCTTTAAGCATGTTAAAAAATTGTCAAGTTTTTTTATTTTTAAGATTGTCAAGTAAAACCTTTAGAAAATAAAACGAATTCAAACAAAGGCAGACCACTTACAAGTTATAAGCCTCTAACTTGCTTTAAGCATGTTAAATCACTATGGTTTTGGAGGTTTCCTTCACTTCTTCCTGGTTAGAGTTAGTCATTATTTTGCCTATTTGTGATAATGCATGCACATAATGGATCTAGAAGATTGTCTTCAAGTAAAATATAGTTTTTATTTTTTGCAAATAAGTATGTTGAACTTCAGATTTCATGACAACTGTGATAGTTTATATTTAGAGAATCTCATTCAGAAAGAAGTTGATCTCCATTTCATCCTCGAAAACTCTGAAATTGTGATTGCTGTTTAGGTACATGTTATTATGCTGCAACTGTATTGATAATTAAATGCTGCTATTGAATGCCTGAAGAGACTAAGTCTCCAAGTGGGATTTCCAGCTGATGGCAGTCCATAAAGGCTCTACAAAATTTGCAATTACTAAATTTGTTTGTTTGCAAACTGCTTCATCTTGGATTTTGTTGTCTTTTTCAGGTTTGTCCTGATGGAAAAACTATTGAGGCTGAAGCAGCTCATGGCACTGTAACTCGGCATTTCTACATACATTAGAAGGGAGGTGAAACTAGCACGAACAACATTGCATCCATCTTTGCATGGACCCGCGGGCTTGCACACAGGTATCTGCCTAGATTCACATTGTTAGGAAATCTAATGATGTTATTTGTTCTTCGTGGGCTTATGATTCTAATTATACGTATGCAAGATACTTATGGGCATTAGCATCTTCTCACCATTTAAAGTGTGCATCTGATATACCCGTTCTAAGAAAACTCTGAAAACGCTTTATTGTTACTTCTCTTTGGAAAAACTAGATGGAAATGAAAGGCTACTTGAATTTGCAGAGAAGCTAGAGGTTGCTTGTATAGGAACTGTCGAGGCTGGAAAAATGACAAAAGACTTGGCGCTAATCATTCACGGTTCCAAGTAGGTTTTGTTTTTGTGCTTTAAGATCTATACATTGTAAAATATGCAGCCTTTGGTACAAATTCTAAATGTTTACTTTTCTTGTAAATACTTTATGCAGGATTTCTAGGGAGCACTACCTAAACACCGAAGAATTTATTGATGCAGTTGCAGAGGATCTGAAAATGAGACTTTCTGCCAAATCAAAGTTGTAACCCTTCTGCATCCTTTCGTTGGACTGGCATTGACCGATATTTTCATAAATAGTTTTGGCAGAATTCATTAAATAGTTATTCAAATCAGTTGGGCATGACTTTAAGCATTTTATTGAAAAGGAATCAGGCCAAGGGCAGCTCTACACCAATCCAAAATAACGTTTGCATAGTGACAAAATCGGCTTATCATCAGATGGAAGCTCTTTTGTGGAGGATAAAATAGAAGAATAGACAAGTCCAAGGTCAACCCCAAAATCATCAAATTCCAGTGCTTCACATGAGGATAAAAGCAGGTCTAAATTCAGTGTTTTCTTGGAGGATGAATTGCCAGATCCCAATTATCTTTTGATCAAGTAAAGCCAGCACTCCAACCAGTAGACGGAGGTTGCTTACTAAGTCTAAGCCTAGTGCATGGATGAGGGCTAATATTAGTACTTCATATAGAGCAAAAAAGCACCCACAGGATGAACAAGGAACTCCAACATTTGTATCAGTGAAGATTCAACCCCTTTGTATTAAGACAGACCTCCAAGAAGTAGCTTGTTTTCCAAGAAATCTTGTTTTTATGAATGAAGATTCAGCCCCTTTGGATTAAGACAAGTTACTAGCACAAAAGGAACTAGAAGAAGTAAGAATATATGTATTCTACCTGAATACTAGTTATACTTCTCAAAATAGTTCAATTCACCATTATGTGATGCTGCAAGATGATCCCCTGTGAATAGGGCATTGAGTGGCTTATAAAAGAGAGAGACAGATCCCTGAAAAAGTTTACATATACATGATATCCCATGGGCATAAATTTCTGATACACATTATATCCATTGAGATATTTTCAGATCTATTTTGCTAAAATCTATTTGAAAGAATACAACATAATGGAGATAGTAATGTCTGGGAGAGTCGCAAATGGACATTGGAAGGGCTCTTCCTCAGATCAAAGGATCGCCAATTTTTTGCAAATCAGGGGAAGTAAAGGAGTAGGAAGAAATCAGAGATACACATTCTTCTCTGAGGATTGAGAAGCCAGGACCAGAGGATTCACCACTCAGCTGCATGGCCAATGCTTCTCCTATCTTGTTTTGCTCCTTCTGTAAACTCTTCTCTCCTTGTTTCACACCCATATGTTTTTAATCCCAGGATTTTAATAGACTCAGGTCTAGGAATGGTGGACTGTGGTAACTCTCCCACTTCCATTTATTGTGATTTTAAAGTACCATTCCTTTTGGTGCAATTTGTTCTTATAAAATCTGGCTGGGGTGTGGTTCGGGGTATAACACTCGTAGTGAGCTTTTGGCCCTAGTTGGTTTGCTTTTTTTCGCCTAGGACAAAGGTATTAGAACTCTTCAGGTCATTGGTCATTCCAAGCTTGTGATGGACTAGACACTCAACAGGGAAAAGATCCAAGTTGTTCTATTGGAGTGGTAGTTACATCGCATGCGTTTGATGCAGGAAGAGACGCTTATTTCTTTATCTTTTTATCATGTTTTCAGGGAATATACAACTCGGATGCTAACCTTTTGTCTAAAAAAGGTTTTTCCTATTTAGAAGGTGTTCTGAAATTTGAAGAATGGCGTGAAGGTATTTTGATTGGTCAAGGAACCCTTCCATTCTATGCAGGTTAATGATTCGAACACGTTTGTGGCTGGTCTGTGGGTTTTTCTGGTCTTACATATTTTTATTGTCCTGTGAAGTAATTATTTTTTAACAGACTCTTAATGTTGATCTCTGCTTGCTTCTTGTTAAAGCAGCTGCTTTATTATGTTTTTTCGGAGATGTTTTTATATGGATATAAGAGGAAAGTATGATAAAGCGTAGTTCTTTTCGATGAAAGTCGTATAAACCCCTTAGTTTGATTCATTTTTTTAATCTCAACTATAGTCTTTTCTTCGTAAAAAAAATATACATGTAAAACTTATTAATTATAGACATGCTTGAGAAAACAAGTTTCCCAAAATGACAAAAAAATAGGAAAAACTGATCTTGAAGGAAGGAAAAGAGCCTTAGTGTAACTTGCAAAAAGACATATAAAAGAATAAAATAAATGGAAAGATAAAAGTAATCTCACTGGACTTGTTTTTTTACAAGAAGCATGAGTGTATAAGTCACTATCATGTGGCCCCCGTGAGCTCAAGCTCCTCAATAAAAGAAACTACTAAAATAACAGTCTTGGACTTTATTGGCTATGGCAAGAATTCTGGTCAATGTGTATGTCTAGATCAATGAACAATGTAACTAGCCCGATGGAATCATGTGGCCCCTGTGAGCTCAAGTTCCTCAATAAAAGAAACTGCTAAAATAGCAGTCTTGGACTTTATTGGCTATGGCAAGAATTCTGGTCAATGTGTATGTCTAGATCAATGAACAATATAACTAGCTCAATGGAATCTTGTTGAATCTTAACCCTCCAATAGTGTAAGCATAATCGGGGTTAATAAGCTAACAAAAATTCAATAAGCATCTTGAAACCACTAATATAACTACAATCAACAGATAATTACAAAGAAGAGCTTCTTTCACTCACACAAATTTAATACGACAACAAATAAATTCATAACACAGATAAAATTTACTCAAGAAACACAAGTGGAAAAACCAACATTTGATTGGCTTCACTGATGAGGTTGACAGAGGGTTGAGTCAACGACCAGGTTTCATTCTTGGTCTGATCTGCCCCACTTAAGTGGTATGTTAAGAAGATGAGATGTGGTGACAGAGGGCTGTAAAATTTTGTTATTTTTCCCTTAAATTAAAGTAAGTAGCCACAGGGGCCTTTGGTTTACTAATGAAACTGACTGAGTGTTGAGTGTCCACTATATTTTATTCATTAGATCTACCCAATCAAAAGGCCTCTTAAAAAGAGATGATGACGCCGGTTGCAATGGAAGAATTGGAAGTTGAGATTGTTGAGTCATCTACCAGGTTCTATTCTTTATATAATCTGCCCCACTAAAATGGCCATTTAAAAAGAAAAGGCTAGTTGCAGGGAGATATTTGGAAGTTGAGGAAGTTTCTGCTTTACACTGCAAGCCATGGGAATATATTTTCAGATTTGGAAGAGAACAAACACACGGATTTTAAAAGAGAAATAGTTTGAAAAATAAATGAGAAGAAAAACTGACCATCTACAGGTGAAATCGGCTCCACGGGAGGCTCGTGCAAGGTTTTGGGATTCTCTCCTCTGTCGACCCTTTCTCTTGGCTCTTGGACGCAGTTCTGGTAAGACCTAGATAAAAAGCACAATTAATAAATACAAATATTCGGTAGTCAAGGAGTTATGGCAAAATGAGAAACAATAACAAAGTCAGGCATACCCTAACGCGTTTAGTCGAACCGACCTTCTTGACTCTGTTAACGAAATACTGGAAAGAGACGGAAGGCAGCAGGCGGGAGTACCACTGAATGAACGCCTCGATCAGGTTATCCAGATCACTCACCTGCCAAGAAATGTGAATCCCCGCTAACTGCATGAAAATTTATCCCAAATTTGACAATAGGACCAAATCTGCAACTAACATGCACAGAAAAAAGAACTAACCTTTGCGAAATTTGTCGAAGAACAGAGCATGTCCACCAAATTCTTCTGAAAAATAGACAAAATCGGTGACATCAAAAGAGAATGAACACCTACCAATTTCGTGCGTAAGTGATGGATTCAATCTCCGCCAAATTTGTTAGAGAGAGCCTGCATCTGCATCTATATCCGTCCCAAATTTGTCAAAAGGCGCGGTGATCTGAAGTTTCGAATCACATGGGATGCCGAAGATGACAAGCCCTTCAAAGATCGATCACAAACAAATAATCGCCACGCCAATCAAGGATGAGAACAAGGGAGCAGGGTTTGTCATCCTTGCTCCACAAACCGAGCTCGTTCTAATTTTTCTCTTTTATTCCATTTCATAAAATTACACTCGTCTCTCTTCGGAAGCATGAATTTCGTTATTAATCTTAAAAATGCTAATAATAATAATTCCTCTTTCGCACTCCGGCGTAATTAAAAACTAATTAAATTGCTAATTAATTCCATGAGGTGGGTTGTCTATAATTCACTCCATAACTATAGAGAGACCCAAAGATGGTCATATGCATTCTGTTGCACCAAATTCATGCAATCTAATGGATTGCTTAACATCTCCATGTGTTTCCAAAGTTGGGCTTTTTTTTTTCTAAGGAATGCTTGACTTTATGTAATTTTGGAGTTGAGAAGATGGTGTGGGTATGCCCCATGAACTATTTTTTAGGGTCAAGGATACATCATCATAAGTCTAGAAAGAGGGAAATTCAAGTGGGTAGGTGAAAGAGATTTTGAATAATGCAACTAGTTTGTATCCACTATATCTAGCAAGAGGGAGGCTTATAGCTTGTATCAAGTAGTGAATTTTTGCATTTTTTGTGAATAATGGTCCTACTTGTTATAATTTATCTTTTGGAGACATCATGTTGGTTACGAGGTTGAGATTATAACTTTGATATTTAGTGGATGTGTTTTTTTATTATCATTCTTTATTATTGTCTGACATTGTCTTTTAGAAGCATTGTGTGTTTAGTGATTGACATTACTCGTTCATCATAACAATGCTAAGTTGTTCTTCCAAGAAGAGAAAGGGTACTTGTATCTTAATAGTTAGCTAATGTATTGAATTACTTGTAATCATTATAATCCTACGTTGACCTTTAGAGAAGTCCCATAAAGGCGTCGTTGCTTAAGCGACGCTTACTAATTATCCGTCGCTTAACCGACCAATGGAAATGGAATCTTATTTATGTATGGAAATTACAAGTACTGCTAAATCAAGAATTTTCCTATGGTTGACAATGAAGAACCCAAACAATATTCAAAAAAGGTCTTAGCAAGTTCTCACCTTGTGTTTTCTATACATGGAAAGCACAGAAAGTATCAATCACATCTTTCTTCATTGTCATTTCATGAAATAATTATGGAGTGCTGATAGGGTTCTAACAAGAGGCGAAGGATCTTAGGAAAGTGGAAATGTTGAGAATGCTCTAGATTCCTGGATAGAGGATCAAGATGTATGGAAGGAGCATCACTCCCTTCCCTATTTTATGATATGGGTTGTATAACTAACTAGGAGTGTGACACTCTATCAAGATAGAGATATATCATCACTTCATATCTATTTCATGATAAACGGAGCTTACCAAAACTATAAAAAGGAAAAAGACGAGAATGATTGGAAGCCTAAAGATCATCGCATCAATTCATTAGTTTTCTTGAGAAGGACGAGTGAGATCCTAATTATCTCAGGAGATCACAAGATCCAATTTGAATGTGGATTTATGGCAAGGCATAGATAATTATATATCAGTAAAAAGTTACTACCATCATTATGTCCATCACTCAAGAAGAAGGTATCATACTATCAACAACGTAAATATCTATGGTGACTCAAGGTTGGTGGTGAAGTGGATAAGGGAAATAGAAGTTAGAGAAATTTGGTTTTGTATGGCAATCTTCAACATATTGAGGACATTAAACTAAGATTCTCACAAACTCAATTCCATCACATCTATAATGGACAAAATCAAGACATGGACATGGTATCAAAGTTGGCTTGTAACAAAGATTCAGACTCATTTATTAGGATGGGGTTTCATGGTCCAATACCACAAAGTCTGTCCAAATTCGGCCAAAATAATGAAAAGAAAGACCCACTTGGTAAAAATCCTGGCCGCTAGGTGCCACTTCGAATTTTGCTGAGGATTTCCACCGCGGACAGGGCTTTTGCTCCTGTGCACATCCTTGACCCCTTTTTTTGCCCCCCAATTATGGACCTTGTTCGCTAATTTACCATTCTGTTGATCAAGCAAAGCATTTTCTCTCCCAGAATCCTGAATATAAACTCTACCATAACTCAAATCCTTACCTTGCAACAAATTCCCGTCGGCTTTCGTAGCCAAATGTGTTGTTTCCCGGTGAATATTTTTGTCCCAAGGGCATCAGTAAGTGGACAGACTGTTTCAAGTTCACCATAATCATGCTTTTACACCTTCCTAGGGTGCTCGAGATGCCCTTCTCAGCTCTCCTCTGCTCCAGATCAAGATTCCCTGCTCAGCTCTCCTCTGCTCCAGATCAAGATGCCCTTCTCTCCAGATCGAGATGCCCTTCTTGGCTCTCCTCTGCTGCAGATAGTTACTAGATTGAAATTTTGAGAAGGAGGGAAAATGTAACTCTCTAAATTCAAATTCAAACTCAAATGAAAAGAGTGAGGCATTTTAAATTTGGGGTTAATGAGAGGGAAAGGTTTACATTTTAGTTGAGGGTTTGTGGTATTTTTAAGTCTATACGTATATGGTCTTATGTTCCGATGGTTTTGGTCGTTAGGACTTTACAAGTTTTCTATGAGGTTTATACTTGAGTTAAGGTAATATAGTTATCATTTAAAAATCTACTAGAACCTCCTAATAGTGGTTAGAACCTCCTAATAGTGGTTACATATGGGAAGAAATTAAACATTGAAATTTAGAGAATTGGTTAACATATGTGTGTAATATGGTCAAATTAGGTCATTACATCACAATGCTGATATTTTTAAACATGCAAGTAATTATTGATTGTGTTTGATCCGTGTAAGCTAACACTAGTGTCCAATTGTATTTCTATTGTAACAGTTTTAGCAACATTGAGAAAATTGTTAATAAAGGATTTCTATTTTTTAGTATGGAAGGTTACATATTCCAATATCTTTTATCTCAACAATGTTTTTCTCAAACTTGTGATGTGGCCACTTCTATGAAGTGTCATTTGTTACATAATATTAATAAGAATTTGTTACATAACACTAATAAGAGGAGAATTTGTTCAACAATGCTTAAGAAAGTGTTATTTTATTTTATTTTTATTAAATGCTATTTAATAATTTCAACTTCAATAATAATATTAAAGTAAAAAGTAAACATTACTAAGTTTAGAATTATATTGCACTAACAATTTTATATCAAAAATTAAGATAATATAAAACTATTTTTATAGTTCTTAGGAAACACAAATACTAAGATATATATATATATATATATCACCCTAATTTTAAGAGAGGCTTTAAAGGCCAGTTTGTCATACCCATTCTTTTTCTCTTAAAAATACAAACTTCTTTAATTTTAATATACTCCCACTTATATTTTCATGTGGTGAATGAATGGTAAGTAAAATACTTTATATTATTATGTTATGTCCCTATTCTTCTTGGAAGTCACTTCATATTGTGGCAATAGAACAATATCCAGATGATACAAAGAGTTTACAATAAAGACTACACAATTTATGTGAACTTGATGAGAAGCAACTAACAACATACTGGATGACTAAGGTAGCCTAGAAAAGAAGAAAACATTAGCATTATCTACTTAAAGAGGGTGAATTGAATTTAGGAATGTTAGCATTAAAGTATACCAGAAATGTGAACAAAAGAGGTGGAAATTAACATTAACATGAAGTATCCCTACAAAACCCAAGAGATCTTGGAAAACGGGGCCATTATATTCCCTAACTTGGATACCAAAATGCATCAAGATAAATGTCAATGCCTCCAAACTTATGATACATTATAGAAAAAAAAAATTAAGGCCAATTGTATCCATATTACTGAAGGAAAAAGGAATTGCATGGATAATCTATGAAATCAAAAATTGCAAAAGTGCCCATTGGCACTAAGGAGACGTGAGCTGTGTATATAGACACCGAAAAATAAGTTTTTTAAGAGCGCATGATAACATCTTTGGGAAACTATAAGAGGAATTCCTATCAACAACTAGGATGGGCACGAGGCATTTTAAAATTTTAGATGGTATCACAATTCTGATGGGCATGCATGTATGTGATGGAGGGGACTAAGTCATTTGAATCCTTGCAACTCATTTCATATTTGAGTCTAATAACAATCCTCCTTTTAAATTGAACCAAAAGACCAAAAGAAGTTTATTAATGGCTAGATTTCAGAAAGTTATAGGTGTGAGTAGTTAAGTGCTTAAGTGAGAAAGTTATAGGTGTGAGTAGTTAAGTGAGAAAGTTATAGGTGTGAGTGGTAGTTAAGTTAGATTTTATTGAAAATATATCATTTTTTTTTCTGTAAATAGTAAGAGGTGATCAATTGTTAAAATTATAAAAAAATTGAAAGAACAATTTTATTTTTCACATTGTTTTTGGTGAAAGGGTTTAGTTAATTTAAACTTGTCAATTGAAATACAATTATTTATAGTACCCTTCATCTTTGAAGGGATCCATGAATAAATGCCCTTCCAATTGAAATTAAGACCCACCCTTCAAATTTGATCAGTGCTACCAATTCCGAAAGAGGAGAATATTAGGTACATCAAATTGGAAATTAAGAACTTGAGCCAAAACCTTAACAATGAAAAACAGATGGAGGGGTTATCCATACTCTTTTTTACAAGTGTTTGTTCATGAGACTACTTGGATAATCCTTTTTCCAAGTTAGCATCACATATTTAGCTTGTATTTGAGCAAATTTTGAAGCAATTTCATAGTTCTCGGGTTATGCACAAATTTTAATTAAAAAAAGGTGATCAAATTCAATGAAAAAATCCCATTTCTGAAGCAATTTCAGAGTTCTCGGGCTAAATTTTTATCATTTGAATATCAATTAAACGCAGAAACAATAAATTGAAAAAATTTGGGATGGCCATAGATTGAAACATACCTTGTGCCATTGAAGCTTTGAACACGACGAGCTTGAGTGAAATGTAATCTTAGAAGGGCATCTATCATATGGTAATGAAAGGGGAAGATTGTTCTACATTGGCACCCACCAGTGTTCAAATTAGAATATTCATACTAGATCAAAGGTAAGAATGATAGATCAAAGGAAAGAATGATCAGAGCCAGAAAAGAAAACATCATATATTAGGTGGATCTTCAACATGTCAAAGGAATACACATGGGTTCACAGAATGGACTGCCACATTGGTGCATTTGTAGTGTTAACCAAGCAAGAGCCGGCTCAGGTTGTTTATTTCAAGGAGACATATTTTACACCATCAAAACATTACAAATGAAACATTCAAAAGAATACCAATGAGTCATTAGAGACTGCTACACTGAAGGAATTGAGATCATTATTCTTTATTGATTAAATTTCCTAGGATATCACTGCCTAACTTGCCAGAAGATTTTATTAGTTTATTTTTTTTTTTTTTTTATATTGTAATTTGATTTTAATTTTAATTTAGTTTGATTATAGTTTAATTTTATTCTTTCAGTTTTGTTAACTTGATTTTGTTTTAGATTTAGTTTATTTATAGTTTGTTTGTTATTATTGCATATTTCTAAGGAGTGAGATTGAGGATATTTCTCTAATCATTTCGTAGATGTGGATACGACGCCCTGACAGAAATCAACTTATTCAAGTGTCGAAGAAGATGGAGAGATACCGATAGTTTTCGAGTAGAGATTGATCGACCTGTTCAATTTTGGAAAAGGGAAGCACTTTGTCATTAGAAGGAGTTACCTCTTCATTTACATATAAAAACCTATGCTGATTATGTTTGGGGGATTGGTTGGTTGGCATTATTTTCGATGTACTCAAGAACTAATTGAGAGGAAGAGACATTGATACACAGATATATTTTTCTCCTGCAAAGTTGTTGATTTCGTGTGTTTATGAATGAGATCGGCTCTCTCTGTCTGCCTTTCTTCAATTATGTTTCAGAACTCTGTAATGTTTTTGTAAATGCTTTCATAGCCAGTGGATGGACTTTCACAGATTGTTATGAGCATTGATTTTGTTAAGTAAAATGTTTTCTTTTGTGCAATTCAATGTTAGTTAAATTGGAATATTTTTCATTCATTTATGTTTGTTATGAAGTGTGACAAAGCCCAAGTTTAGCAAGCTATGGTAAAAGTCTAAACTCTAACCCGATTGAAGAACAGTTGGAGTTTTTCGAGGAGTCTGAGTGAAAGGTTGGGGATTATTCGACTGTCCCAAGTGTCAACCTATAATTTGATGCAAATCCATTGTATGTGAAGCATTGTTGTTGGGTTCCTGAATGAAATCAATTACCTATAGAAACTTTAGAGGTCAAAGACACAAAATATATCCAAGCAAACTGTAGTTCCAATCTAGAGGCTTTGGGAATGATATGAAGTAGAAATTGAACAGATTCCAAAGCATAGAGGAAATCCCCTACATCCATGATCGTGACTTAGAGGCATGGTGAATTAGTTTATGAGTGAGGATTTGAGCCTAGAGGATGTTTAGTGGAAGTCTAGTAAAGAAACCCATAATTCATGAGTTGAAGAACTAGCGTTATTCCTCTTCACAAATGAACTGAGGAGCATTTTAGGTAAAGAGAAAAGAACTCTTGTTGTTCATTGTGATGTTGAGTGGAACACAGAACCTATAATATGCGTTGAAGGGATACAAACCCTAAAGGTTGTTGGGTTGTAGTATTACTGCAGAGAGAGCATCCAGGTGCATATTGATGGATTGAAACCTTAACTTACAGCTTGATGATGAGAATAAGATACAGTCAGCTAGTGACATGTGGCATAAAATTTGAGTTGGCAGAGGTTAAGAGAAGGACAGACTGAATCAAGCTCAAGAGATGGTTTATAAACCCATCTAAATCCTCCTTTACTAACCTCAGCCCTCAAGACACCTCTCTCAAGTCACAACCATGGAGTCAAGCTTAAAACTTAGAATCCATGTCCTACCGTTATCACTGGCAGTGTTGTTCACTCAAACAAACCAAAGAAGGCACCAAGAGTGACTTGCTTGTGTATTATTGAAGAGGGGTTTAATTATAGGATTATTTTAGGATTTTGGTCCTATAATCTATTGGCATTTAACGTTTTAGCGGGGGAGTTTGTCACATTAAATCATTAGAAAACTTACCAGATTTTGGGTTGAAGCGTTCTCAGCTTAGTAGGTAGCTTGTACAAACTCCCAATGAGGAAACTCCAATAACTGCATTCCCATGCCCCTGGAAATTTGTATTAATGTTCCCAAGCTCCTGGTACCATTATGATTATTTTCGAGAGGCACATCTTAGACAAGAAATCCTAGAAGTGCAGAAAGAAGCAATGTCTTTCAAGTTGAGCAAGATAAATGTGTCCCTTGTTAGGTTGGCACTAGAAAGCATGTCTCAAATTGAACGAAGGCCTTGAGAAGGGAAACCTCAAGTACATGTAAGCCATGGTAATCTCAATCTCCTCCGATTGTAAGTGGAAAGTGGTAGCCATGCTATAAAAGGATAACCTAAAATAATTTTCCTTGCTGGGAACCAAAGAAAGGGCAATGCCAAAATTGTAGCTTTGTGTAATATTCTGAAAAATAGCAAGAAAATAGATACAAGCCTTGAGGAAGGAAAACATTAAAGACATAGAATTTTTTAATGGGCACATAAAGGAAACAACGTGTATCAAGAGTCCTAAAGAGTTTCAAGAAAGAAGTGTACCTTCAATTTAATGAAAAAGATCATATATTGAAATTCCAAATATAACCTGGGCATTCTTTGAACGAATGATGAGGTAATTCTTATGGTTTCTTCTATGTGTTTCTTATGGCAATAACAAAGGATTCATTCATGTTATAAAGAGTTCAAGCTGAATATGAAAGAAATTATGACATGTTAGAACTCAAATATGTTTTATCCAAGAATGTTTGATGATTCTGATGGGGTACTAGTGTTAGATTTATATACATTGGTACAATAGAGATGACAACAAATATTGCACAAGACCTTCTGAGAGATGCTGATCAATATATTTTAGAAGGTGTCAAACATTTGTGTGAATATTCTATTGCACAGGTATTCTTTTATTTCATTGCGGTTTTTCCTTTTTGTTATGATATTGTCCAGCCCCAACACTAAGATCTCTATTTTTTGTTTAGGACCTTACTTTAGAGAATTTTGCAAGTATATATGATCTTGCTAAGTCATAACATGCAACTTCTTTTGTTGGGAGAAAGAAAATTGGAACAATTTCAATATTATGTTTCCCTTGTGGTTTGAATTTTGTACTTTGGTGGGGTGTTTTAGAATAATCCCACTTGTTATGCATGCTTTAAATGGTAAACATATCCCATATGCTTTAAATGATGACGATGATGAACTAGATGACAATGACAATGACAATGATGATGTTTTTGATGATGACGATGATGGAAATGATGATCATCATCATCATCATCACCATCTTTGTCATTGTCATCATGATTATCATAATAGTCATCATCATCAGCATAATCATCATCCATGTCATCATCATCCTCATTGTCCTTGACATCATCATCATCATGATTATTGACATTTTCATCAGTTATTCATCATTACCTTTGGCATAAGAAATAACATCTACCCAAACTATGTGATTAGTGGAAAAGGGTCATGGAGGACACACACGATTTATGCATGACAAATAACAACTTATTTTTTAAGATGATCAACATCATCATTCTCATTGTATTCATCATCATTGTCATTGTCATCATCACCATCATCATCATTCATTTCATTGCCATCATAACCATCGACAATGTCGTCATTGCCATTATCTTCATCATCATCATCATCATCATCATCATAATTGTCATCATCATCATCATTGTCATCGTTCTCCTCATTATCAACAACATTATCATCATCATCATAACCATCCTCAATATCATAATCATTATCCTCATTTTCATCTTCAACATCTGGGTGTAAAACTGGATGCAAAAGTGGATAAAAACATGGATGCAAAAAAGGATTCAAACATGGATGCAACAAAAGTAGGCGCAAAAGTGGGTGCATAATGGGGTGCACCAAAAATGGATGCAAAAGGTGATGCAAAAGTGGATGCAAAAAATGATGCAATCATGGAAGCAAAACATGATGAAAAAATTGGCGCAAAAGTGGATACAACCATGGATGTAAAATTGGATACAAAATTGGATGCGAAAGTGGATGCAACAAAAGTAGATGCAAAAGTAGTTGTAACACCCAAAACAAAACCCGATGCAAAAGTGGATGCAAAAATGGATGCGTAAAGGGATGCAATAACTGATGTAAAATTGGATGCAAAAAAAGATGCAAACATGGATGCACAAGTTGAAGCAAAAGTGGGTGTAAAAGTAAGCGCAAAAATGGGTGTGAATTGGGACGCGACAAAAGTAGATGCAAAAGTGGATGCAATAGTAGATGCAAAAAAAGACGTAAACATGGATGAAAAATGGGATGCAAAAAGTGATGAAAATGTGGGTGCAAAAGTGGATGAAAAAATGGATGCAAAAGTGGATGCAAAAATGGCTGAAACAAAACGAGATGCAAAACTAGACTCAAAACAGGATGTAAATTTTGATGCAAAACTTGGCACATAAAGGGATGCAAAAAAAGTAGCTGAAGTGGATGCAAAAGTGGATGTAAAAAAGGATGCAAAAGTGGATGAAAACAAGGGCATAAAAGTTGAGGAAAACATGGGCATAAAAGGGGGCGCAACAACAGTAGATGTACAAACTAGGCGCAAAATTAGGTGCAAAACTAGGCTCAAAACCTGATGCAAAACCTAGCACATAACCAGGTGCAAAACCCAGTGCAAATTACACCGCAATTTGTGCCAGATTTAGAAAAAGGACGCAAAAAATTCCTAAAATAGCACCAACCTGTGAAATTGCACCATTTTGTCCAAAAAATGAAGAAAAATACACTGAAAGATGGTCTAGACGCAAAAAAGGATGCAAAAAGAGACGCTAAATCCAGTTTTTGTTGTAGTGAAATGTCGTTTACTAGCTTTCAATTTCACTGCTTGTTTCTTTGAAGAATTACTATTAAATTTTATTCAATCACTAGTCACCATAAACACAATACTTACACTAGGATTCAGGATTCAGTATAGTTCATTTGGCCAAGTTCACAAATTTTATTCTCTTTTCCTCCATGTTCAAAATTTTTGAAAGGAGTGTTCATTTTAGCTCTAGATAGATATAATAACGTATTCTTAAAAGCTCACAAAATATGTAGAATACTAATTTTTTTTTGTAAAATATGTAGAAATTAGAGAAATGTGAATTCTACTCATTGGATGGAAATATGTGTTATTGTATATATAAATGGAATATCACGGAGTATTATTCTATATTATTTGTTGTTAATTCTATTTCATACATTGTTCCATTGGAATATGATTCAATCTTTGAGTCGCATCTTACAAGAGATGCATATTGAGCTAAACGTCAAGTTCCCAATTTGGAAACCCAAAAATATATTCCAGGGATTTATTATTGGATATCAGTAAGGGATAAAACACTATCATCTATTTTCCCTTCCCATGGCCAATGTGGAATGGATAAAATAGACCACAGCCTTGGAAGAAATATCCCCAAAAATAATCATGATAATACCTTTAAAACTTCTGATATTTTTGTACAGGTTATGCTTTCTTCAACTCCAGGTTTTTGTCCAAGCTGTTGTATGCACATGTAAGATACAAGATATATATTTAACCAATTATTGTATCTTTAAAGACAAGGGTTTCCTTGATTTTGAAATTGTTACCTTTATGTCGGCTCTATTTTTCTCTTGATTTTCATATCAGATTTTGAAGTTAAGAAATAAAAAATGAAACAACTTGAATAATAGACACCAGTTGTGACATACCTTTATTCCCAGACAGATTTCTTCCACTTAATTTTTCTCTATATCTTCCTCTGTCATCATTTACACCTTTTCCATAGGGAGTGCTCTGATTTATGATGGATCTATCTATGTTGGTTACATTGTCAAAAAAACTATTGAAAATTTTGCATCCACTTCAATCACCCTAATGCATCTTTTGCTTTGAAAATTTTCTAAACTTTATGAAAAATTCTCTCCATGAAAAAGATAGAAGAGGCAATGATCGACACTCCATGGGTGAACATGCAATGGGAAACCATGCAACAAGGAGCTTAGAAAAAAAAAATTCAGGTTAAGGAACTCCTATTAAGGAAATATAAGAAGATTGTTACATGTTGTTCATTAAGTTGGTGACATGCTTATTCGAAAATGGAATAATGCCAGTTTGAAGAAAATGCACTCTAAAGAAAAAAATCACCCTTTAATAAAAGTAAGCACTTCCACAAATCCTTGCAAAGATATAATACTGGAGTCAGAAACACTTTCATATGTAGAGCAAGGTTGTTCATGTCCATTAGATGTAACGAATCTCCTACCAATGTCCGAAAAAATATCTCCAAATAGATCATTATTGTCATGACGACTTGAAGACTCTGCATCATTTAGTCCCAGCCCATCCTTGCTAGTAGTTGTCCATGAATTATCCCCATTGGGCCTTGCTTTTACTCCTTCTGTATGCAGAAAACTTGCAATATCTATTAGGTCCTCTAGCTATTGACCCGCCAGTGGAAATATAACACTTAGTTGAATCTCCTTACTATTCTCACCAATTAAGGAAAAATGCTCTAAACGAAAGTTATAGGACAAAGTAGTCGATGATATGCCTACAACCCGGTCTCCTTTATGATCCCTGACTTGTTTATTTCCAATGAAGTTTTTTACACCTTAAAGAATAATGGATAGTTAAGCACAAAAAATTCTCTTCGATATGATACGCTAGATCAATGGGGTAGATAGTTATTTGGGGTCTCAAATAGGTGGATTCATTCCCCTCGGCTTTGTATTTTTACTCCCTCGGGCTGTAGTGCCTCATACCTCCTCTCATGTTTCCTGGGGCATTCCTTTTTTTCTCCAATACTGGAATATGCTTGATGGCACTAATGTATAAATTTCACACCCATCCCATTGGGTCATAGTATCCCGAGCAAATTCCTAAATCTTAATGATAATGTCATCCTTGTAAACCAAAGGAAGCTTCTGAACTATATTATGTCTCTCATACCTACACACTCTTCCATGCAATATGTCCAATAGAGTATCAAGAACAAATGTGTGGATCTTCTAAAAAAATGGTATCATCCAAAACCGCAACATGAACAAACAGGAAGAAAGTTTCCAATATAAGTGACAGTTCGTGATCTAGATTGTTATCCACATCGACAGGACCATGATTGACAGTTTGAAACTTCATCTTGAATAAGCCACTACAAATGATAATAATGTAAAAGTTCTGAAAAATATCTTCCCTCTACTCACCAAAACCCTTTTAGTTGAAAGGAAATCTCAAATGCATGCAAAATGAAAAAGGAAAAAGCGTAGATCATAGAACTTACCAATAAAACTTTTCTGATTGGAATCTTTGGCCTCTGCGAGCTTCTTCTCCAGATCTTCCAGCATCTTGATCTCCCATTGAAGGTGTTGGCTAGTGAAGAGATCCCCCAGCCCATGACTAACACATGCTCCCAAGTGTCTGCACAACCCAGGGGCATATTTGAGGAACTAAATAGATCGGTTATATTCCACTCAAATAAAGCCTCCAAATCACACATTGCAGCGATTGGGAAACTCTACAGTATCTGATCATTAAGAAGATAATAATATAGGAATTTGTTTTTCAAAATTTAACTGGAAAGAAAATGAAAAGGGCGCTACCTTGCAAGAATAAGAAAACTACATCGAGTGAAAAAAAATGAGTGACCTGGTTGAGTGATCCAGAGAATCCATGTGAGCATATCGGTGGATCAATTGAGATAGAAACTTACAAGGGTTCAATTCATGGTTTTTTCCTTTCGACTCTCTTTCAACAGGTAGAGGCAGGAAAATGTGCACCATTTGCTCACGCGCGAGTCAAATTAAATTCAAATTAAATTCAGTTAAATAAATTTTAAAAAGAAATTTGTGATGCTTTATAACCAACTATATTGTGTGATCGAATTAAATTATTGACATGAATAAGTTAATAGGAGATAATGCTTATGAACAATGTAGAGTTTGGACAAATTTGGATGGTATATTTTTATTAGATTGAATTGTATATCAAAATTTTAAAAATAAAAACTAAAGTAATAGTTTAATTTTTTTTTAAATTAAATTAAAGATCAACTTTGAGAGCGTTTATGCATTCAAATATATTGTTTTAATATAATGGAGAGAAGAAGCCAAAACCTTATGTGTTGGAGAAAGCTTGTCCAAAAGCACAAATATTAAGAAAGGAGCGACTTACCACATAGCCTCTCTTGAGATTAATAGGGTTCATGATTTTATTATTGGGATGGAAATTAAGTAGGAATCACCCTAAGTAGGGTAGTGACAAAAAAAGCTCCAAGCACATCAAAAGCCACACTGGATGTCTCTTCCTCAAACAAGATACACAGGGTTCAATACACTAATTGCAAATAAGCTAGATTGAAAATTCAAGATAAAAATGCAAAAATGAAACCTCCATGGAAATGTCTCCTTGAAAACCCAAAATTCCATTTCAATCAAATGGCCTAGTTTCAATCATTTTTTATCCTAAAATGTTGCTTCACACCAAATGGTGTCTATAGAGATTCACACGTTAAAGAGTGGTGCTTGTTGAATTCAACATAACCAAACTAGAGAGCAAGTAAGAGGAACATCTCATTTTCAGATGTCTTATCTTAGTATCCATTTTTTGGACAAAGGGAGGTTTTACTACCTTCAGCAAGACTTGGGTGGCTCCCTCTCCACATTCTGTCATTGTCCAGAACAAATATGCCTACCTATTTTCATGAAGGATATTTTCAAGCATAGATCACAATCCTTGTGTGGACCTCTCAGGCCAGATCCCATCCGGAGTATCACCTCTTTCTTCCATGTTAATTGTCTACTCAAGGAAGCAAACAACATACAGAGGCCTAGACCACTCCCAATTTCAAATCAGTGAGACATGGATTTCCTCTTGACACCCTCTCTAGATGGATCAAATGGCTTCCATAACTCTTCTAAGGAACTCACGTTTCAGATCCCAGGGAAGACATCACCAGGCCGGTAGACAAATCATCCATGGGAGGTCCCAAAGACAGACTCTTTCTATGCAGGAAAACTCTCCAAGTTTGGTCAAGCACACAATATTCCATTCAGAGTTTCTTCTAACAGACCTTGGATGTTAGGGCCACACTCTAACCTAGGTATGTATAGTGGATGTACTTTCAAGTCTGGTTGACCTACTTGTCATTGTCATTGATTGGCATTGATAAAATTGTCAGGCACACAAAAGTTATATTGACAAGGGATTCTTATCCAAGGAAAAAAAATATGTCTAACATTGTGTGAGCTTGCAAACTACTTACTCTGTAAGATGTTCGAGCTTGGATATCCTACACAGAGTGTGGGGAAGGAACCCATATACTCTAGTGATCACTGTGTATTAAATGAGAAAATTAGGAATGTTTGTGACAATGTTGGGTGGAGGATGGAGGAACTTTAGCATAATTCTGGCGATAACAATAATATAGTTGAAAATGGGCTGGAGGTTTTTACATATAAGCTCTAATTGAAGTTAGAGGGAGTTACATATCAGATGTAATTGTGGTTTGAAATGATGATCAGAAGCTAGAAATTTAGGAAGACGAGGTAGAGAGGACACTAAAGCTCTGAATTGGAAAATGCTCTAGTGGAAGTTATCTTTTGGAGTAAAATTCAAACTGTTAAGAACATGCTAAGAAAATGGTTTTTGGTCAAAGATTCAATTGATCAAAACATTAGGAAACTTAGAAGTGACCTATTTAACACAAAAACAAGAGTATTAATCCCAAGGATATACTATATCATCACCCACCAGTTCTGCTTGAGGAGGAGAACCCATAACAAAATCCCATGGCCCTAGAACAGATCAACAGGGACACAACAACTCAAAAGCACCTCGTTATATAGTTTTAATTTCATATGTTGTCAACCTAGTTTTTCTGTCTATTAAAGTTGAAGTTTTGAATCTCAGTCACGTAGTAGAGAACTCTTTGAACTTGTTAAAATATTTCTTGTAAATTCCAATAATTGTAGGATGACCACAAAATGTACGGTGTTAAGCCCTTTGTTTTGGTCTTCAGTATAAAGTATTTTTAGCTCTAAAATAGGAGACCCAGTTATGGAAGGCTGATTATATATAAATAGTAACCTGTATTTTACTAAACAAAAAATAAATAATTAAACTACAATCTAAACAACGCCGCAACAAGTTTCAATCATGGAAACAACTCAACATACACTAATACATAAATTAAAAAATGCATTCTTTCCTATATTAAACCCTAACAAATGTGTATAGGGCTCAAAATTTTTCTTACCTGGAGAAGCTGCTGCTTGACGATGGCTTTCGAGATGAAAATTCATGCTACCACCAATTCCTCCCATTATAGGGAACCCATTATTGTCCCATTTATGCCCTATGGTAGGAGATGTGCTCCCCATAATTAAGGGCCTTTTCCCCATGAACCGATTTTCAGGTCCATGAAATCCCTCAGAAGAATGCACCTGTGCATGATTATTATTAGAACCCTGATTTTAGTGCCCTCCTCCTTCGATGGGACCACACATCATAGAATACCTCAAACTAGACGAGGCCTCAAGTTTCTCCCACAGTGACTTTACTTAGTGAACCTCTTACATAGCACGTGCGATCGTGGGATATTAAATAATACCCTTAATTTCGAGAGATATTGACCCAAACTCTTTTTGTTGAAACCCCCTCCCAATACATAAAACCTCCTCCCCACCCCTTTTTATACCTCAATCCTTATAAACCACCCTACCCCCCCCCGCCTTGAACCCCTCATCCCCCCAATACCTGCAATATATTGGTTAGATTTTTTATAATTTTAAAACCCACAATATGAACTAACGTGATAGGATATTGGTCAACAAGTGAAGCCCCCGTTGTTTCTCCACTGGTAACTACGGCTTAATACTAAACCTACAAATTTGTTGGTCTCTACGTACCCTCTCCAAATTTTAAAGCTTGGTAAAACCTCCGTATTGAAAATTACATTCTAAAAAACCTATCGTTGAAGGTTTAATGGTTAAAGTGTGGCCAAATCCTGCAAATTGAAGATCAACAAGTCACCAAGAAAAGTGGAGCTTAAAATTATGAATATATCCAAAAGTCTTGAATGAATTTCCTCAGTAATGAAAAAAAACCCAACTAAAAAATCCCAATGATGATTCTAGGATGATTTCTATATCGTTTTGTTGGTTTGTTTTAAGGTTTTGTTGTCCTCATTGATGTTCAATGATGAAATGAGTTTAAGGCTTTCCTGTGGCTAAATTAATAAGACTTTGTTTCAAAGTGAATGTCATTAAATTTAAATTTTTATATCTATTATTATATTATAAATTATTGAAAATCAACCCTACCTGGCCTACGTAGTTGAGCAAAAGGGAGGCAATATTCTTTGACAAGGTTCAATTTGCTCCAAGTTCTATTCGAAAAAGGTCATTGCTATGCAATGTAGGATATGGACAAAATGTACGGCTCTTAATACATTTTTATTTTGCATTAAAGTTAAAGGAAATATCTAAAAATTTAAAGCTCATTTCAAAGTTATTAATGAGGTATACCTTCCACTTTGTGTAGGTTTCCTTTCGATACTTTCGTAAGGGAGAGTGAGAGTAATAGGTTTTCCTAGGCATGAGGGAGAGGAGAAACAATGTAGCATATTAGAAGGAGACAACATAGCTTATTGGAAGGTTCGATGTTATGTTTTCTCTTTTTACTATATTTATGCACTGATAGTAATCTTGAGAAAGGGATTGTAGGAGGGTAAAGCAAGCTCGCCAAAATGGATCATGTAACTTTGATAAGTTATTGGCCTTTTAACTTGTCATTTAAGAGGTAGAGAAGAATCTAGAGAATGGTGGTTGGAAAGTTTTTTCCCCATATATGGAGCTATAGAATAAGAAGTGGGGTGGCCCACCCAAAAATGATAAGAGGTGTTTACCATTTGCATTGGGTTTGATCCTTGGTGTTGATAAGTGTTTGGTTATATGCCTTTTCTACTTATTTTTGTTTGCCAATATGTCATTTTTTTTTGGACACTTGAAACTTTATTAAATATTTTAAATAGCTATAAATACTTTGTATTGATGTTTGTCATGGCCACCCCAAAGCTCTTTTTTCTACCAAAAAATACCATATGTTTGTGTAGAGAGAGAGAGAGAGAGAGAGAGAGAGAGAGAGAGAGGGGGGGGGTCAATGGAATCTCCTTTATAAGATTTCAAGGCCTCTAGGGGTTTAAAGCAAGGTTATTCGATGTCTCATTTCCTCTTCCTTATGGTAGCTAAGGGCCTAAATAGAATGATGACTACAACCAAGAGATCAGGTGCAATCAAGTGGCTTAGGGTATCTCCCTAATGCATTTTGTTGTTCATGGATGATATTATAATCTTTAGTGAAGATTAAACTAGAGAATGGAGAAGAATTAAAGGGATTTTGGAAATTTGAGAATATGTTAGTGGAAGTATAAAGGTCTAGAGACTGGATTGGTGAAGGTGGATTATTTAACCATGTCCCAATTTTTCTTTAGATAGGGACAACAAAGGAAAATTTCTTAGGTCCCTTTAAGTTCAATTCACATTGATTCAAGTATTTGGATTTTATCAATTAGGTTGAAAGTGAACAAAAGAACTTTGATATTGAGCTAGAGGATCTTGTAATATTATAGTTTAGTAATAACCTAAAAAAGGATTAAGTAGAAAAAAATCAAGTGGGTGAAGTTAGAGTACAAGGATTCGTGTGAGTATATTTGCAACTTAGAATAGGAGATTTCAAACATATACAAATCTAATATGAGTGGAATATTCACAACAGAAGAATTGGAGAATATAAAATTCGGAATCCTTAAAGATAGAGCTCTTAGAGTAGTAAGAATCTAAATGGCACATAATGAGTTGAGTTATATGGATTTCCCAAGGTGACAAGAACACTCTCTTTTTTTCACAAATATGATAGAATGAGAAAGAGTATTAATACAATATGGAGTATATCCAATATGGATGTTGAGCAAGCAAGTTTTGGTACATATATGCGGTAAGAGCATCTCACTTTCAATATTTATTTATGGAACCAACAAGAGAGTTAAAATTGTGGATATTGTTTCCTTTTTCCCTAGTTTTGTAAATCATGAAAAAAAATTGGACCTTGTAATTGAAATTCATTTTGTAGAACTTGACAAAGTGATTGACTTGTTTAAAGAGTACAAGAATCTTGCGTTAGATGGATGGCCCATCAAATTATGTGCTTGATTCTTTGATTTATTAGGGAATGATATGTTTTTGGAGGTTGAAAAATCTAGTAAAGTTGGGAAGGTTCTAAGTTCCATAAAAACCACCTTCTTGACCATGATCGAAAAAAAGGATGTTCTTGAATCATTTAATGGTTTTGGACCAATATCATCATATAACTTTTCATATAAGATTTCCCCCAAGGGAATAGTGATAAGAATTAAACCAACACTATCCCCAACTGTCTCAAGTGGTCAATTTGGATTTTTTAATGATAAACAAATTCATGAAGGCATGGGTGGTGGTAATTTGGGGCCCCACGTATGGACCATGAGCTTTAGGGAAAATGTTACAACATAAGACCATAGTTTTGACTATATGTTAAGTCATGAATCAAGAACCATCCCCTATGCATTGATCGTAGCCATAATACTTGTAGAAGGGATGCAAATATGGATGCAACAAAAATAGGAGCAAAAGTGGGCCCATAATGGGGTGCACCAAAATGATCATCATCACCACCATCATCATTCATTTCATTTCCATCATAATCATCAGCAATGTCGTCATTGCCATTATGCTCATCATCATCATCATCATTGTCATCGTTCTCCTCATTATCAATCATCATCATCATAACCATCCTTAATATCATAATCATTATCCTGATTTTCATCTTCAACATCTAGGTGTAAAATTGGATGCAAAAGTGGATGCAAACATGGATGCAACAAAAGTAGGTGCAAAAGTGGGTGCATAATGGGGTGCACCAAAAATGGATGGAAAAGTGGATGTAAAAAATGACGCAATCATGGAAGCAAAACATGATGAAAAAAGTGGCGCAAAAATAAATGCAACCATGGATGTAAAATTGGATACAAAATTGGATGCAAAAGTGGATGCAAAAGTGGATGCAAAAAAAGTAGATGCAAAAGTAGTCATAACACCCAACAAAATTAGTCGTAACACCCAACGCAAAACCCGATGCAAAAGTGAATGCATAAAGGGATGCAATAACTGATGTAAAATTGGATGCAAAAAAAGATGCAAACGTGAATGCAAAAGTTGAAGCAAAAGTGGGTGTAAAAATAAATGCAGAAATGGGTGTGAATTGGGACGCGACAAAAGTGGATGCAAAAGTGGATGCAAAGGTACATCCAAAACAAGACGTAAACATGAATGCAAAATGGGATGCAAAAAGGGATGAAAACGTGGGTACAAAAGTGGACGAAAAAATGGATGCAAAAGTAGATGCAAAAATGGCTGAAACAAAACGAGATGCAAAACTAGACTCAAAACAGGATGTAAAATTTGATGCAAAACTTGGGGCACAAAGGGATGCAAAAAGAGAATCAGAAGTGGGTGCAAAAGTGGATGTAAAAAAGGATGCAAAAGTGGATGAAAACAAGGGCGTAAAATTTGAGGCAAACATGGGCGTAAAAGGGGGAGAAACAAGAGTAGATGTACAAACTAGGCACAAATTTAGGTACAATGAACAAGACCATATCACAAGATAAATCTATTGACACACACACAACCTCTGGCAAGTATTTGAAAGTGGTCTTTCAATCTGGTTTTATGACTCTTGGACAAATTTCCTCAACACCTAGGTCACCAAGGTGATTCTATTTTTCCTTCAAATTTGGAAAGTGAGGTATCCAATAGGTATAGGACAAAAATATGAATCCATAAAGACCTATTTCATCCTCTGAAACTACTTTCTCTCTCCTCGGCGGGAATTTTACTGAGACAGTGCAAATATGGCTGGGAGGCACTTTTGGCAGGTTCATATCTTTCTCCTCAAGGATTCTTTGGACAATATAGGACCATGGATGGATGATCCAACAAACCCTATAGAGGACCACACTCTCATAATATTTTTCACATCATCCTATGAGATAGGGCGTGCATTACCCTAAGGCCAATTTCTTGATTTGATCCCCTTGACTAAAACCCTATTTTGGAAAATCATTATTTTTTTTCATCAAACATCTTATTTAAGAACCGATACCATTGTTAGATAGCCTCTTCAACAATATATATGATGATATATTCAGATCATTTTTATCATACACCTATAAGGTACGGTGAGCATTTTCCCAAGGTCACTTAAGCCAGTTTTTCCAACACTTAGACAGATTTTCTTAGTCTGGTCCTAATCTGCCTAAAACACTATTTTGGCAGGTCAATAACGTTTTCTCCATACATGATCAAGGAGAACTAAGACCATGGTTAGATATACAATCCAACATACTACAAGATTACCATAGGGATCTGGAATTTCCATTCTTCTACAAATTATGGCGGGTATTTCCATAAAGTTTTTACTAAATTTCCTATACTTAGTCATTTTCCTGTTTTTCACAAAATTGTCATATCTTTCCAGAATGATGTCAATTTGTAATATTGACTTTTTGATAGCACCAGAACACCATCAAGTGTATTTCAAGCCTCATCACACACACCACATCATATATTCCATGTCATCACTTTCTTTGAGATTCCTTTGTCTTTTATTGAGTTTGCCCTGCCATCATGTCTTGGTTATTCTTTTGACATTCCTTTGTTGACATTCCTTTGTATTTTACTGAGTTTTTCCTGCCATCATATCTTGGTTAGTCCTTTGTCATCATTGAACTCCTCTTGACACCAATGACAACTATTGCCAACCTATATTGTCATATTTTCCAACAAATATTTTGAAGTATATTCTCCACCATTGTCTGTTCTGAGTGTCTTGATTCTTCTTTATGAATGATTCTCTATCAAAGATTTTAATTCCTAGAATTGTCCAAATATTTCATCATTTGTTTTGAATAAATATATACATGTCTTTCTTGAATAGTCATAAATAAATGTAACATAATATTCATAACCACTCAAATATGTGGAGGGAATTGGACCACATATACCTAAATGGATTAATTCCAACATACCTTTAGTCTTTGTCTCACTCTTAGGAAATTGATTCTTGATATTCTTTCCTTTTGCACATCCTTTGAAAATTCCTTCATGATCGATCTTCAAATCTGATAAACCCGGCACTAATATTTTCTCACATGGGATATTACTTTGTAGTTGATGTGAGAAAGCATCCTATTGCATAATTCACTTGGGCTAGTGGTCTAATGAACAAGGGTTGTTTTTTAATGTCCCTTGAGTTTATATAAGTCTCCTTCTTCTTCACTAATGAAAACTGCATCTTCAATTGATTTTCCTTTGGTCCACATAAGTACTTGTCCATATATGAATGCAACCCTGTATCCTTTCTTATCTAATGTTGAGATAGAAAGTAAGTTGTTCTTCAAACCTGGAACATATAATACTTCCTTCATCTTCATGGGGGTTCCATAATCAAGCTTGTAGCTTGCTTCACCAATTCCTTTGATAGGATATTGATAGTCATCTCGTAATGATACCTTCTAAGGAGAGTTCTTCTCTTCAACTTTTGATAGAGTTTTATTTTGTACCGTCATGTGCTTTGAAGCACCACAATCAATAAGCCATGTATCTTCTCTAGGTGTCACAGGCTCAGTGAGTGCAGAGAATAATACATACTCTTTTGCATCTTTTTCTTTTTCTTGTTTTATTCAAGGTCCTTATTCCTCTTCCTCTTCATCTTCAACTAGGTGTGCATGATCTCTTTTATTGTTGTTCCTCTTCTTGTATTTTTCTTTCTTCAATGGACAATTTCTGGCAATGTATCCTAGCTTGTCACATTTGAAACATTAAAAGTTGGAGTAGTTTCTTCTTGGATTATTTCCTCTTGTCCTTTAGAACTTCTTGGGTTGAGACTCCTTATGGATTTCCTTCTTGAATTTAGATTGTATTATTCCTCTCTTGGTATGGGTGGCAAGGGCTTGATCATCTTCTTTAAGTAGATCTTTTATATTGTCTTCTCCTGGATGCAATCTTCCCATACAATGTCAAATTTCATGCTTTCCTTTCTGGCACACATAGTATGGATGAATGAATCCCAAGGTCTAGTGAGACCATTGAGAGCATTCATAACTATATCATTCTTCATCAAGGGAGTCTCCAATGGCTTCTAGTTTCTCCTTAAATTGGGAGACCCTTCTGAAGTAGTCTTGGATGGATTCTCCTTTGCACATCTTTGTACTCTTCAATTGAGTTCTCAAATTCATCTTTCTATTGATGTTTCTTCCTTCATACATTCTGTCTACTACATCACACATATCCTTCGGGGTCTCTTTGGATGACACTTGAGGAATCAAGTGGTATTTGATAGTGTTGGAATATAATCCGTCGGGATTATATAATATGTAAATAGTGTAAATACATTCTGAATGTGAATAGTCATGTAGGAATATGAATAGGTTGGTCGGAAGTTGAATCACAACCGACATATGAATTGTATAAATATATGCATTAGCAAGGGAATAAATGAATCGGGAGTTATACCTATCAGTGGTATCAGAGCACCACCTGCCATAACTCCTGGCTGCATTTCAGTCCTGACATTCTGCCAAATTCGTTTCAGGCTGCCTGCTCTGTCAGTCTGCCAGTCACATGCATTGTATGTGTTATTCTCTTGGAGACCTGCCTAACCCTAATCTATTGCATATTGTAGCGTTTTCCATTCACCTGGTGAATCTATCTCAAGCATTTTAATTCCTGCCATTCTACTTGCTTGCATTTTGCAGACTATCCTTAGGTCTGCATATCTGCGTAGTGGCGATACCTCTCCTTTGCCGTATTAGTGTAACCCTAAATTTACCCTAGACTACTACTGCGTTGAAGACTCTTTCTGCGTTAAAGACTGCGTTGAAGACTGCGTTGGAGAAATACTGTATGCTGCGATTTCTTTGCTGTGTATTTAATGAGCTATGGTTGGGTTGTGCAATCCGCCACTCCCTACACACAATTCTGATCTTTAGTTTCCAGTATTCTCGTCATTCTCGGTGGAAGGCTCCTCTTAAAGCTTGTTTTTATAACTGAGTTTTGATCTATGAGAGAGTTGTGAGGAGTTTGTTTGTTTCTCTACTGCGTGATGTGATAATCCCGTCTCCGAAATCGAGTTTTGTGCACTGCCTTCTCTGCTAGCTCCAGACCTACTTGATAAGCTGATATTACAAAGTCCTACCCACGTACTACATATGACCGTGAAGTGCATATGAAGAGTTCTTGAGACTACTGAATACCTATGTTGGATAAGTGTGAGAAGAGTACTTGGAAGACTGCATCCGAGTTGGTATATTGCAGTGATAATACTTTGAGACTCCAGCTCTCAATTGTACTACATCAAAAGAAAAAGTCGAAGGGTCAAATTGCTGCAAAAACACTGGTGTTCTTGTAATTATTATGCTTGCATGGTGGCTATCATCCACATGTCTGTTTCATCTCAAGTTGGGAAGGAGAGATTATGTGGAGTATTGTATTGGAGCAATTTTTGAAGACTCACATATTGTGAAAAGCGGATCTAGGCATTGCGTCTCTCCTGTTGGAGTTTTGACCTGCGCATTGTCAAGGATGTAAACCCTAATTCCATGTTGACATTGGCTGCGTGGAGTACTGCTATGAATTCAAGGAGCTGCGTGGAGTACTGCTGCTGTTGATTGAAGCTGCGTGGAGTGAGATGAGAGGTCGCTGAAGATTCATGCCATCTTTCACTGCGTGAAGCCTGGGTTGAAGACTGTATTCTGCGTTGGTTGAGCTAGCTGCCTGCGTTGAAGGAGCTTCCCTTCTCTGACTACATGGAGGTAAAGTGTTGTTGGTCTAATTGTTTGTGACCGATGGAATGCATAAAACCTAATTTAGTTTACCCTAATTTTGTGCATGGAGGAAATTCTGCAAATTTTCCTTTGTGTATGAGTTAAGAATAATGCGATTGTTGTATGAGCCTGTGCTTGATGAGCCATAATTGTTGTGGGATTTGAAGCTCGTGTATGTTGAGGAATTTTGTGCCATAATCACCTGAATATTGCCACTGTGCAATTATTCTGCTACTGCAACTAGAAGTACTGCATCAAGCTGCTGGAGTTGCGACCTGTCTTGAACAATAAAGTCTATGTGAAACAATTATATGGAAGAAGCCTATGTATGCTATATGCTATAAGCTTGCACTGTATTCACCTTGGCAGAGACTGTAGACCTGCAAGGTTATTGTTTTTCTATTTATCTGTGTCATATTAAGTTCATTATTGTAAATTACACTAACAGTTGTAAAAGATGCAATCTATAGCATTTGTAGTTGTGTCACTCTCTCTGGAAAAGAGAGAGGCAGAGGAAGAAGAAAATTCAGAGGCAGAGGGGCAGAAACAACTTCATCAAAAGATCAGATTTGCAGTGCAAACGTTGTGGAAAGACTGGACACACATCAGATCAGTGTTGGGCTTCGTGAGACTCCATCAAAGACAAACATAACCAGAAGAAAGATGACAATAAAAACCAAGATGCTAGTAAATCTTCTGATTCGGCTCATTGTATTGTTGCACATTGTAATCTTGGAATTAATGAAATGACTTCACTTTCATCTTACAAATATTGTTGGCTGCTTGATACTGGTGCAACATCACACATGAATTTTTGAAAATATTGTTTTGAAGAACTTAATGAAACAATAAATGGCATAGTGTACTTTGCAGGTAAGTCAAGTCTTAAACCAAAGGGAATGGGCACCATTCGACTGAAGATGCCTGGATTCCCTGATTTCTTGTTGAAGAATGTTCTTTATCTTCCAGAGTTGCAGAGAAGCCTACTGTCCTTGGTGGAGATACGACAGCAAGGCCATTCCATCCACATGTTTGATGGAATCGTAGAAATAAGAAAGTCCTCTAACAACCAAGTCATCATGACTGGATACGAAGATGGGAAGCTGCTAAAGCTAAAGGGTTGATCTGTAAGAGTTCAGAACTATGCCTACCTCTCTCAGCATGGAGAAGGTAATTTGTCATCAAGTTTATTGTGGCATGCAAGATTTGGTCATCTAAATTATAACAGTCTTCGTTTGTTGAGAAAGAATGGTGTATTTGGTTTTCCCACCATTCCCAAAGAGAAGAGCAAATGTGATGCATGTATATTAGGGAAACACAGTAAGCTGCCATTCCATGAATCTAATTTCAGAGCAAGTAGGAAATTAGAATTAGTGCATTCTGATTTATGTGGCCCAATGCCAACTCCTTCTGCTAATGGGAATAAGTATTTTATGTCCTCTGTTGATGACTACTCAAGAATGTGCTGGATTTACTGTTTAAAGACAAAATTAGAAGCATTTCAAACATTAAAATACTTTCATGCATTGATAGAAAAACAAGCACAATAAAAAATTGGTACACTTCGTACTGATAATGGGAAAGAATACACTTCAAATGATTTTGAATATTATCTTCGCCAACATGGAATTGCACATCAAACTACAGTTCCCTACAATCCTCAACAAAACGGTGTAGCATAAAGAATGAACAGAACCATAATGAATATGGTTTGCTCAATGATGTTTTTTGAGAATGTAAAACTAATGTTTTGGGGTGATGCAGTGAAATGTGCAGCCTATTTGAGAAACAGAAGTCCCTCAAATGCTCTTGATAACAAGACTCCACATGAAATATGGTTTGGCCATCCCCCTTCAGTCAGGCATCTCAAAGTTTTTGGTTCCACCTGTTATGCCTTGATTCCAAAGGAGCAAAGAAACAAGCTTGGTGCTCGAAGCAGAAAATGTATTTTGTTGGGGTACGAAGAATACTCCAAGGCATACCATCTGTATGATGAGGTAAACAAAAATTTTGTTATTTCCAGAGATGTCATTTTTCTTGAAACTAATAAAAATGACCAGTCCATTGAGAGACAGCTTGATCATTTGGAAAAATATCCTCATCCAAAGAAATATTCTGAAAATGAATATGAAATTCCAAACCTTGAAGGGGGGATTCCTATTCTGGATCAACCTTTGGAATTTCCATATGAAGCACCAACTCCCTCGCATGAAGAAGTTCCTGCTACTTCACCTAAACAAGAGGTTCAACTGGATGATGTGATTAAGAGAATTGGAAGACTCTCAATCAGTGATGAAGCACAATCAGCTGATCAACCAAGACCATCACGGAAGATTCCTAAATGGGCCACAAAGACACTTGAAAGTGTCCATCTGGATGAAGTTGGAAAGACGGGAACGAGAAGTTCGAAAAGACATGGAGGAGAAGCAGATAATTCAGGTGATGACATGGATGTATCATTTGATTGTGAATTTAATTTATCTACTAACTTTGAACCAACTTCCTTTGAAGAAGCTTCTACTCGTGTTGAGTGGAAAGAAGCTATGCAGAATGAGTATGATGCACTCATGAAGAATGGAACTTGGAAGCTGGTTGACCCTCCAGTTGGAACCAAACCAATTAGCTGCAAGTGGGTGTACAAGAACAAATACAGATCAGATGGCTCACTTGACAAGCACAAAGCGAGGCTTGTAGCAAAATTCTATGCATAGAAGGAAGGAATTGACTATGAAGAAACATTTTCTCCTATAGCAAAATGGGCTACCATCCGAACCTTACTCTCTTTAGCTGCTCAGAAAGGGTGGAAAGTTCATCAAAAGGATGTGAAGACTGCTTTCTTGAATGTAGACTTGAAAGAGAATGTCTTCATGTCTCAGCCAGAAGGCGTTGTTATGAAAGGAAAAGAACAAAAGGTATGCAAGCTTGTCAAATCCTTGTATGGCCTAAAACAAGCGCCTCGCGCATGCTATGAAAAGTTAACCGAGCATATTTTGAAGTTAAATTTTGAACATTTTGATCTTGATGATGCAACATTGTTTATAAAGAAATTTGGAAGATCTGTTGTGTATCTTGTGGTGTACGTAGATGATCTTTTGATGACAGGGAACAATGAGAGCTATATAGCATCCATAAAGAAAGATTTGAAAAAGATATTTGAAATGACAGATATGGGACATCTCCACTATTAATTAGGAATTGAAGTCACTCAACATCCTAAGTACATATTCCTATCTCATAAAAAATATGTTGGAGAACTACTAAACAAATTTTGCATGACATAATGCAACCCTATCTCTACTCCAATGGAACAGAAAATGAAGCTCACATCAAGTGAAGGAAAAGAATTTGAGGATGCGACCAAGTATCGACAACTTGTAGGAAGTCTTATCTACCTTACAACAACTAGACCAGATATTTCTTATGTTGTTGGCATACTTTCAAGGTTCATGCATAAACCTTGTGAAGGACACTGGTTAGCTGCAAAAAGAGTTCTAAGATACTTGAAGAGGACTCAAGATGTTGGACTCAAGTACTCTAAAGTGGATGACTTCAAACTTATTGGGTACTCAGACTCAGATTTTGATGGCGATAAGGAGACAGGAGTATCAACTTCTGGATACACTATGAGTCTTGGATCAGCAGCTGTCTCATGGAGATCACGCAAACAGTCAGTTCCAGCAGATTCAACAACAGAAGCAGAATATGTGGCTGCAGCTGAAGCAACAAAAGAAATAGTATGGCTTAGGAAGATACTTGAAGATTTGCAAGAAAAACAAGAGAACTCCACTCCATTATTGATCGACAATACTTCTACAATCAAGTTGGCTAAGAATCCCAGATTCCATGATCAAACCAAACACATCAACACAAAGTATCATTTGATTCGACATCATGTAGAGGCCAAGACAGTCCATCTTCGACATTGTTCCACAAGTGATCAAGTTGCAGACATCTTCACCAAAGCACTTGGACGAGAAAAGTTTGAAAGATTTAGAAACATGCTTGGACTTACTAACACCCCTTCGGATTAAGGGGGGGATTGTTGGAATATAATCCGTTGGGATTATATAATATGTAAATAGTGTAAATACATTCTGAATGTGAATAGTCATGTAGGAATATGAATAGGTTGGTTGGAAGTTGAATCACAATCGACATATGAATTGTATAAATATATGCATTAGCAAGGGAATAAATGAATCGGGAGTTATACCTATCAGATAGAGTCAATAATGATCCTCATTTCCCTAATCAGGTCCTTCTTGTGCTTCTCCTTAGCTTGATCCTCTTCAGGTTCTGCAACTTCTTCCTTGATGCATTTTGAAAGATAATTCTCTCTAAGAATGAGTCCAATCCTATATCTACATGCTCCGAAATTCTTTATTCCTTCTAGCTTATCCACAAGCTTAATGCTTAGGGCCATCTTATCCAAGAGGTCACCAAGAAATAAAATTTCTCAAAATACAAAACCCACCTTACACTAATACATTTGGTCGTATTTTTCCATGAAATATTTCCATGTTTTGAACATTCGTGGATTAATACTTCATTTTTTTATCATGGAAGAAAAACCGTGGCAATATCAACGTTTTTAATTTTAGAGTAACTTTCATCTCTATATAGACGATATATGGCTATCTTTGCACACCCGCGAAACCAATTCCAACTTTAAATGCACGGGTCAACTCATGCATTTTCGGCACATTTGCTATAGTTGCGACAAGTTTCTTGGTGATTGATTGAGCACGGATTGAGCCTGAGTTTCTTTATCAACCATATCAAAACTAGAGAGATCAGTCATACTCTTGTTCTTCAACGGGTGACTCAATCGAAAAAAGAAGATCGACCAACCTTTAGAGGACAATATGGAACCTGTGAGAAACGACATGCATTTGCTTTCCCTTGAAGAAGATGTTGATGTCACAACTTTGGTTGGAATGCATGGAATTAAAAATGCAGATCAATGAGAGGAATTTGTGAACACTTATATGGACCGTTCACCAATGAGCGATGAAGACCTAATTCATGTTAAATATTCTTTTTATGGTAGATTTGTTTTTTATTTATTTCATAAAATGGTACATTTCAAAGAACAATCTACCTTGTGGGAGGACTCCTTCAAAGCTAGAGAAGAATTGTGCAGAACTAAGTATGTCCAAATTCTTGATTTGGTACATCATGTTACATGTTTAGAGAAATGAATTGTGGAAACTGAAAATATAATTGGCTGGAAGGATCAACTTATTAAGGATCAATGTTCTAAATTTACCGTAGTTCTAGCATAATCGATTTCTGACCTTGACAGACTTAAAGACATGTATCAGGCTCAAAAGAAAAAAGATGAGGAAACTATAGGGAGACTTGAAAATGAGCTGAAAAATAGGCCTAAAGTTTTGAACATGCCACCACTGAAGACTGTATTTGGTAAGGAAGCAAAAATTCAGCAAGAATTGAAGCAGAAAGAAACATTTATTACAGGTTTGAAGGTTGAGTTTCAAAGGGAATTGAGAGAAATGATCATTAAACAACAAAATGAGACTGCAGAATATGAAGCAAGATTGGAAAAATTGAATAAAACAATTAAAAACAAAAATGAGTGGCTACAAAAAAGAGAATTGAAAGGATTTCAGCAACTCTCAAGGATAAAAGTGTTGGAAGAGGAAAAAAATCAATAATCAAGGGTAAACAAGTCTACACACTAGAAGAATCAATAGTCAAGGGTAAATAGGTCTGCACACCAGAAGAATCAATAGTCAAGGGTAAATAGGTCTACACACCAAAAACATCAACAGTCAAGGGTAAACAAGTCTGCACACCAGAAGAATCAACATTTAAGGGTAAACAGGTATGCACACCAGAAGAATCAACAATCAAGGGTAAAAGGGTCAACACAACAAAAGAATCGAAAGTGGAGGGTAAAAAGGCCATCACACCAAAACTTTTTTGGCAGTACAAAACTAGGTGATGTAACTATGGAGTGCTTACTCCAGTTTTAAAAGTCCTTGCAACAATGAGAGAATACCTTGAATGAAGTTGCTTCAACAATTAATGTTGTAGATTTTACATTTGGCTCATCATATCCAACGTTGAAGAAGAAGATAGAGGAGAAGGAGGCCGAAATTAGAGGCCTTCACCAAAAACTATTGGAGAAGGGAAACAAACTACATTTGGGATGTGATAGTGAGATGCAAGATTTGAAATCCCAAATTAAATCTTTGCAAAATAAACTTGTGGCAGATGCAATTTTGTATACTCCATCTGATAGCGATTTGAGGGCACAAGAGCTTGAGAAGGAGGTACAATAGGTCAAGAGAAAATTAAGTGCAGTTCAATATGACCTGAAGTGGACAAAGGATGATCTTAAAAGAAAGGAAGATGACCACTCAAATTAAAAAAACAATAATGTAGAGATGTTGAAGAAATGCCTAGAATAAAAAGATAGATTGCATACAAAAATGATAAATCTTGCAAACAAAGTGAAAGAGCAAGAAAAACAATTAAAAAATATGGCCGATGAAGCTTCTGTAGAACTGGAGGGTTCTGGAAAAGGAAAGAGAAGCTATAGCGATTTTTCTTCTTCTAAAAAGGAGGAATTGCAAAAACCTCCCAAGTATCCTACATGTCTAAAATAATATGGTGTACATTTGATGTCTATGTACATACTAATATTGTTGTAATATAAATTGTTAGTATTTCTTGGCAATGCATATATTTTGATATAGTTAATGTCTTTCTAATGTGTAATACAAGTGTAATGTGTAATCCATATGTGCATTTTTCCTATATCTAAGAGAGTTTAATGTGCAACCCATACTGAGAAGTGTGTATGAAACTACAAATGATGAAATATATTCTTCGTAATATATTCTACAAATGAATTGACAAATGAAATATTCTTGAAATATATTCTACAAATGAATTGACAGATCATCATTTCATGCTACATTGAATAAATTGCACTATAACATAGACATACCAACCTTTTATACAAACTCTTGTACTCATTTCTATAAATTGTAAGATCTACAGTAAAATCCAAGTCATCCAAAACAACAATTGATAGTATTTTCCAATTTTTCAAGGCCGGAACTAAAAATGCACACCAATTCCAATCGAAGTACATTGTAGGTATGAAATTTGGAAGTTTGCATACAAAAACCTAATTATACTAGTATAGTTTTAATTTCAGACATAAATTAAACTTCTATCGTAAAATAAGAATGCATCCAACATTTGAAATGAGAACAGAACAAGTGTAAATGATGGTTTCTTGTTGACGAGCATCATAGTTTGGAAACCAATCTCATGGCTTTGCAAGTTTGTATCATCTATTTCTTTTTTATTATAATATAAATCATCATCGTTCCTTGCAGAAATTAATAAATGAGAACATAACATATATAATACATTATGAGGAAAAAAACAGAGATAATGCAAAAATATAACCAGATCGATACTCAAGAAAATTTTAAAAGGGGACCAAGAGCATTTTTTATTATATTATGCTTTCATTACAGAGAAGAGGGATAGTTTATAGTTGAATCAGTGACATCAAACAACCCCTTCAATAATAACTGTCCCTACTACATATTAAATTCTATTTATAGACCTCAAACGTCGGATTGACCATGTTACAAGTGGATTTCATTTGAGTGAAATTGAAATGTCGATTCACCCATGAGCCATCCTATCCTTTGCTGTACTTTCCTAGCTTCAAATGAAGACACCAACTACTGTGGAACAAGGAAAACACGACAGTGCAATACAGGGGGGGAAACAGGGCTGAAGTGGGCATGTTTCAACACTAGGGGTAGAAAGGGAGTAGAAGAGGAAGTTGCATTCCAGTTATCTGAATGGGAGATGCGAGTAGAGAATAATTATCACAGAGACGCATAGTGTGTGAGAGGTATCTAGGGAGAAAAGGGAAATACCAATGAAAGAATAAAATGGTTAGGAAGAGAGAAATGCCACAGACAAATATGGCTTAGTGGAAAACAACATGCAATACCCATCTGGTGTGGAGAAATTAAAAGCTGGAATTGAAGAAATCAATCCTGCTATGCCATCGAGAGGGAATGTTTGGGTTGTTGAAGAGGGACAGGGTGTTGACCCAGTGCAGGAAAGACTTCGCTAAGTGATGGGAAAGAAATGTCAAACGAACATAAAAAAAATAAGATGGAATGGAACTACCAATGAAAGGCATCGAACCCGGATGAGACTATCTCCAATTCTTTCTAATTCTACCCATTTCACTCATACTATCAGTGAACTGAAATTCATGCACATCTGCGGCCATACTGGACAAAAAATAAAAAACTTAGAGAATGGATTGAATACTGCATATCCTACTGATAACAGTGGCCCCTATTTATCAATCTTACATAAGAAGCAACATGATTGGTAATTGACTGTAGCTGCTAGGAATGAATCCATGGGGTCAGGACAAATCTAGATATGTGTACTGTGTTGGCCCTTGGAGTAACTGAAAGGTGGGAAAAAAGGTTAATCACGATGAAATGCTGAGTTCACGTCTGGGTGATGCAATCATTGTCAATGTCGTCAGAATCCAACTCGATTGAAGTTCATCGAATCATTGAATTTGATGGTTTGTTAAGTGACATATTTGACACTCGGTTGAAAGTTCGGAATATGATAGGTAGGGAAAAGCGAAAACTATCATTTACAAGTTTATACGATTATATGACATATTTTACACTCAATACATTTAGCACGTCTATGACAGGTTGAGGTATGGGAAAATGAAATCACGCATGTGCATTGATTCTACTGAAGCAAGTCAATTTTGGATTGCTTTACTCAAATGCATTCCCAACATGAAAAAACTGTGGTCAAGGGAAGCTACACGTGCAAAAATATGCAAAAACTGCAAAAATTGTTGTTTAGGGAAATTAGACCAAGACTAGGAGAAGATAAAAAAAGTCCAAGTATGGAATTATTGGTAAAATATGCCTAACTGGCCTTAGGGAAATGCCTGCCACAGCTCATAGGATGATGATGAAAATATTATGAGAGTGTATATCTCTAGATTCTTGTATGGTGCATCCAGCCATATAATTAGCCTGACTAAAAAGTCTTTCAGTATGAAGATATCAATCTGCCAAAAGTGCCTCTCATCCATATTTGTACTACTCCAGAAAAATGCCAACCAAGGAGAGAGAAAGAAGCTCCAGAAGATGAAAGTGGTCTTGATGTATTCACCTTGTTGGCCTCTAGCCATTGGGAATCTCACTTGCCAAGTTTGAAGGGAAAATGAAATGACCTTGGTGACCTAGGGTTTGAAGAGAACTGGTTAAGTGTTAGACAAAGAGTTTGAGATACCATTTGGAAATGCTTGTACGGGGGTGTTCCATTAATGATAAAAATCATCAGAGGATATGGTCTTGTTCATTGTTGAAATGGATATCTAGCCATGTTCTTGGTTTTTCTTATGGTGACCATATAAGGAAAATATCAACCTCGCAAAATAGAACAAAAAAGGCTTATTTTGCATACTAAGGATGATGCATGGATGGCATGGCATGGCATATACGACTATGTGGCATGAAGTTGAAATCATTGTTGCATTATGACATCATTTTGGAGAAATACGACAAATTAGTGAAAATTAGGAAATTGTCTAAGTGCAGGAATATTGATCCAAGTAGCCTTAAGAGGATGCCCGCCACAAATGGTTTGTTGAAGAAAATTCCCACACCACATGGGGATATTGTAGGATGTTGTTTTTTCTACTCAAACATGGTCTCAATTTTTCCAAAGAGACCCTGAAGAAAAATTTATGGACCTACCAAAACTGTGGTTTAGGGAAATTAGACCAAGCCTAGGAGAATATCCAAAATTGTCCAAGTATGGAATTATTGGTAAAATATGCCTAACTCGTCTTAGTTAAATTCCTGCCACATATCATAGGATGATGATAAAACTATGATGAGAGTGTAGATCTCTAGAGACTTGTATGGTGCATCCAACCATATAATTAGCCTGACCAAAAATCATTTCAAGAAGAAGATATCAATTTTCCAAACTTTGCCTCTTAGCCATATTTGCACTGCTCTAGAAAAATGCCCGCCGAGGAGAGAGAAAGAAGCTATAGAAGATGAAAGTGGTTTTTCTGGATTCACCTTGTTGAATTATACCCATTGGGAATCTCAATTGCCAAGTTTGAAGGAAAAATGAAATCACCTTGGTGACCTAGGGTTTGAAGAGAACTGGTTAAGTGTTAGACAAAGTGTTTGAGAGACCACTTAGAAATGTTCGCAAGGGGGTGTTCCATTGATTATAAAAATCATCAGATGATATGGTCCTATTCATTGTTGAAATGGATATCTAGCCATGCTCTTGGTTTTTCTAATGGTGACCATATAAGGAAAATATCAACCTAGCAAAATAGAAGAAAAAACTTATTTTGCACACTAAGGACAGAAAAAATGGCCAAGTGTTGTAAAGGGGCTAAGTGATGCCCGCATTAAGGTTGATTCCTGCACTAAGGATGATGCATGCATGGTATGGCATGGAATATATGAATATATGGCATGAAGTGGAAATCATTGTTGCATTATGACATCGTTTTGGAGAAATACGACAAATTAGTGAAAATCAGGAAATTAGCTAAGTGTGGGAATATTCATCCAAGTAGCCTTAAGAGGATGCCCAACACAAATGGTTTGTTGAATAAAATGCCTGCACCACATGGGGATATTTCATCTAGGATGATATTGGTGGCCACCCACCTATTCCTCTTGGACCCCCACCACAGTTTCTTTCAGTTTTCCAGTTTCCTTAATTGTAGCACAATTTACTATTTTTGGCAGTTTTCGGGTCCTAAACTTTTGGAGCTATTTTGAGGCCCTAAACGACATTTTTTTGGCATCAAATGGTTAGAACAATGTATTCCTTAGACATATGTTTCTAACGATGTATCATGCGTGTCGAACGGAGGTAGTATGCTAAAGTTACGACCCCGGGAAATTGATGTACCAAGTTACCCAACGGGGCCCACATTAAGGCGTTTCACCTCCTAAGGTTAGGTTTTTGGATGTGTAGGGTTTCCATTGTTTCTCAATAATATATAGGCCTTCGAGCCTCATTGTAACATAGAGTTCAGAGGCATGTAGCGGCGACATCTTTTCTTAGAGATAAGCTACCAACACTCCAACTAGTTTATTTCCATTCCGTATGCAAACAAGTTTCAGTTATTGATTAATGAAATGAAGTGTTATTTCCACTGCATATTTGTTTCTATGGTTATTTTTGTATTCTGTTGCATTCTTGCATAAATCCGGATCAGTGGTATCAAAGCAATCTGCTCTTTCTCGATCCTTCTTTGTATGTCCCCAACGAGGGTGTGGTATAAAGAGTTAGGGCTCGATCTGGTTGAACCTTTGCAAGATCAGCCTCGCAAATCCCGATGGCCACCCATGGGCGATGAAAAGAAAGACGAGGGTGCAGAAGATCCTATCAAAATGTTGCTCAAGGAGGCCCTTGAAAAACAAAGGAACACGATGATGGATAACTTCACCCAGATCCTTCAACGACTTCCCACTGGCGGTGCATCTGCATCTAGCAGCCACTCTGGAGGTGCAACCCCTTTTAAGGTATAAGTAAACTTCGAAATTCCCATATTTGATGGTCAAATAGATGCATATGTCGTATATAAATGGTTGAATCTATTAGAAGGATATTTCTCGGTTCATGACTTTTCTGATCGGGAAAAGATTACTTTTTCTCTACTCAAAGCCGCCCCCCATGTCAAGGACTGGTGGGAAATCTATTGTGAGAGATAGGATGAGGAGGAACCCTCTCTGCTCTCATTCATACCCACTTGGAATTCTTTTTGAGATGCCATAAAGGGACAATATTATCCGATGGGGAGCTATGAGGACAGGCACATCGAATGGACTATGCTGCGGCAGCAAAGAGATCAAGATGTGCATGAGCTGATGAATCTGTTCCATACCCTGCACACCAAGTTGGGTATCAAAGACTGAGAGAAATATTTGGTGCTGAAGTACCGCAGTTGTCTGCACAGATACATTCAGGAGGAAATGGAGTTCCTTGACATCTCTTCGCTTGGTACGGCATATTGGTATGCTGCCAAAATTGAGCAAAAATTCAAAGTAAAAAAGTGAGAGTTTGGATCTGTGAATCAAAAGGAAGCAGGAAAGTGGTGTGAGTTTCATAAGAGCCCCACTCACAACACAAGTGAGTGTCAGGCTAAGCAGTCACTGGTGGCTGAGATAAATTCTTTTGAATCAGATGCATACTCTAACACTGAATCTGAACCCGAGAAGGGGAATGACAGAGGGAAGAAGATTATCGATGCAGAGCCCAACGCCACCGTTGCCACCACGAAGATCCAAAAGGAAGAACCAGAAGATTCAGATAAGGAGGAGCGTCTTTTCCACTCCCAGATGTGGGTAAAGGGTTCCCCGCTATAGTTCATTGTCGACAATGGGAGCCAAAAGAACCTGATTTCAGCAGAGGTCGTGAAGCATTTGGGTTTGCCGAACATAGCACACCCGCATTCGTACACCATCGGGTGGCTTCACCAAGGATGAGATCTTCGCGTCAGCCAGTAGTGCCGCCTTCCCTACAGCATAAAGCCCTTCACCGATGAGGTATTATGTGATATTGCTCCTCTTGATGTTTCTGATGTATTATTAGGTCAACCATACTTATGGAAGCGACATGCTGTGTATGAGTCCCGGCCTCACACTGTTATTATTACGTTGGGAAATAATTTGTATAGGATACTAGAGGTACCACCCCCTACCGCTATCTCTTTGGTTACTACAAAACAATGCAGTAAGCTCATTTCCAAAACCAGGAAGTTTGTTTTCTTGATGATCCACCCTCAAGGCAAGAAGAATATCGTGGCCACAACCTCCAGACAGGGCCCCTCTGCATGACAAAAACAAATGGACAAGGTCATGGAGGAGTACTGGGACATATTCACCTCACCCACCGGGGTGCCTCTCAACTGTTAGGTCAAGCACCCCATCAATCTGACCCCAGGTGCACCGTTTCCCAATGGACCGATCTATCACCACTCTGTTCTGGAGATTGATGAAATCAAGAGGCAAATTCAAGAGCTGCTGCAGAAGGGTCACATCCGGCCAAGTTCATCACCCTGTGGGATCCCGATCGTGTTGGTACAAAAAAAGGATGGGACTTGGAGACTCTGTATTGACTGTCGGGCATTGAACAAGATCACTGTCCGGAATAGGTACCCGATCCCATGGATTGATGACCTCCTGGACCAGCTTAAAGGGGAAAAATAGTTTATTAAGATCAACTTAAAGTCTGGGTATCACCAGGTACCAATCGAGCCGACCGATGTGTGGAAGACTACCTTCAAAGCCAAGGAGCGCCTTTTCGAATGGTTGGTCATGCCTTTTGGGCTGATGAATGCTCCTGCAACCTTCATGAGACTGATGGATGACATCTTGTGGACATTCACCAAATCATTTGTAGTAGTGTACTTGGATGACATTCTGATCTTTAGCCAAACTTGGGAAGAGCACCTCCACCACATCCGACAGGTCCTACAAACATTGCGACAGCACAAGTTGTGTGCAAATTTGGACAAGTGCACTTTTGGCATGACCCAGGTTCAGTATCTGGGATACATTATTGATGACTGTGGGGTACATGTGGATCCAACCAAGATCCAAGTCATTCGGGATTGGCCAGCCCCAACTACTCTAACAGAGCTTCACAGCTTTTTGGGCCTTGCTAATTTCTACCGCAGGTTCATGTTGGGATTCTCTCATATCACTTGGCCCTTGAGTCAAGTCACCAAGGGAGGAGCGAAAGCCAAATTCTTTTGGTCAAAAACTCAGCATAAGGTGTTTTCATAATTGAAACATCGCCTCTGTTGTGCCCCAGTGCTCACATTACCAGACTTGCAACAACCATTTGAGATCGAGATAGATGCCTCTGACTATGCTATTGGGGCAGTCTTTACTCAACAAGGGCATCCAGTGGCATATCACAGTGAGACACGATCAAACACGGTCCGCAAATATCCCACTTACGACAAAGAGATGTATTCAATTATACAAGCTTACCGGCAATGGAAGCATTACATTTTGGGGAAGGAAACGATCATCCACACAGACCACCGACCCCTGCAGTTCATGCAGACACAAGGGAAGTTAGAAAATGATTTCCATCATAAGTGGTCCACATATCTACAACAGTTTCATTTGAACATCAAGTACAACAAGGGAAGCACCAATAATGTTGGAGACTGCCTTAGCCGACCACCAATCGTGGCGATAACGACCATGCTCAAATCTTGGGGGCACGAGACTTCTGATTTATTCAGCCACACATACCAGACACTCTTGGAGGGAAACCAAGTTCCAAAATTTCACCTCCAGGATGTACTACTATGTCACATGGGACACCTTTGTGTTCCTTCCAGCGAGCATGCCAAGATGATTTGGGAAGCACAATACAGTCAGGTCACTGGGCATTTCAGGGTCGCGAAAATAGTGGCAGTACTGCAGAAGTATTTCTCTTGGCCGAACCTTCGCCAGGATGTCAGGAAGTACATCCGATCCTGCACTGCTTGCGCCATTGCCAAACCATCCATAAAAAAGAAAGGCCTCTATACTATGTTGCCTACCCCTAGTTGACCTTGGGAATCCATCTCCATGGATCACATGTCAATCCTTCTTTCTACTAAGCACGGCAACAACTGTGTGTTTGTGATCGTTGACAGATTCTAAAAAATGGTCATAATGGCAGCCTGCAAGAATAATATCACAGCAGAAGCCACTGCTAAACTCTTCTTTGAACGAGTGTGGGTACACTTTGGTATCCCACAGTCTATAATCTCAGACCGGGACAACAGATTCCTTATTACATTCTGGTCTAGCCTATGGTCAATGCTAGACACCAAGCTCACAAAGTCCACAGCTTTCCATCCCCAGACTGATGGCCAGACAAAGGTCGTCAACAGGATGATCGTACACATTTTGCGCATGTACAACTCAAAGCATCCATGCACATGGGATGAGAGCCTCCCCTATGTACAAAAAAGCTATAACCGGGCACTCCATAGCTCAACCAACCATAGCCCCTTTCAGGTGGGCTTGGGATTCCAGCCACTATGTCCCATTGACATAGCCATGCCATTTGTAGCTACTTAGGCTGATTCAGCTCATATCCAATCTGAAGTTTCCAAGGAAAACAGCTTCATTGAGTGCATTCAGCACATTCACCAATAGGTTCATGACATATTGGATAGATCCAATGCTAAGTACAAGCAGTGGCATGATTAGCATCGGGTGCAACTCAACTTCCAAGTGGGTGACAAAGTGTGGCTACATTTACAGAAGGAGTGCCTCACTGGACCCCACCGTAAGCTTCGCCTGCTCTGATATGGGCCATACACCATCACCAAGGCTATTGAGGACAATTCCTTCGATCTCAGTATTCCACCATTCCTTGGTCTGCACCCAGTGTTCAATATGGACCTCCTTCAGCCCTACTTTCCACCTCTACTGGACACATCAGACGTGGTAGAACAACTCACACCAATAGAGTTAAACCCCGACAGCATGGAACAAGACACAACTGATTGGATTATGGAAACACAGATCAAGAACACCCACTAGTAGAAGATCCAGCAATATCGAGTTGTCAAAGCAGGCCAACTCCTTCACCAGGGAAAGTGGCTCACCGAGGACCAAGTTCAACAGAAGTTTCCTCATCTCATGGAGGAACTCAATGCAATGGGGACCATTGCTTTCTAAGGGGGGAGGAATGATCCAGGAGGATATTGGTGGCCACCCACCTATTCCTCTTGGACCCCCACCACTGTTTCTTTCAGTTTTCCACTTTCCTTAATTGTAGCAAAATTTACTATTTTTGGCAGTTTTCGGGTCCTAAACTTCTGGAGCCATCGTTGAGGCCCTAAAAGATGTTTTTTTGGCATCGTATGTATTCCTTAAACAGATCTTTCTAATGATGTATCATGCGTGTCAAATTGAGGTAGTATGCTAAAGTTACGACCCTGAGAAATTAATGTACCAAGTTACCCAACGGGGCCCACTTTAAGGTGTTTCACCTCCTAGGATTAGGTTTTTGGATGTGTAGTGTTTCCATTGTTTCTCAATAATATATAGGCCTTCAAGCCTCATTGTAACACAGAGTTCAGAGGCATGTAGCTACGACATCTCTTCTTAGAGATAAGCTACCAACACTCTAGCTAGTTTATTTCAATTCTGTATGTAAACAAGTTTCAGTTATTGATTAATGAAATGAAGTATTATTTCCACTACATATTTGTTTCTATGGTTATTTGTGTATTCTGTTGCGTTCCTACATGAATTCGAATCAATATTGTAGGTTGTTGTTTTTTCTACTCAACCATGGTCTCATTTTTTCCAAAGAGAACTTGGAGAAGAATTTATGGACCTGCCAAAACTGTGGTTTAGGGAAATTAGACCAAGCCTAGGAGAAGATCAAAAATTGTCCAAGTATGGAATTATTGGTAAAATATGCCTACCTAGCCTTCGGGAAATGCCCAGCATAGCTCATAGGATGATGATAAAAATATTATGAGACTGTATATCTCTAGAGACTTGTATGCTTCATCCAACCATATAATTAGCCTAACCAAAAAGTCTTTCAGGAAGAAGATATCAATCTGCCAAAAGTGCCTCCCAGCCATATTTGCACTACTCCAAAAAAATGCCCATCGAGGAGAGAGAAAGAAGCTATAGAAGATGAAAGTGTTTTTTTCTGGATTCACCTTGTTGAACTATACCCATTGGGAATATCACTTGCCAAGTTTGAAGGAAACATGAAATCACATTTGTGACCTAGCGTTTGAAGAGAACTGGTTAAGTGTTAGACAAAGTGTTTGAGAGACCACTTGGAAATGCTTGCAAGGGGGTGCTCCATTGATGATAAAAATCATCAGATGATATGGTCCTGTTCATTGCTAAAATGGATATCTAGCCATGCTGTTCGTTTTTCTTATGGTGACTAGATAAGGAAAATATCAACCTGGAAAAATAGAATAAAAATCTTGTTTTGCGCACTAAAGACAGAAAAAATGGCGAAGTGTTGTAAAGGGGCTAAGTGATGACCACATTAAGGTTGATTCCCACACTAAGGATGATGCCCGCATGGAATGACATGGAATAGATGACTATGTGGCATGAAGCTGAAATCATTGTTCCATTATGACATCGTTCTAGAGAAATAAAGCAAATTAGTCAAAATCAGGAAAGTGGCCAAGTGTGGGAATATTGGTCCAAGTAGCCTTAAGAGGATGCCCACCACAAATGGTTTGTTCAAGAAAATGCATGCAACACATGTGGATATTGTAGGCTGTTGTTTTGTCTACTCAACCATGGTCTCTGTTTGTCCAAAGAGACACTGAAGAAGAATTTATGGACCTGCCAAAACTATTGTTTAGGGAAATTAGACCAAGCCTAGGAGAAGATCAAAAACTGTCCAAGTATGAATTATTGGTAAAATATTGCTAATAGGCCTTAGGGAAATGCCCGCCACAGCTCATGGGTTGATGATAAAAATATTATGAGAGTGTAGATGTCTAGAAACTTGTATGGTGCTTCCAACCATATAATTAGCCTGACCAAAAAGTCTTTCAAAAAGAAGATATCAATCTGCCAAAAGTTCCTCTCAACAATATTTTCACTACTTCAGAAAAATGCCCTCCTAGGAGAGAGAAAGAAGCTACAGAAGATGAAAGTGGTTTTTCTGGACTCACCTTGTTGAACTATACCCATTGGGAATATCACTTGCCAAATTTGAAGGAAAAATGAAATTACCTTGGTGACCTAGGATTTGAAGGGAATTGCTAAAGTGTTAGACAAAAAGTTTGAGAGACCACTTCGAAATGACCGAAAGGGGGTGTTCCTTTGATGATAAAATTCATCATATGATATGGTCCTATTCATTGTTGAAATGCATATCTATCCATGCTCTTGGATTTTCTTATGGTGACCAGATAAGGAAAATATCAACCTGCTAAAATAGAAGAAAAATGTTATCTTTCATACTAAAGACAAAGAAAAAATGGCTAAGTGTTTTAAAGGGGATAAGTGATGCCCGCATTAAGGTTGATTCCCGCATTAAGGTTGATGCCCGCACTAAGGATGATTCTCGCATGGCATGGCATGGCATAGATGATGATGTTAAATGAATTTGAAATCATTGTTGCATTATGACATCATTCTGGAGAAATACGACAAATTAGTTAAAATCAGGAACTTGGCTAAGTTTGGGAATATTGGTCCAAGTAGCCTAGAAAATGTGGTTTAGGGAAATTAGACCGAGCCTAGGAGAAGATAAAAAATTGTCCAAGTATGGAATTATTGGTAAAATTTGCATAACTTGCCTTAGGGAAATGCCTGCCATAGCTCATAGGATGATGATAAAAATATTTTGAGAGTGTGGATCTCTAGAGTGTTGTATGGTGAATCCAATCATATCTAGAAGGCTATATTAAGAGGTTTTTTGGACAGTTTGAAGAGAGTATAAAAGAATATTCACAATAACCCACATGCCAAGAAATGTATATTATCATTTCAAACTTACAAATTTCATATATAATGAAAAATTATTCGAAAAGAAAAACCAATTATAACAGTACAATAATATAGAGAAAAAATATACCAGACATAATTGAATGGAACAAATACATAATTCATATGCATTAAATATTAGAATTCACCATATAGATTACACCTAACAGTATAAAATTCAATTAATAAATGTAAATATATCTAGCTTCAACCCCATGGTGTTATTTTCAACTTATGACAATTGTACGGACTGTGGTGTGCATTTTCCTAAGCCTAGTTTTGAATATTTACACACTGTTTTTTACGTAACAACTTAGAATTTCAGTCATTAATTTTGAATTTGTCCAAGATACTTGCAATTTTAGTCATTCATGTTCAATTTGACTGCTATGCATTCCTAGCTTGCTTTTTTATTCTTATGGCTTGCATTTTACACCAAGTGTCCATAACAGTAAAAAAAGTTAAAATTGCACCTTTCATAGGTCGACTATGAGCATACAAGGTTAGGTTAAATACAATTAACAAAAGGATAGTGTTCTAAATATATCTATCCATCCAATTTCCAAAACCATTTACTATAAACATTTAATAGGAGGGTTTCGCTTGCATTTTTATTAATGTAGGTGGATATTTCATAAATACAAGACAACCATGTAGTGTTTTTGCACAAAAGCACTTTATGAACCAAAATTGAAAAAATAAATGTATAATAATGTGGAAAATAGTAAAAAATACAATTTCCAACTAAAATCACTCAAAAATACCCAATACTTAGGGCTGGGCGGGCATTTTTGTGATGTGGGTAAAACTAAGTTGAAAACACAAAAAGTTGTCATTTTGTCAAATTAACTATGGACACATGAAACATAATTTTAAAAAACTGAAAGAGGATTTTGTCTAAAATATATCTATCTTCAACCCAATGGTGTTAGTTTCAACTTATGACAATTGTACGCACTGTGGCGTGCATTTTTCTAAGCCCATTTTTGAATATTTACACACTATTTTTTATGAAACTTAGAATTTCATTTATTTATTTTTTTATTTGGCCAAGATACTTGGAATTTTAGTCATTCGTGTTCAATTTAACTGCTATGCATTCCTAGATTGCATTTTTATGCTTATGGCTTGCATTTTACACCAAGTGTCCATAACAGTAAAAAAATGTTAAAATTGCACCTTTCATAGTTCAACTATGAGCATACGAGGTTAGGTTATATAAAATTAACACAAGGATATTCTTCTCAATATATCTAGCCATCCAATTTCCAAAAACATTTACTATAATTATTTAATAGGAGGGTTTGGTTTGAGAGTACATCAAAACATGTAGAGAAGAATATTACTCTATTATTATATTACTCACTCTATTACTCTATTTTTTCCAGAATAGTTAGAATGCCAAATTTTTACTCTATTGTTTACTCTTACTTTCTAATTTTCAATAAGTATACTTAACATGATAGAAAAATAAGTATACTTAACATGCTAGAAAGTTAACTATATTGAAATTGAAAATGTAGGTTGTGTATAGTTGACTTGAAACACATTTGTGATTTTTATTATAGTTTGGAAAAGTGAGAACACATTTGTAATTTTTATTATAGTTTGCAAAAATGCGAACACATTTGTAACTTTTATTATAGTTTGGAAACTTCTGAACACATTTGTAATTTCTATTTTAGTTTGGAAAAGCTAGCGTGTTGGTATCCTGTGCGTGAATTTGTGTGCATCATGTGCGCATCCCCTTCTTCCTTTCTGAGCGTGCCATTATCCTGCAAAATGGAAACAGCAGCCTCATCTTCCATGCCATCAAATGAAACAGGGGGTTCTAAAGTTGTTGAGAGGTTCACTATCATAAAATCTGGAGAGAGCGCTGGGGCATGGAGTGACAGAACCAACTGGCTAGAAGGTATGCTAAATGTCCTGGTCATAGCAAAATTGCATCGTTATCCTTTCAGTCAGTTCAATTTCAACAATGAAGAGATAGATAATGCCATTTCTAGTTATGATGATGAGTCCAAGGAATTGATTATTTTTGGGAGGAGGGTTTGTCTAGACCCTGATTTGTTGTTAGGTGCAGTGAAAATTCCACTCAGGGGGGGAGTAATGTTGACCACAAAGAAAACCCTCAAAGTAAAAAAGGGTGAGATGGCAAACAAAATATGTGGAAAAATGGTTAAGGTTTCCTGGAATGATTTAAAGATGCAAGATGTTCCACCAAGACTGTACAAAACCTTAATTCAAAATGTACTTGGGACAATTATGAATCACCACAAGCAAGATATTTTAGGTGATTGTAAGAAGTTGGTGATTCATTGGGTTGAATACCTGGCCATAGATGTCCCTCATCTATTGGCAAAAAAATTGCATTTTGCACTGCAGGAGAGAAAAATGAAGAGAGTGAAGTTCAGTTACCTTGGCACACTACAAAAAATTATTGACTTATATTGACCTAGCACTATAGAAGGAAGCAAATGTAAAAATACATACATTAAGAGGTCGAAACTGGAAAAAATTAACCAAGAATTTCCTCAACAATCTCCAAAGGATAATGTACAAATCCTTGAAGAGCCTTTTGAGTACTGTATGGAAGGTATGGGAAGTTACCCTGAAGAATTTGATGCTGTCTCAATTCTGGTCGGATTAGATGAAGGTAGAGAAATAAATGTAAACAAGATGCATGATGGTGAGTTTAATGAATAGGAGGAGCATAGTGATGATGATATTTATGCTCGTGCAGAGATGCCAGTTGTTATATATACACCTCCACACTTGGGAGTTGAGAAAAAATCCTCTCCAATTTTTTTTTTTGATGGTAGAACTATTTTTAAGCTATTGTTCGATAAAATGTTGCATTTCAAAGAAGAAGCTAAATTTCATAGAAAACACTTTTCCTATTGGTATCTTACCGCAGTACAGAGCATAGAACTCTGTAGGATTAAGCAAATACAAATTCAGGACCTCTTAAAGGTAGGCGCTATTTTTCAATGCTATTTTTCAAAAAGAAACAGTTGCCAAATTCCTTTTTTTGAAGCCTTGTTAAAATTTTCACTATTTACAGGTAATTGCAAGGTTAGAAACAAAACACGTGGATACTATGGAATCTTATATTAAAATTTTTCAAATGCGGGACCTCTTCAAGGGAGGAGGAATTTTTCAATGCTTTTTTCCAAAAAAAGAAGTTGCCAAATTCCATTTTTTGAATCCTCCTAAAAATTTTCCATGTTTACAGGAAATTGCAAGATTACAAGGATCACTTGTGAAGACTGTGGACAGTTCAAGAAGGATAATAGCAGGAAAGGACTATGTTCTTCAGTCTTTGAATAAGGAACTAGAGAAAATTCAGGATGAATTTAGAAAGGAAAATTTGAAATGCAGAGAAGAATATATGGTTGTTCGGAAGAAAGATGAAGAAACCATAAAGAGATTGGAAGATGAGCTAAAACATCGACCAGAGATTTTGGACATTCCCCATCTAAGGAATTTTATCATCCAAGAAGAAATACTTACAGCTGAAGTTAATAAGTTAAAAAAAATAATTGAAATATTAAAGGCTGAATTTCAAAACAGCCTTGTTGAAGACTACAATAAACATCAACTTGAGATAAATGAATATAGAAAAAAAGAGGAAAACATGAAAACATAATTGCTAAGAAAGATGAAGAGTTGAAAGGGAAAATAGTTGAACTTGAAAATATTACTGCAGAACTACAGAGTAGAGGTGTTGAAAAGTTAAAATGAGTCTGAAATTGGTAAGGGACAGAGTAGGCATCTGATTTCTGGTGAAACTTATGATATGTCAGCACACCAACGGGCTTTAATAAGGTATGAGAGTTCCCTACAAAATAGAGAGAAGGCACTCTACATAGATTTTAATGCCATACAAGCTCATGCAAAATTCAAAAAGGGGTTACAAAGCTATCGTTCCTTCTTAAGAATTCGAGAGAAGTCCTTGATGGATGCTAGTGCAACAATGAATGTTGGAGCTGATCTATCTGCGTGGTCAACCATAAAAGAAACATTGAAAAACAAGATAGCTAAGAGGGATGATGAGATTAAAGAGCTCAGATTGAAAATACTAGAGGATAGAGAATCACAAAATTTGGGATGTAAGTCTGAGATAGAAGATTTGAAATCCCAAATTGCCACTCTACAGAAGAACAACATGCTTCAGCGAGTGGCAATTGTGTATACTCTAGATAATACAGAATTAAGGGAAAAAGAGTTGGAGATAGAGACAGAGCAGCTCAGGAAAAAATTGACCCAAGTTCAGTCTGAGTTGAAACGTGCAAATGATTGTCTTCAGTAAAAGGAAAAGGAACATGAAGAGAAAAATAAGAAGCATGAGGAATTGATGAAGAAGCACATCCAAGATAAAGATAGATTGAGAGAAAGTTTGCACAAATGTGCAACAAAAGTGAAAGAATTAGAACGAAAATTAGAACATGCACCTGCTGCAGCTTTTGAAGAACCAGAAGCTTCTAGACAAGCTAAGAGACTAGAATGTACAAATTTATCTTCTCTAGAAAAAGGAGGACTTGCAGCCTAAACCTCCCAAGCATCCTAGAACTATGGAATAACATTATTTATATATGTTGTGTATGTAAATAGATTTCAAGTTTTAATACATAAATTTATATACGTGCGTGTGTGTATTTCTCGGCAATGTATATGTTTTTGATGCATTTAATGTGAATGGTAATTTTGAATTTAACTTTTCAATAAGTGTACATAACAGGCCATAAAGTTAACAATATCAAAATTGAAAACTTAACTTGTGTACTATAGGCATATATATTTTAATTTGTAAGAAATTAAAAGAGTGATAGTGATTAGTGGATATGACATGTCGGTAGATTTGGTGACATAGGTAGATCATAGTTGTTTTTTTGGAACTGTTGATATTATAGGGATATTATGGGGATGATGGATTGAGAACTCTCAAGTTCATTATGAGAATTTTGATGCTATGTATTGTTGTATTTATGTAAGTTTCTTTATCTAATGAAACTGAAATTCCAATTCTGGAACAATGTCATACAATTCTACTCATGCAACCAAATTTCAGTGAATAACCCAAAGATGTAATGCCTATAGAACGAACCTAAAAAAGATATAAATTTACAAAATATAGGAAAACACAGAAAACAACTGTACTTTTATTACTAAAAAAAAAATTAAATATTTAATATGCCTTCCATCATTTGTTACATTTCCAAAATTTGGTAACATAAATGTTAGCACAATAGAATAAATTTTCAGTACGACAAGATCACTAGAAATGCTTATTGCAACATAAGTTTCTTTCATCATTTTGCATATAATGTTGTATTTTGATCTTCTAGGAATTTTTTCTTTTTGGCTTGTCTCACACTTATTATAATGACATTAGATTTTATAGGATTTCCAACATCCATCTTTTGGATATCAACTACTGCCCCTTGAATTTCTTGTTTTTCACCACTCTGCCCTGTAGCATTTACTGAGGAAGGAACACAATTTTTATTGTGAGTCATAGCCTTCATCATTGGCATATCAATAGCAGTTGCTCCATACACCTCTTGTAATTCTTTGATTTCCCAGCTTCATTTCTTGAGGATGAAACACCGATTTTACAGTAATTTTTAGTCACCATCATAGTTTTTTCAACACCAGCTTCCCCATTCAATTCTCGTGTTTGATCAGTTTGCGCTGCCACTTTCCTCTTGGATGAAACACTTAGAGTTTTACTGTTATTTCTTCTTTGAACATTATTTTTGGCCTTGCGCCTTCTGAAGCAATGTGATTCATGAAAAGCCTCTTCACCATATTTTCTTGTTGGCCTTGATCTTGGAAGATGATTACTGAATTGCAAGAACATATTAGTATTTATTAGTTAAAAATAGATTATGAGTCCTCACACCATAAAATGAAAGAAGAATTAGAAACCATTTAAAATTAGGGGATACTTACCGTTGGTGGTGCAATCAATGATTTCTTAGATTGTCTTACCCATGATTAAAGAAGACAATATAAAGACATGGCCAGGTAGGCCGAAGAACAATATACAAGACCCCCATGTGCTATGGGCATTTACTCTAACCCATAATTTAGGGCGGGCATCTTTTTGAGGCTACTTAACCATTTTTGCATCCACTGGTGAAAAACCATGTTTTGGCAGGCCTGTATCTTTCTCCTCAAGAGAGATTAAAGCAAAATCAAATCATGAATAGGTATCCAAACCAAATAGCTATAGGAAGGTACCATGGTGCGGGCATTCTTCTCAAACCATGAATTTTGGCGGGAATTATCTTAAGGTTGTTGGGACCAATTTTGACTAAGGCTGCTGGGACCAATTCTTCCTTAAATATATGTTGTAGTTTGGTGAGGAAAGTGACATGGTTGTATGCTCCATACAACACTCTAGAGACTCACATTCTTAATACATTTTTCACATCATCCTATGAGGCATCGCAGGCATTTCCTTAAGGCCACTTGGGTAGATTTAACACCAAGTCCATACTTGGACAAATTTCTCAATTTGGTCTAATCTGCCTAAAACACCCTTTTGGTAGGTCCATAACTTTTTCTTCATCCACTTCCAAGACAATATGAAGACATGGTCATGTAGGCCGAAAACCAATATACAAGACCCCCATGTGCTGCGGACATTTACTCTAACCCATAATTTAGAGCGGGCATCTTTCTGAGGCTACTTAGCCATTTTTGCATCCACTGGTGAAAAACCCTGTTTTGGAAGGCCTGTATCTTTCTCCTCAAGAAAGATTAAAGAAAACTAAAATAATGAATAGGTATCCAAACCAACTAGCTATAGGACAATACCATGGTGGGGGCATTCTTCTCAAACCATGAACTACGGCGAGCATTCTCTTAAGGCTGCTGGAATGAATTTTGTCTAAGGCTGCTGGGACCAATTCTCTTAAGGTTGTTGGGACAAATTTTGACCACTTTTCTGAAAATTTTCCTCATGGAAGGGTGGATTTTGTATATTTGGGTGGTCTCATTGTTTTTTGCATGGCAACCTTGGTAATTTCGGCATGGAAAGTCGAGGTAAACTCTATTGTTGTAGTTTTTCTTCAAGAGTTTTTTACCTTGGATATTTTAGGGTTTGGTATAACTTGGGAATTTGTAAGTATGGTTCCTCTTCGAGTGATGGTTCATTCTTATTCACAGGGTGGTGTCTTAGATATCTTGCTTCAACAACTACAGTTGGCTCAAGTAAGTGATTTTCTTTTCCTTATGAGAATTGTAAATTGTAATGTGTAAACCTGAAATATTTTCTTTGGCTTTTGGATTTTATGAATTTATCTATGAAAATGAGGGTTGTTGTTATGCATACCCAAGTTCTATTTCTCATCCTTACATCCATGTGATACACAATGAGTAAATATAATTGAATATATAGATACCAACAACAACCACAAGCCCCATTATCATGATAAATATTAGGGAAACTCAATGTATGAAAATGGAAACCACTTGTAGCTCAATAGGAAGTAAGCTAATTGGTGGCTAATTCACTGAAACTTAAGCTTCAAAAGGAAATGGGACCCTGCCCTTCGAATTTTATCCCTGGTGGGGAGCCTTCTTATAATGTCTCAGACCCTAAGGCTAATCCTCGAAATAGGATTTGAAGTTGTTTACAATCATAATCAAACATTAACAACTAGAGCATGGTACTTCTGCCACGGTTTGCATATCTTTAAAAAAACATCATGGAGAAAATGCGCGTGCTCTGTTCAGATGGTAGCACAATATTTCTGGTTGTGAACTCATGGCAAGTGAAAATGACGTCTTAAGATGCTTCTGGTGGCTCAGTTTTGACTGGGCTCGACCACTTGTCCGTCTGTCGAGTCAGCAACATGTCCTTTCCATTTGTGTTCATTCTATGCTCAAAGGCACCTTTCTGCATGGGCTCAAAGTTGGCAAAGGAGTTTATATATATCCTTTTCGTGCTCATCTTTCTTCACATCTTCCCCCTTGCTTCTAGCAGAAACAAACCTCTGCAATGGCTTGTCATTCAAGTACTCCTCACCACCTCAGAAAATGTTGGCAGACAGGGTGCATGAAATCTATGACAAATACCTTGGGCCCTTGATGCTCCAGTATGAGCATTCCCTCCAATAGAAAACAGGTGCATCTCTTAAAGTGGTGTACGATGTTTGTTCCCCGATGGTTGGTGCTTCCCTAGTGTGAAAAACCAGGGCGATAAATAAGATTGGAATCAAGCTCACCAACCAACAACACACCCAAACTAACGATCTTCTCGAAGCATATTTCCATTGCAAACATATTAGAATCCTCAGAACCTCTTGGTAGAATGATACCGTGAGTTTTCTTCTACACTAACTCATTCTATGCACCTTAATGGCTCTGAAAGGTGGTGTTTATATAGGATTGGAAAACTAGACAAGGGGATGACCCGTCAGCATTTTCACACATTTCATCATCGAGTAGCCTGGTTGACCATATGCTTCAAGGCATATGGACTAGACGTGTTCTGTCCCTTTCACTCCTATGACGATGATACCAAAACCATTCTTTCACTGTGTTTCCCCTGCTACATGTGGCGATCAGATTCATTGTTCCACTTCTTATATTTTCATGATATCTTTCTGATTTCACATGGCAGCCATACGACGGGTATCTAGTTTTGGGTGAGATGGCACTGCCACGGGGATGATTTATCATGTGGGTGTATCACAAATTGGATTGGGGAAATCAATTAACTATCGGGAAGGCAGATCGTACGTAAGGGCGTCTTTGCCACTTAGATTGTTTAATAGTTTTTTTTTATGTTGCATAACCCTCGTGTTTCTCCATGCACTCAGTATCGTATATATGTTCATCTTTGGGATCTAAGCCCTCAATACACCAAATATTCATACCCAAAACTCAACACTATAAACCTGCACAGCTTTATTTAAGGAGATCAATATCAACCGTCGATCTCTAAACTACCTTCATCGGTACCACTCAACCTTGAGAACTTTAACATTCTGCTAACCTTTTTTCATCTGAACGAGTGAGAAACTTTTGATTGCAGAATGCTTCTCACCCATTGATCTACCCAACATCTTGTTCCAACCATAGATCTTTGCAGCCCCTACCAATTTCCACAGATCGAATTCGTAACTTTCTTCGTGCTAGTTCAATCCACGAAATTGTTTGAGACCGCAAATCTATCCTTGCCTTCATCTCAACCATCCTATTTTCTCGCTGATTAACCCTATTCATGATTTGAAAAAGTTTCTCCTTCTGAATAGGTTCACTGCGTGGAATAATTTAGGGTCGTTGATCTCACCTTGTGCCTATCTTGACCCTCCAACATTACACCGATTTAACGGACTTCGCAAATCTCAAAATTAAATCCTTCCTCACATCTCTGCTCCACGGAGTCGTTTTCCGTCATCGATCTTCACCATCCGGAATCTGATCCATTGAAGTTTAACACACTTTACCCTTATTTCCTATGCTGCATGTTTCAATATACAAAAATACCTATCACCGTAGATCAAAACCCACTCTCCATCCGACGGCTCCATGGTGGCAAAACTTGCTGACCAGTTAACCTAAAAGGCACTCCCACAAAATTCCTCAAATAAGATCATTTTCAAACCTTTCGGAAGGAGACATAGATGAACATAAATCAACATTCAATGATGATGATGATGGTGGTGGTGATGAAGATGATGAACATGATGAAGATGATGATGAGGGCGATGATGAAAATGATGATGATGATGATGATGAAGATGTTGATTAGGGAGAGGGAGATGACAATGATGATGATTATGATGATGATGACGACGACGATGATGACGACAATGAGGACGATGATGATGAAGACAGTGACGACGACAACGATGACGACGACGAAGACGATGATGATGATGATGATGACGATGATGATGACTAGGATGAGGATGATGATGATGAAAATGACGATGATGATGAAAATGACGATGATGATGAAGACGATGATGATGACGATCATGATGATGAGGATGAGGATGAGGATGAGGATGAGCATGACAAGGATGATGATGATGATGATGATGATGACGACGATGATGATGATGATGAAGGTGTTGATGATGATGATGATTATGATGATGAAGAAGATGATGATGATGGTGGTGGTGATGAATATGATGAACATGATGAACATGATGATGAGGGTGATGATAAAAATGATGATGATGGCGACGATGAAGATGTTGATTAGGAAGAGGGAGATGACGATGATGATGCTGATGAAGATGATGATGATGATCAATGATGGTGGCGGTGATGATGACGACAACAATGATGAGGGAGAGGATGAGGACGATGATGACAAGGATGAGGATGATGAGGATGATGAGGATGATGAAGATGATGATCATGATTATCATGACGATGATTAGGATGATGATGATGAAGATGAAGATGATCATGATGGTGATGGTGATGATGATGAATATGCTGGTGAAGATGATGATGATGATGATGAAGATGTGATGAGAAGATCTTTACCTTGGTCTTCACTAAATTGTTCTGAGCTTTGCCAACATTATAATAGAATGGTTATGAGTGATTATTCACTCCTATAAAGAATGCACTTTATGGAACTACCAAACTGCTTAGTTTGGATATTCGTCTTTTAAGACACCAGAATAGGTCCATAAGTCTTGATTCTTCATGTGCACAAATCTAAGAACATGAGGCTTCACAGGGCCCAATAAGTTGTATTTTTTTTACTAATTCCTCGGACCATATTGAATTGTCAAATTAGTCCTTGGAATGGGTGTTAGGAGCAATCCTTAATTTTTCACTCAACTGGATGCTCCCACTATTATGTAGACGTCTTCATTCACTGAGATCCCCCTAAAATTGCGATGATGAAGATGATGATGATGATGATGACAAATATGATGATAATGAAGATGATGATGATGATGATGACAAATATGATGATAATGAAGATGATGAAGATGATAATGAAAATGATGATGATGATGATGATGATAATGATAATGGAGATGTTGATGAATTGGATGACGATGATGTTGATGATGAATATGATGATGAAGATGAAGATGCTAATGATGATGATGACAAATATGATGATGATGATCAAGATGATCATGGTGATAACGAAGATGTCGATGATGAATATGATGATGATGATGATGATGATAAGGAAGATGATGATGATGAAGAAGATCATGATGACAATGATGAAGAAGATCACGATGACGATGATGGCGATGACGATGATGATGATTATGAAGATGATGATGATGATATTGATGAAGACAACGAATTAGACGATGGTGATGATGATGATAAGGATGATTATTAGGATACTGATGATAATGATAATCGTCGTTGTTGTTGTCATCACCATTATGTTCTTCGTCTTCATCGTCATCATCATCATCATCATCGTCGTCGTCGTCGTCATCGTGTTCGTCCTTAAAGGGACTTATGTATAAGATCTCACTATAATCAATGCAACCCATACAAATTATGAAAAAATCCTAGTTAAATTAAATTAAATTAAATTAAACTACACTAAAATAAAAACATAGAGTTGTTTAACTATAATTAATTTAAAATGCAACAAAATATAAAATATGCAAATAAAAAAACCCAAAATAAACTATACAAAAGGTAAATATGCAAAATAAAAAAACAAAACAAAACAGAAAATATAAAATATGCAAATAAATAAACATAAAACGTAGAATTCAAAAAAACTCGCGCACTAGCTCATTAGCAAAACAACAACGAACAAGTTCACTCCCGCACACTAGTTCATTAGCAGCATCCAGAGCACTGGTAATTTGATGAGCAGAGCAGTGGTAAATCAAGGAGCAGGGGATACCAATCCAGAGAATACTGGCGTTCCTAGTGGAGGCAATCTGGCTGCAGTCCAGAGGATAACAAAACAATCCGACCACAATCCAGAAGATATCGACATTCCCAAGGGAGGCAATCCAGCCGCAGTACAGAGGATAACAAAGGAACCAATGAATTCCTGTAAGCCCATTAACCCTAGCAACGTAGGAATTTGGGAAAAATATGTCAAATTTCTGAACCAATACGAATTCGGTACAGTCATACTGAAATTATAATTTTTTTGTTGTGCTACCATTGCTTCTATTATCAGTGGATCTAGTAAGGGTTTTCTATTATTGGAGCGTTTGAAGCTCCTTCTTAAATTCAGGGAAAAGACATATTGGTTGAGCACTGCAAGCTAGTCATGTTCTTGTATAATTTTATGAATTATGGCACAATTTGCAAGCTTTTGTAATTTTATTCTATTTAATGGTCTGGAATAGTGTGCAAAGTCCTGTAGGAGCTATAATCTGAACTGGTTCAAACGATTATGTTGAAACTTTGAACCTGAGACGTGTTTCTTCTAAGCATTTAATTTTGCTTTAATAATTAGTTTTACCTTGATTATGGCACAAATTACAAGATTTTGTTATTTTATTCTATTTTTTGTGTGAAACATTCTTTAGAGTGCAAGCTTGTGTAATCTTATTCTATTTAATGGTCTAGAACAGAGTCCTCTATGAGCTATAATTTGAATTGATTATGTCTAAACTTGAACATGAGACCTCTTTCTCCTTTAAAGGCGCATTTAATTTTTATTTGATTATCAGTTTTACATGGATTATGGCACACTTTTCAAGCTTTTGTGATTTTTTTTCTATTATGGGTCTAAAACATTTTGTATAGTACCATAGGAGCTGCAATTATAATGACTAGGTACAATTCAACTTAAGACCTATTTCTCCTTTAAATAAGCATTGTATTTTATTTGTATGCTCACTTTTACCTGAATTACAACACACTTTGCAAGCTTTTCCCATTTATTAGTTTGGATTTTGGAACAATGTATAGTTCCTTGGGACTCGTGGGCTATAATTTGAATTGACTCCAGTAAATTGACCCTCATACCTCTTTCTTATTTAAAGACACATTTGATACAAGTATTATTTTTCAACGACACTTATATATTTTTGCCTCTGTTTGGCATATACCATGGTAGTTAGTGTGGTCGCCTCTGTTTGGCATATCTCAAAGAGTCTGAAGGTTATCAAGAATATTGTAGCCTACATGTGTCTTCATTAAACCCTCTGCGGGCATTTCTTCCTTAAATATATGCTCTGTAATTTCGATCACATCATATCTTCCAAAATACTATCCTTAAATCCTTCTCAACATATGCATAATTCCCTTTATAAATTTTTGTTTATTAATTTCCTGTAGCTTACTCTTTTATTTCACCAAGGCTGTACATGCATACTTTTCTAACTTTTGGCAGACTTATATTTTTCACATCTTGACCATCTTTAAACAAACCGAGGATATGGCTAGGTATCCACCTCAACTAGAAACAAGACCATGTCACCTTAAAACCTTACTAACAAACACACCATCTTTGGAAGTTTCTTTAAAATGGTCTTTCAAACTGCTCAATTCAACACTTAGTGAATTTTGTCAGATCCTAGTCATTACTGTGCCAGGAGGCATTTTGGCAAACTCATATCTCACACGTGTGAACACCTAGAGGGAAACTTAGATCAACTGAGATCATGAGTGGATTCCAAGATCATCAAAGAATGGACCCATAACATCTAATGAATTTATCAGTTAAAGAGCTGACTCTGGCGTGCATCTCCAAGTGGTCTCTCAACCTCCTGTTTTCAACACTCGATCAATTTTTCATATTTTTGGATATGCAAGCTAATGTTTTTACCTCTTTTGCAGGCTGATATTTTTCTCATGTGGTCACCATAAGAAAAAATAAGAACATGGATGGATAGCCAGTTCATTAAATAACATGTCTATACCTTTTGATGAATTTATCATCACTCAAACAGGCTTTGGCAGGCATTTCCAAATGCCTGTTCAACCTTGTGATTTGACACTTAGTCAATTTCTTTAAACCCTAGGTCTCAAAGGTGATTTCAACTTTTCATCAAACCTGGAGTGTAAGAAATCTAATGGATGGAGGACAACCATATGAATTTATTAAGACCAGTTTGATCCTCTGGAACTACATTCTCTCTCCTCGACAGGAATTTTACTGAAGTATGATGTAAAAGCTGCTTAATACCCTGTTTTGGTAAATCCATAATTTCTTCCTCAGGTACTTTCAAGTCAAAGTAAAAACATGGTCAAGCAGAAAACACAACCACCTACAGGATGCTCATAGGATGCAGGAATTTCTTTCAACCCACAAATTATGGTGAGCATTCTCCTAGAGCAACTTGTCTAATTTGACCAAAAATAACTTCTTTTGGGAGTCCTATATCCTATTCCTCAAAGAGTTGTTCTGAGAACTGGTGACATGGTTGGATAGATACTTCAACCAACTATGGGATGACAAGACATGGCAGGAATTTTCCCCTTCTTATAAAATATGGTGGGCAGTTTCATAAGACTACTACTTTAGGACAATTTTTCATCACGTAGTCTTTTTCCAACTTTATCATACATGACTATGCCCATCAAAAGTTATTTTGTCATTAATGAACATCTCTAGGATATGTCTTTCCACAATCATAAGTTCACCAAATGTCACCAATTCTAAAGACGACCTATAATTGGTCTAAATTTGGTGACATTTCACAATGTTATCCTATTTAAAAAAAATCGAGCACATAGTTAGAGAAGGAGTACCTTGCATGAGGAAACTTGCATATCAAACTGATGTGGAAGAGGGAGTGTTAGAATAAAGTCATCGAGTTTCAATGGTCAATCCATGAATGAAGCAATATGCCCACCACCCATTCCAAGTTGAATCCCCAACATGATCTATATGAGAAGGAACCCCATACCTCTTTGCATGCATTAACTAGTCAAGTGCCCCAAGAAACACACTTCTATATCTGTGTTGTGAACAAATTCCAAACCAAATCAAATCGTGTTTTATACTTAAAAATAATTCAAATATAAATAACTCTAAAAGAAATTACACATTTGAGACAAAAATATCTTTTAGTAAAGTTTTTGGGAAGAAAAAACTTTTGATATTAAAACATTACAAGTAAATATATTTGCACGCTAAATTATATCCGCTTGGTAGCTTATATTCTTGTTTTATCAAGTGTAGGTACCACCAAATAGGTATCTATCATATCTATCTTCCTCGAGTGATGGTGACGATATACTAGGAGAGGTTGAAAGTGATACGTGTTGTACTAGATCTACCGGTTCTATATCAACTAGATCTGAAGAGCTGGTAAGGAAAATATTTTGTAGACGCAAGCAATATTTTATTGCCAATGGAAGCTCATGTAATTATGATGCTGAGAGCATAGGTGACATTGAGTTTCCCTTCAGGTATAGACATCTAGTGCAATGATGGGTACCTAATAAGCCACCTCAAGTGGACATAGATTTCTTCATCAATGGGAGGATGTATCGCATTGATCCTTCGTCCTTACATGGATTGGGGCTATTTTCCATGGATGGCATAAAGGTCGACTATGGAACTGTAACTGAATTGATGGAGTATGTCAGACAATTATTCAGATACAATAACTGGTTGATATTGGTCCAATATACTCAAAGTATGAGGAGATATGGAGTTGCTGCAAATTATATACAACTAGAAGAACACAATAAAAACAAAGGGGCGACTATGTATATTGATGGGATACCAAAAGTGTCCAGAAACATTGTTGGCTTTATAAATAGCACACGGCCAATGATAGAAACTAAGCAACTGAATTGCAAATTTGAGGGATGCAAAGAACATCGTATATTTGTATGTGCAACAAAAACAATACTTCCAAGTGAAGAGTTGTTGATCGATTACAAATTAAATTGAATAGATGTGGCTTCCACGGTCTAGGGTAACCGTGGAAGGTCACACGCTATGCCTCATCAGGTAAATGCTAAATATAGTAACTAAACATGACTACAATAACTAAATGTTTCGATTTTTTTTGTTAACAATCAATTTCCACTGTTGATATTTGCTTTTTTCATGCATATTATGAATATTTCCATGTGATAACATGCTTATTACACTGTTATGCTTATCTCATTTTTTTATGTTACAATTATTGACTCAAATTTTATTCATTGATTTATTTTGTTACAGTTGCAGCAATGGAAAGCCACATGTTTATTCCACGGTCCGGGGTGACCGTGGAAGGTCACAATCTATGCCTCATGAGGTAAATGTTAAATATAGTGAATAAATATGATGTCAATAACAAAATGTTTCAATTTTTTCAGTTAACATTCGATTTTCACTGTTACCGTTCGCTTTTGTCGTGCTTATTGTGAATATTTCCGTATGATAACATGCTTATTACATTGTGGCAGGGTCTGCTCATCCCCATAAAGTATAATATGTATCTCCTCCTTCGAAGGTAAAAGTAAATATTATTGCAGTATCTCATTTTTTTTATGTTACAATTATTGACTCAACTAAATATAGTAACTAAATATGACTACAATAACTAGAAACTCCAACCCTGGAAGATTTCCATTTGACAACATGCTTATTACACTATGGCAGGGGTTTGCCCATGGTCGTCATGCAACAGAATATGTGTTCTCTACTTCCATGGTCCAGGGTGACCGTGGAAGGTCACACTCTGTGCCCCATCAGGTAAGTGTTAAATATAATAACTAAATGTTGAGATTTTTTCTGTTAACATTCAATTTCCACTGTTACCATTTTCCTTTTTCATGCTTATTCTGAATATTTCCATATGATAACATGCTTACTACACTGTGGCAGGGGTATGCTCATCGCCATGGAGCAGAACATGTATCTTCTCCATCAGAGGTAAAAGTAGATATTATTGCAATATCTCATGTTTGTTGATGTTACAATTATTGACTCAACTAAATATAGTAACTAAATATGACTACAATAACTAGAAACTCCAACCCCAAAAGATTTCCATGTGACAACATGCTTATCACATTGTGGTAGGGGTCTGCCCATGTTCGTCATGGAACAAAATGTGTGTCCTCTACTTCCGAGGTAAAAATAAATATTAATGCAATATCTCATTTTTTATTATGTTACAATTATTTTCATAACGTTTATTTATTGATTTATTGTGTCAGAGTGGCACTAGTGGAAAGGCACCTACTGCTTCCATGGTCCAAGGTGACCATGGAAGGTCACACTTTGTGCCCCATCAGGTAAGTGTTAAATATAATAACTAAATGTTTCTATTTTTTCTGTTAGCATTCGATTTCCACTGTTGACATTCGCATTTTTCTTGTGCTTATGGTGAATTATTGATTAATTTATCGTGTCGGGTTGGGGATCATGGAAAGTCACCTACTGCTTCCACAGTCCAAGGTGACCGTGGACAATCACCCACTAGAAGTAGATCAGTAGGGGGAGACTGTGGGAAGTCACCAGCCACAACACCGCATCAGGTAAGTGTTAGTTCTTAATAATAACTAAATTTCATTACAATAGCAATGTTTGAATGATGTTAAAATTATTTTTCTTAATTTTATTGTTTCATGAATTTAGTCCAGTGCACTTGATCTGGGTGATAAGGAGCTTGAGGATGAAATTTATTATTCCATAGACCCTATGGATACTATAAAGAAGGCCCTAAAGAAGGCAAACATAGAAAAGATTTCCTTGGCTTGCATAAGGCCCATGACACAGGAGATCAGGGCAAGGATTGAAGAGCTGAAAGAACAAATAAAATCTTATGGGGTAAGTGGCATATTCACATTTTTTTTAAGCTATGACATGATTTCATATCTTATATTGTCTTTTCTATTTTGCCAAGTGATCTAATAAAGTAAAGTTTTTTTTTGTAGGATTTTTTACAACCCCTAACTAGAGAAATTATCGAGACAGGTATAGGTAGCAATCATGCTCCAATGTAGCAACAACGCTGACAAAGCAATGTACCGATGAGGCTTTTTGACACTCCTCTGGTTGTCCTCGAATCTGTTGATGAGGGAACCGATTTTGATCAGCATGACATGCTGGAACATGGTGAGATGGATCCTAGGACTCCACATAACTCCAGAGATGAACCTACTGTAGATGACCAGGAAACATTTCCTGGAGAAGCACGAGTTAAAAGCACCAGATCACTAGATCTCACCTTGCTAGTGGATGACACTTGTGTTCCGATCAATATTCAAAAGATTGCAGGTATTTATTAATTAATTTATTCATTTTAATCATGAAATTGACATGGACATACGCTGAAATTACTATAAATTAATGGATTACACATTTCTGCAAGAACCAATGTTTTCTACAAGAATTTGAATGACAAAGCATTGGAGTTGTTTGGCCCCACCATTCGCACACGGTGGAATAGCCAAGAGAGAACAAAGAGAGATGTATTGATAGACCACATGGTAAACTTGTTTGGTAATACATTCAAGAAGAAAGTAGTTGTAAAGTTAGCCGACGAGAATTTAAAATATACAAGGACCCAATATAGGGATAAATTGCAACTTGACCTCAAGAATGACCACCCTCCCATGGTTCAGGAGAAAGAGTGGAAGGAACTCATATAGGACGAAAAGGAGAACTTGCTAAAAAGACAAGGAAAACAACCATGACCTAGAAAAGAAAGGTACAACACATATCATCTTTTTAGTGAAATATGCTCATTTTTTTTCTTTTTTGTTTTAAGCAAGGATATCTAATGTTTTTCAAAATTTTCATATATAGGCTACCGAAAACCTCCAAAGAAACCAAGGCTAGAGTGGAAAAGCACGAGAAACATAGACTGGGCCAGGGTGGCTATAGAAAACTAAAATCCTGAATTGTAAGAATTAAATGATTAACTGCGAGGAATATTTATTTGAACGTAGTGAACAAATATATGTTTTTGATAGAGGGAATTTTATATGTGTTATGCATTGCAGGGAAATACATTCCAAGATGCTCCCACCGAGGAATACCTAAAGCTTGGTTTCAAGTATGGTTTTAAAAGTGTCATTGAATATCGAAAAAGCTTGGGGTAGACTCCAATCACCCCAATGACGTAGATGTAGGTAAATAAAATGAATAAGGACATCATTGCAATATACTATTAAAGTCTATTCAGTTTTTATTATATAACCCATAACTAAATATTTATGTTTTCTTTTAAGCAACAGTGCAATCGCAACACTGAATCCAGCGGTACTCCGCATGTACCAGCTGACGTTGGGGTGTGCATGTCCCATGATAGTGGGGAGTAGAGTATCCATTCTGGTATTTGTGCTTTGGAAATAGAAATATCTATTTTGATTATAGATATTTATTTCCTGAAATATACTTATAAATTTTATTCTTTCAATCGAAGACCGTGAAGCTTAGGAGGGTGAACCGCAAGAGGAATTAGCAAGTAGAGAAACAATTAACACACCAGCTGTCATAGATACATAGACATGTAAAGAGAAATATTGTAATTTTAATCAAAATGATGAACTATTAATTTCAATAATATTTTGACATATCGATATGCCCATTTTCGTTGTTGCAGTTCATGCCCCTTCATAACTGCCTCCATGCCCTACTCAACGACGTACAAGAAGTATGATACATGAGGGCATAGAAACACAAACACTATCAGGACATGGCTTTGTAGAAAATCCACCAAATGATGATGATAATATCCCAATTATTGTCAATTATTTCAATGCAAAAAAACAGAAATCAAAGAAAAAGTAGATGTATAAATTCATGACTTGTATTTGGATGTATATCAATGTTGTTAGTCTAAAACATTGTTTATATGAATTACCTCATTATGCTTCAATGTTTTTATGTTTATATGTTTTGATGACTAGCCTAGTTATGCATAAATGTTTAAATGTTTTCTATGTAAACAACATCATTTATTGGGTATGGGGAATTGAGAGCAATGTGAGGGGGGGGAGGGGCCATATAAGCTTGGCACCTCCATGTGGTTGGCCCTGTTTAGTAGGGAATATAAAACTTTTCTCGAAACAGAGAGGAGCTCAATAAGGTATAAATACTCTTTTATTACTATGTATTAAAGATGGTTGTAAATTTTTAAATGCATGTCTATTTCTTAAAAAATTGTTAATAAATTTAACATTTCACGATTTATTGATTTCTACAGGACTTTGTAGTAGGATTTAAATGACTTTTTATTTGCTTATATATTATTTACTCATATAAAAATTATGCCTTTGATTATTTATGTAGGTCTTGGTGATGGAAATGCATCTCATGGACAACTCTTATCAAGTTGTATGGGTGAATGGATCTAGCAAAAGGAAAATGATAAGGTAAGGGTTTTGATGTGTTCTTTATCCTTAATGTGTTTGTCTTTATCCTTAAATTCTATTTCATTCTATTAAGATACAAGAGATACAACCAATAGTAAATAACTACTTTTAGACTATCATCCAAACTAGGAGACAACCTTCTACATAAAACAAAAATGCTTCTTAGTAACGTAGAAAAATAGAAGAAAAATCACGTAGAAGAAATTAGGATTTTTTCAACCCTTCTTCCTATAATTTTGACATGATGAGACCCTAGGTTAAGAAATTTTAAATTTTCAAACCCTAATTGTTCATCTATCTTTCAAAACTAAATTTTCTGATTTGTATACTTGTAAATATTATTCTTACGTTATTTCTGTTTCTCTTAGGTTTTAGACTTAATTTTTATGTGTTTTTGTAACTTTTATTTTATCAAAAAAGAAATCCCTAAAAAAAGAATTTACGTGTAAAACCCTAAAAAAGCAGTCTTGCTGCTCCCACAATCCGAGCCCTCTCCTTTATCAAGCGTAGGTCTACAATATGTATTGCAAACCTCATATGCCCTAGCTTCCTTCTCTGCTCACTCAAAACATAAAACAAGTTAGTATTTCAAACTATTTAGATGGTGGTGTATTTTGTAAAATATATCTTATTGATTTGATTAGTTTTCTGCCCTATTTGCATTAGTTTTCTGGGTAAATGTAAGTCTGATTTTTTACTGAGATTTGGAACCTTACATCTCTGAATGCACAGTGATATAATTCTGACTTTATTTTACTAAGTATTTTTTTGGATTTTCTTAGTACTAATTATTGCTATTGTTAGCTGGGTGATGGTAAGGGACTTGATGATTTTATATTTCAGAGCTTACATATAGGATCGAGTGAATGATAATGACATTATGGTTAGCTTGGAACTAAATTTTCATTAAGTTAGCATTTTATATCTATGCTATCACATACACAGATATCAAAATCATATGCTCAATGGAACTTTAAATGATTAACACTGGTTATTGGTTGCACTATTTTACACGTTCTGATTACTATGATGATAAACTTTCAGTTGTTGCATGGAACATATGTGGACCATAAATTAATATGTCTAGATATTCAAAGGCAGCAGATAAAGTGATGTTATTACATGAGGAGTGTCTCTAAGGAAATTATGATATGGTTTCTAAACTACAAATTGCATGCTCAACTGTGCAACCTACTTCTCAGTGCCAAAAGGTCATTTATGATGAATTTTTTGCTACATGAGATCATTCCTAGTAATATAATAGAAATAAGTTGCCATTTTTTTTGTTGACTAACATTTCTCTTTCCCATCATGTGCTTAGGGGATTGTTTTTATCTTATGGGCATATTTGATACTAACTTGACCAATTTTGGCCATGCTTGAGGTGGTTGCATAAGAAGGATAAAATTTTCATATTCACCTCTTCCAATAATGAGCAACATCAAAACAACTTACCACCAATTGGCACTACAAATATCCTACACAAATTTTCCAGGTGAAAAACTATTGTTTTTCCCTAGGGGTTGAGTTATTTTATTATTATTTATTTATTTTTCAATAAAGACGAATTCAATGCACCTTATGTTTTTTGTAGTATGATTAATTATCACTAGTATCTCTTCACACATAGTAGAGCAAGTGATGATATTTCACGAGTGTCTCCAAGTCAATTATGATATGGTTTCTAAACTACAAATTGCATGCTCAACTATGCAACCTGCTTCTGATCAATGCCAAAAGGTGATCTATGATTAATTTTTTGTTATATGAGATCATGCATAGTAAAAGAATAGAAATAAGTTGTCATTTTTTTGTTGATTAACATGTCTCTTTCCTAACATGTGCTCAAGGGACTTTTTTTTCTTTCAGGCATATTTGGTACTAACTTTGATCGATTTTGGCCATGCTTGAGGTGGTTGCATAAGAAGGATCAGTTTTTCATTTTCATCTCTTCCAAAAATTGTGGGATTGACATTCTCTAGCTTCATTTACACTTGTGGACTTCCTCAGTCTTCAAAGCTCTGGCTCCCTTCATCTTCAGAACATGGGATTTCTTTACTTCTTACTTGTGGGCTTCTTCAATCTTCTGCGAGTATCTACAGGCCTCTGTGGGCTTCTTCCAAGCTCTGTGGGAATCCTTCCAAGCCCTTGTGGGCTCTTTAAGCCCCAGTGGGATTAACCTAATTTCAAATCACATTGAGTTGATATGATCCCAGTGGTGCCTATGACTTTTATCGATGGTATTTTTATAGATGTACCCCCCCTAACTTATCATATAAATCAGCTCTCATTGGTGCCTAGAATATCATTTAATTAATGTTTATACGATCCCTATGGTGGTTACAACGTATTTGATCGATGGTATTTTTATATATGTACCCTCCTACCTTGTCATAGAATCCGTTCTAAGAGGTGCCACTTTAGCTTCTAATTATGTATTTTAGCCAATTATTATGAATTTGTGCATCCTAATGGGAAAATAGTTTTTGAGGCAATAATTAGGGTGCTTAGGGCCACTTTGGGTACTTTTGGGCACTTTTTAAATCATTATGCCTTATTTTTTAGAGTCAGTTAACACTTTTTGACCTCCCCCCTGAACTTCCCATTTATTTTTTTCCTTTATACTTCAATATGTTTTTTCCCATATCTTACTTTCCCGATATATTTCTTTTCTATAAATCACCTTTCCTGTGTTATATTTTATCCATTTCTTTGTCTTTAAAATATAGTATGTATTTTTTCACAAGTACTTATTGAATATCCAAAACCATGGAAAGGAAGGTGCCTTTCCACGATTTTTTATTTTTTATTTTTAAATCTCTAGGTTGCCTCTCAATATCGACAAACTTTCGTCGCAGGTACTGCAAAACCGTTGAAACCCGGGGTGGCTTTCCGGGAATACCGTCACTATAGAGACGAAGTTTCATGGAACAATTACCGTTCAACTTGTAGATTTCGTCAAAAGTGTTTGGTTTTGCACGGTTTTGCATGGAAGAAATTTCTGTTCAAATTCTAGAATTCGTGGATAGAGAGACAAACATTTGTTGAAAGTGTTCCATGGTTTTGCGTTGAAACAAAATTTTGTCTAGCAGTTTTGGGCCATATTTTCATCGTTCTAGGGATGACAAATTTGTCAATAGAGTGACGAATGTGAGGAATAAATTTTTGTTCAAATTCTAAAATTCGTCGATAGAGAGACAAACGTTCGTCGAACATGTTCCATGGTTTTGCATGGAAACAAACAATTGCCTAGCAGTTTTTGGCCATATTTTCGTCGTTATAGGGATGACAACTTTGTCAATATAGCGACGAATGCTTGGAATAAATTTCTGTTCAAATTCTAGAATTCGTCGATAGAGAGACAAACATTCGTTGAACATATTCCATGGTTTGGTGTGGAAACTAGATTTTATCTAGCAGTTTTTGGCCATATTTTCGTCATTATAGGGACAAAAATTTGTCGATAGAGCAAAGAAACATAGAAAATGAATTCTAAAATATCAATTTCAAGGCCATCGTATAGAAGACACATGGCAGCCACTTTTGGTCTCTATATCGACGACTTATAAATTTTGTCATTATATCCATGAAATAAGTGCCACAAAATGTCACGACCATTATTGTCGCAATTGAGATGACAAAAATGGAAATAGCAACGAAAAACCATCGCAATTTTGATATTATGTATTAGTGTCACCAGGACATGCGTTTGACTGAGGAGAATTGATTGGTACACTTGGTTTCTGGAGATTCCAAATTTTCACCTTTAAAAATTGACTTACGAAATTCTAATCTATAGTTTCTGTAGCTTTTTGGTTTTCGGGTTTTCTACAGTTTTCTGGTCTAAAGTCAAAATAGGGGTTGAATTTCCTGAAGATATACCCACTCAAAAGTTTCGATCTAGGGCTCAATAGATGCACCCTAATGAGGCACAACTTTCTATGCAATCATATTTCTGAAATTCTAGCTTTGACAAAACCCTAATTTTTTGCCAGAGGGAGAAGAGAGAGAGAGTTTCACCTTGTGAAATTTTTCCTATTTCAGGATAGATCTGATACGATGTTAAACTTTAATATGCTAATATAGATAACATTAGTAATCAATTCAATTTCACAACAACAACATATACAAGATCACTGAAAGAAACACAATCACAAGATAAACACCTATTTATCTTGGGAGACCCTCTAGGGGAAGAAAACCCAACAAAAATTCCTCAATATAGATGATCACAAGTACAAATACAAAATCCCAAACAAGTGATCCTTATCCTTGCATCTCTCTCTCTCTCTCTCTCTCTCTCTCTCTCTCTCTCTCTCTCTCTCTCTCTCTCTCTCTCCCCTATGTGCATTACACAAGTGAGTATGTGTGTCCAAATGAGGAGCACATCACTCCTATTTATACTTTATCTTCCACTTGAATTTTTCCCTAACTAGGTCAGCCCCAACAAACTTAACTATGCCGACTTACCTAGGAAGAATCAAAACAATATAATATTAATTTTTTGAGGGTTATATCGACCCGAATTGCAACGAAGGATTTACCTCATGAATCTATGATGACCAAATATAATAACAACATCTCGACAGAGGAATAAAACATCTCTGAATAAATCACAATTATAAAATACAATAGATTATTCTTTGAAGTTACAATATTTCAACCAACATAGGTATACCACGCATTCCAAATGTTTTACTAAATGCCCAATAGAACAACAAACCTATTATATATGTATCTCATCATTTCATTGTTAACCAAGACAAATATAACCCCTTTGTACCATTAAGGAAACTCCACACAATTGCACTAAGCAAGCATCCAACCAAAAAATAAATGACACAAGAATTAAAGATTACAAATTTCACTTCTCCTTTGAACGATCCTGGTAGCGACTATACACATTTCAAATCTTCAATAATGTTCCTTTTCTGCAAATAAACCCAGTGGTCAAAAAATATTTGGATCCATAAGTTATAATGGATTTATCTTAAGGAAACTCCAACTAAATCCTTTGGCATGGATCTGCAATCTCTGCAAATGGGGCTTTCTCTAATGGTAGCTCCTCCCATGTTTGTCTCCACTTAACCTTCAACAACAATCTCCCACATGACGAATCCTCCACAATTTCTAGAGAGTAATAGTTTTCCAACACATAGATGATGGTGATGTCTCTCTCACATGTGGGGCTTAATCCTCTTAAAGAAATAGCCTAAGGGTGAAAACACGAAGTTGCTATACAATATTTTGAGAATCATTGACAATAAAAATTCAAGATCATCACCATGACAATTAAAAAAAATGTAAAAACTCACAAGGATGTTCCTTGCACTGTCCTCTTCAAAAGGGTAGTTTTAGTTTGTATGACAAGAGTCACATTTGAAAGAAAATGGGAGGACACAAACATGTGTCAATAAGGAACCATTTTTTAAACATATGTTAAATTTTGAAAAATAATAAAAATTAGTGTTTAGGTCTGAAAATCCTCAACATATAGTCAGTCCATTGCAAAGCACTATCTATGTAGACTATGAAGGTACATGTGGTTTCCCTAAAATGAGTAACCATCTCTAAAAATAATGAAGGGCACACAACTCACTCATTATCCAAACCTAAAAATTTAAAGCATATGTCATTGGTGCACGCCAAATTTGTCCTACTATATGTCCATAGAAAAATTTCAAAAAAATATGAGTACGAAGCTAATAGATTTCTCTAAACCTCTTGTGTTTACGTCAAGGTGAAATTCCTAAGGGGGATATGGGTTTGAAAGGGTTTAAGTTAAAAAACATAAAATTTTGCAGTTTTTTGTCATAAAACAAGAAAAAAGTGTATACCAACTTCGTGTTTTCACCCCTAACTTAATACCCATGTAGTTTATTGTTTCAAGATTTTGTGGCTTTCCAATAGTTACTGGTTACACCCAACACTCACACAACCTCTAGAGTAGAATTTGACTCATTTAAACATACAAATCCTATCTCCTTTTATGTAGCAATTAAATAGTGGTGATTTCAAATAATAATAGGGAAGATTCAATTCACAATAGGAAAATATCAAGCAATCAAGAACAATGACCTTCACTTTATGGTTCTTCCTCACAGGATTCCTCCAACAACGCATATACCAGTTGGATCCTCCATGTATGCATCTTTTTCAACTCCGACAACAATTAGTAGTAGCAACAATCTACCTTAGGCACCAATTTTTCAACATGCACCTTCACGTAGCTCTCTCACTCATGCTTCAATCACAACAATGGATCCTCAACACAAAACACATAGAAACAGATTATCTACTCTCTCATGATCTTGGGTACTCCTGTGAGAAAGCCACATCTAGTCTTGCTTTGATACCAGCATAAAATTGGAGAGAGTAGACATTGTAACACACAACACATAATTCTATTGCAATATACAATACTTACAAGACATGGTGACTCCAATATATAGAGTTGAGAGAGTTGTTATTAGATTTAACATATTCCGAATATAGCCAAGAGAATTTGAGAGAATATTTCAACCACACACCAAACTAGGCAGAGAATCTCTCTCATATAACTATCCAACAACTCATTTACCATGAGATAAACATTATCCCTAACCATAAAAATCATGATTTGTATTCAAATTTAAATATTGTATCAACTTTTTCTAAATAATTGTTTACAATTTTGATTATAATTAAAGCTTAGCATGTAAAGTTGAATATAATGTCATTAATCACACACTTAAAATTCAATATATATATANCTTTTTCTAACTATAAGAATTGTTTGTACAACTTTAATTATAATCAACATCTTCTATGTAAAGTTTCATAATATAATGTCCTTAATACATACTTAAGTTACATTTCATTTCATTTTATTTTATTATATATATATATATATAATTTTGGAAAATTTTATAGGTTGTCTTAACATTTTTGTTATAGATTTCAGCCTATTTTAGAAAAGATGAATATTTTTTAATATATTTTTAGTGGTCAATCATAAAATCTATAGTAACTTCTTTCCCATTAACATTTTCACATTTTCCTAATTTGAGTGTAAAATTGAAGTAGCTTTCAAATTTGGGTTTTAGTTTGCATTATGTATTTTTACTTAATAAGAGTTCCTTTTACATTTAAGGTTATAGTCTAATTTATATTTATAGCTTGTGAAATTTTCATTTTGAGCATATCCTTTGAGATGCAAACCTTTAGGCAAGTTTTTTAGTCATCAAAAGTTTGTACATAAAATTATTTCTCTCAGAATAAAATTCTAAGAGAACCTATCACAACTCAGATATAAAAAATCATGCCACTCCTACCAAATGCTTAGTATAATGAAAATAGATTCTTATCCAATTAAAAACAATTATAAGTCTTATTTGAAGTCTTACTTGAGAACCAATTTCACAAAAACTTTTTAAATCTTAAATACTTAATAAATCCTAAACTAAAATAAACTTAAACCAATAATTTAACTTATAAAATATATAATAATTATTATAATTATTTATTTTTATTTAAATGTTAGCTTATATAATCATTATCAATAATTACCCTTAACACCTATCCAATGCAATATACACAACCAACTATACTCTTTGTCACTCATTTCCATAATGAAATCACAACCAACTATATTCTTTGCCACCTTAAATCACTCCTTTATTTCCATAATGAAATGGCTACCTAAGATAGAAGTTGCAAAGGCCTATTGCATGAATGATAAAAAAAGGAGACTGAATTCATATTTTGAAAAAAAAAGGTGACATAGTATCCAGCATAAATCGACAGCCAACGAACCAGCACATGCAAAAAAAAAAATTGATTGGGAAAAATGCCAAGGAACTTAATTGTGTCTTTTATTATGAGAGGAAAGGATGGGTTTATAATCTTGGTATAGCCAGCTTTATTTAGAATGGTTGAACGACCTGTCTATTACGTAAAAGTACTTACATCAAAAAAAAAATTTAATATATATTATATTTGTTGTTTTGTTTTGGATGGTTTTCATTCTCAACCTCTACTCCATATAAATTGAACTAACGACCTCTAAAAACTTAACCAAGTTGAGAGTTGCAAAACCTAATGCATTACCGATAAAAAGAAAGAAAGGAAAAGGAAAAGAAATTCATTGCAAACACCAAAAGGAGACAGATAGTATCAGGCATAAATCGATACGACAAACACAGAGCGTGCAAAAATGATTCGAGGAAAATGCCAAACGAACATGTGTTTTTTTTTTTAATATATGATTGATAAAAGGAAATAACAAGAACCATGTTGCAACTCTATCCAACAGCATCTAAATATATTATAGGTGGCGAGCTATCTAATAATACATGTCAACGTTGGGATACTCTAGATTTTTATTATAATTTGTTCATATGTCTCACAAGAGAGAATGTTGGATGTTGTGCACGTTCAAAGTTTTTGTGGCATTCTAAACATGTCAATGAGTTGTAACCATCATTTCTTGAGGCATTAAACTCGCTATATGATGCCAACCTATGGAATGTTACCATATTTTATTTTCTTTGAAATATAAATGAAAATTTGTGTTTTTTTTGGAGGGGTTTAATTTGATGAGAACAACTTCAAGTGTGTGTGCCAAAGATCAGTTTGCAAAAACTTCTTTGAACATCATGGCCATGTTATCTACGACAGTAATTTGTAATGGGCTCCTTTGCTTGTAAAAAGTCTCTTACTCTAATTATCTATTACTTGTATTGTTTTCATTGCTTTACAAAATGTTGATTTATTTCTCAAATCTGTTAACGTTTAACAAAACAATGAAGCTTCTCATTATTAAGCAACAATATATATATAATTACATAACAACAAAAGTATGGGACAATACCATGGGTTGGAAAATACTATGGATCGCTAATCAAGATAAGGTGACCAAATCAACTACTTAACTAACCAATTAATTAATGCACTATTGGCCAATGAGATTACATTTCTTAACACACCCCCTTAATCTCAAGGGGGAGACTATTATTAATTGTATCAATCCCTAAGTGTTTTCTTTGGAACTCAAATGCAAGTGTTCCCAATTGTTTGGTGAACATGTCAGCCAATTGCTTCTTAGAGCCATAAAAAAGTAATGTATTATCTCCATTATTGACTAACTCGCGAAATTTGAAATGTTAGCAAGTGTCGATATGTTTGCTCTTCCTATGAAACATATTATGTTTGGACAACGTTATTACAGAACTATTGTTACAAAAGATAGGAGTTGGATCATTTTATGTGTGTCCCATATCCTTTAAAAGTCTTCTTAGCCAAATTGCATGGCAAGTTGTTGTGGTAGCTACTACATTTCTACTTCTGAAGATGACATGCTAACAATGGGATGTTTTTGAGATGCCCAAGAGATATGATTTGTACCCAAATGGAAAGCATAAACATATGTGTTTTTCCTATCATCAATACTTTATGCAAAATCACTATCAGTGTACCCTGTGAAAGTACTATCTAGTGAATGAGTGTACCAAAGGTGATATCCAAGTGTACCTGCAACATATCTCAGAATTCTTTTTCCAACTTTCTAGTGAGAGTCTTTGGGAGACTCCATAAATCTGGAAATAAGACTGACAACATACATCAAATCAAGTCTAGTTGCAGTCAAATACATTAAACTTCCTACCATTCTTTTATATAGTGTAGAATTTACTGTTGGTCCATCATCATTCTTTGTTAACTTAGTGCTTGCAGCAATGGGGGTTTCTGTTGGTTTACATTTATCCATTCTAGATCTCTGCAAAATATCATTAGCATACTTATGCTGACAAATGAAAATACCTTGATCATTTTGACTAACTTCTATGCCAAGGAAGTACTTCATCAAACCTAGATCAGTCATATCAAGTTCCTTTTTTATGACTGCCCTGAATTGCTCAAGCATCAAATTACTGGTGTAAGTCATGTCATCAATATAAATATATACAATCAACATTTTACCTTGCTGATATGTTTTGCATATATACTGGGCTCATTGTTGCTTCTGTTGAACCCATTGAAGATAAGATAGAAGTCAATCCTACTGCACCAACCTCGTTGATCTTGATTTATACCATAAAAGGCCCTTTTCAACTTAAACACTTTGTATTCATGACCTTTGACACTATATCCAGGTGGATGGTCTACATAGACTTCTTCTTCAAGAATACCATTGAGAAAGGAAGATTTCACATCCTTTTGATAAACATGCCACTGATTTTGTTCCATAATGGCAAGTATAACTTTGATGGTATCCATCCTTGCTAGAGGAGCAAAGGTTTCATCATAATATACACCATACTGATGTGCATATCCTTTGGAAACAAACCTTGCCTTGTGTTTTTCAAGCTCTCCTTTTTCATTCAGTTTGGTTTTATAGACCCATTTGACTCCAATATTGGTTTTGTCTGTAGGGATATAAACAAGATCCCAAATCTGATTCTTGTCAATAACATCAATCTCTTCATTCAGTGCTTGTACCCAATGTGCATCCTTTACTAATTCATCAAAAGTTGTGGGATAGAAGGAAACATAGCACACTGAAGTTACTCATCAATAACAAGAGTCTGCTCATATAACTCCCTCAAACTTCTGGTTTTCTGGTTCTGTGGTGGACTATCTGCTGGTGTTTCTTCTGGATGTTGTACTTCCAATATTGGAAGTCTGTGAGGTGGATTTGATAGATCTGAACTTTCTTGTTTTTGTATGTCTAAAGGATCTCTCCAACATTTTTCTTTGAGGAACTTCACATCTCTTCTCGCTATAATATTTTTGGTGACATGATTATACCACTTGTAAGCCTTGTTCTATTCACTGTAACTAGTGAAAAATGCATCGCTCACTCTTCTTATCCATCTTTCTTCTAAGTTCATCAGGCACATGAGAAAATTCAATAGAAACAAAAAATATAAATGTGCAACACTAGTCTTAGTGCCACTCCATGCTTCTTCAAGAATCTTGTCTTGGACACTCATCATGGATTATTTGTTGAATAAGTAGGTTGATCATGCAACAAATTCATCCCAATACTCATGTGATAGCTTCTTGCGTGATAGCATGCTACGGGACATGTTCATGAAGGTCCAGTTCTTTTGTTCAACAACTTCATTATGATGTGGAGTGTACATGGTGGTGAACGGTCTCTAGATGACATGCTACTTGCAAAAATCTATAAACTCATGTGAATCATATTCGCCTCCACCATATAACCCGAGCACTTTAATGAACTTTCCATACTGCTTCTCAGTCAAGGCCTTGAACTCTTTGAACCTAGAGAAGGCCTATGATTTGTTATTGAGTAAATAAACCTATATTTTCCTACCAAAATCATCAATAAATGTAAGAAAATAAAATCTACCTCCTATGGATTTGGTTTGCATGGGTCCATAGAGATCTGTATGAAGTATCTGAAGATGTTATTTGGCTAGAGATGTAGAAGTGGGGAATTTTTCCCTTTGATGTTTCCCAATGATACAATCCTCATAAGATATGGATTGTTCATGTATAACTCATAACCCCTTGACCATGGTATTTTTATGTATAAGATTGAGACTTTTAAAAGGAAGATGATCAATTATATAGTGCCATAACCAGGTTTCATCTGGACTACAAACAGTATGGGATACAAACTATGGAAGGTTGGAACTTCTGATACTAAGAGGAAATATCTTATTCTTGGTCATTTCAAGTTTATCTATGAGTCTCCCACCGAGGGGTTTATCCTAAATAACACACCATGTATCATAAAATCAAAGATCATACTTGTTCTGAAGTAATTGACCTATTCTAATCATATTGGAATTCAGATTTAGTACATAGAAAACTTCAATGAATAAATTTCTTCTCATTCTTCTTTGTAAGTATAGGAACAATACCTTTTCCTTTTGTGGGACCCATAGATTCATATCCTAGCTTGATATTTATGAAAACAAAGCAATCCAAACTAGAGAAAAGTGACATTTTACATGTCATGTGATTGCTACAACTACTACCTATTAGCCATAAATATAAGCCGCAATGTTCTTCAATTGATTGATAGGAGAGGAACATAACATTTGACAGCCTTCTTCTTCTTTAGAGACATTGTCTCTACCATTGTTTTTGTTAGCTTGCTTCTCTTTGCATTCTCATTCATAGTGGCCATAATTCTTGTAGTAGTTGCACTGAATATTGAACTTATTAGTCCATCTCTTGCCTCTCCCCTATGAACTTGAGAGTTGTGAGAGTGCTTTGAGTGATATGAATGTTCACATCTAGTTTTTTCTCTGTATGAGGAGACCCTCAACATCTTGTTCGTCTACCTCATCTTCCTCCGCCTTGACCTCTGCTAAGGGAATCTTGGGTGATGAAAGCATTTTTCAAAGACTCTTGTTCTTGTTTGAGTCGAGCTTCACAAGATAGAAGGGATCCCGTCAATTCTTCTAGGGTAAACTGAAAAATATATTTTTCTTCTTCTATGGCAATTGTTAACACCAAAAATTGTCCACATAGCTCTCTATGGTCCAAACCATAATTATACATGATAATCCCACCATTATTCCCTCCATTTTTACTTTCATAATTAAATTCCACCAAATTTGGTCCAAAACATTATTATTTCTTCCCCCATAAATAGAGGGAAGTTGAACATTTATTGCAACATAACCCCACTCTCTCCAAAAAGGACAAAAAACCCTAAAATGAGAATGGGTCAAAAACCATGGAAAAATACCATGCACAATAAAATACAATGGGCCATTACCATTGGTCAGAAAACCTTGGATCATCTTATAAGTACATTGTGAAGGTCTCATTCCTTTAATTTTTTACACTCCTTACATTTTCCAAAAAAATTTGTCCATCATATCCTTTCATCACACTGTCCCAGGTTGCACTTCGAGTTCTCTCTATGTAACCGTTAATACCTTTTCTGGTGACAACCCTTTGTTGAAGATAAATGGAGATTGGGATCGTTGGAGCTTACAGACTATTTCCTCAAGTGGTTGTGGTGGCCCATTTTAAAGTTATTTTTTATTATTTTATTGCATTAGTTAGATGAAAATATAAATTTATTGTTATTTCTTGTTGTAAGTGGAGGTTGAGAAATCCATTGCACCAAGAGCTCTACCCTTAGATCCAACTGATATAAGGTAGGATATTTTGCACATAGTAGGGGAGAAATCCCCACTATAGATCACTACCATAGAATTTTTCTTGGTGAGACACCTTAGAATATTCTGAACTACTACCTTTTGTTCTAGAGGTTCCCCATATATTTCAAATTGAGTTATAGTGCCTGAAACCCTAGTCATAAACTGATATATAGTTTTTGTTTCATTCATTTTTAGACTTTCAAACTGAAGTCAAAGAGTTTGCAATCTTACCGTTATTACTCGGTCAGTTCACTTGTAGGAAGATGCGAGTAGATTCCAAGCTTGATGTGCGTTGGCATCTCCTGTGATCCGCAGGAAAATGGACTCCTCAAGGCAACTTTGGATCAGCCATTTGGTTGTGAGATCTCAGTCTCGGTGAGCTTCTACAACATTTTTCTAGGCATTACTCATTGCACCTAGAGCATTTGTATTAGGTTATTTAAGCTCAATTTCAACTATATATCCCAACATTTGTTGAGTTGGAGAAACATCTTCATCTTTATAGACAAAAACTCATAGTTGGTACCGGTCAGTATGGGTCTCGAGCTCTACTTCAAATTTTAGGTGCTTGTGTTCGTACTACTCATCATCTTATGAATATTCACTTGATCAAACTGAATATGGAGATCTAATAGAAGATATAGTCCTTTAACTCAATGACGCAACTTGTATAGCTATCTCAGGGCGACAGAAGGGTACGTCAATAAAAAAAATTGTAAGTGAACAATGATCGATGCACTTTTCCTTTAGATAAGGTGTGTCACCGATGCTCTTTTTCTTCAGACAAGTTGTGTCAATGATGCTCCTTTTCGTCAGACAAGGTGCGTCACCAATGCACTTTTCCTTAAGGTAAGGTGCATCACCAACACAATTTTTCTTTATACAGGGTACATCACCGATGCACTTTTCCTTCAGGTAGGGTGTGTCAGTGAAAAACCTTTCCTTTATAGAGGGTGTGTCTGTGCTCCAAAAGGGTAAAAGAAGGAAAATAATTTTACCCTTTTCTTCAAGCTGTGAAGAAAAATTCGTCGATCCTCCACATTGATGTGTTTCCAATCGTCTCATCCAACAACCAACAACCTCCAACTATAAGATTGGATATATATGTGTTCTTTCCACCTTGTGAAAATGCCTACCAGATGCAAAGGATGGAAAAATGGATCATACCATGCACTATGATACCATGTTAAAGTTTAACAAAACAATGAACCAAAAATGATGGAACATCAATGGGCATATTGATTGCCTTCTCATTATTAAGAAACAACATATATAGGAATACATAACAGCAAAATCATTGGACAATACCATGGGTCAAAAAATACTATGGGTCACTAATCAATATAAGGTGAGCAAATCAACTGTTTAACTAACCAACTAATTAATGCACTATTGAATAGTGAGATTGCATTTCTTAACAAAATTTAGTATCCTTTAAACACTTTTTGAAATGAATAACAACATTTTTAGGTTTTGACAAGAGTACAAAAGTAGGAGATGATATTGTCTAAAAGTTAAAAAGGCACATAGATGTTTGATTAACAACTATGAATGAGAATCCTCGACACTTATCTTTATTTGACTTCCAAAACAATGTTAATTATAGAAAGAGATGAACCATTTTTCTCAAACATAACATCTAATAACAAAGATTAAATGTAATACTTCATAATAATGATTAAAGGATAGAATTATTATAACAAGAGTTATTGGAAAAGGAAAATGTGTACTTGGCACTTGAAAGTGAAGTGAAACTAGAAAAACACTAATGCATGATAAAATTTGTAACACAAGCACAATGTATTCAAAAGATTTATAGTTCTTGCGATATATGTAATTTGCTTGATACTAATATTAGTTATGTGCATCTGTCTCTCTAATGATATGAGACTTAGAATAATGATTCTAGTGATATCTATGAAGGTGAATCTTGTATTGAACATGATGAAATTTGTTCTTTTGAAAGACATACAAAAGAAATTGGGTCCAAAATCTTGAATAAAATAGGTTTTCAAGGAAAAGACACGCCCATAGAGATATGTATAAGGCCAAGAAATGAAGGCTTTAATTATGAAGGTCACACAAGCAATGGTGACATCAAAATTTTAAAAGCAAGAACATCATTAGAAAGTTAATTATATAGGTAGCAATGCAAAAAACCAAGTGTGGAACCAAGATAAATATTGCAGTCATTGTAGCAAAATAGGACATTCACAAACAAAATGTTGGAACTTGCATCCTTATATTTTTTTATTTTAGAAATCATGATGATTGTAGATGTTGGAACAAAGAAATATTGAAACATCACATATGCATACATTCTAGTTGCATAGATGTGTAGGAAAGGCAGAAGCTTCCTTTTCTTTTTAAAGGATTCTACAAGGTGAAAGATTCTAATATAGAATATACATCACATAAAAATTCCATGAGTTGGACTTTGAAATTCAAGTTGTCATTCAGGAGAATTCCAAAGATAGATTTTTCGGTTTATCTTTTGAGTCATTTATTTGAGTAAATAAAATAATGAGTATTTTATTATAATGGTTCATGGTAATAAGAAAAAAACTTGTAATGGTTCAGGGTAAGCCTAGGAAAACCCTGGATATGATCTATTATCTAAGGGTAAGCTGAACAAAAATTTTGTCCCTAAGAAAGTGCATAAGATTTTTAGTCGGAAGTTTGAAGAATTTGGTCACAAGAAGAGTAAGGTCGCGACGGAAAAGAAGAGAGTAAGTCGAATATGGTAATTTGACCTATTTTGAGGAAACACTAAATGTAAAAAGTGAGTTAAATTAGACAAGTAGTATATTTTTGGAATGGGCATTAATGTAAATTGGGTCAGTAGAGACTTTATCAATTTAAACAGATTTCTTGGGCTAGTTAGAGAATTAGTCGATTGTTAGTTGAGAAGTAGTCGACAATTAGAAGAAGATTTGTAAAAATTATATAAGGTCGATCCATAAGCTATGTGTGGATCTCTCTTATAACAACTCTTACGACTTATACGATGATGAGGACAATGATCCTGAGAAGAAGACAACAAAAAGAGGAATAAGACACAAGAGATTGAGAAATACAGAGAAAAATCATCTATTGTAAGCAAGGATAATTTTAGGGGTGAATTTTAGCCCAGCGGGCTATTTTTCCATGTTTTTCTCCCAAAAAAGATTCGCCATTTTTCATTTTTTGAAGCCCTGTTTCACCCAATTTTGATGGGGTAAAATTTTTTCACCCTAAAAGTCGCCAAATTATTATATAAACGATATAAAATCCTTGGAAATTAAAATATTTTTTGAAAAATATCGCCAACCATTTTATAGATGGCGTTTTAAGAATTGGCAATATTCGCCAACATTGATACACTTTTAAATAAGTGTGGATCCTTAAAAATATCCCTAGTTGTAAGAAGTTATTGAGAGAAGTCTACAAGCTGTGTGCACAGGCCAAACACGTTCTAAATATAATGCATGACAGATGAAGAGTGATTTGGTGGTTTTTATCGTATGGGTTTCCATGTTAAATCTATGTGTCTATGATAATTGTGTATATTATGTCTAAATTATTATGATTTTTCTGCACTTATATTGATGTAGTACTATGGAATGTTGATAACAATGATGGTAGACATGCTTTAGATTTTTATATTTTATATGATGTGTATGTGTCGATAGATCAGTCTTCTTTTTTTGGTGTGTATTTTTCTTCGAATTCCCATCTCTCTACTTTGGTAAAGGGGTCTATTACTGTTTCCATGAATAAACCCCCTTCTATAACTGCAGAATCCTGGTTCTCATAATCCCCATAGGTATCTTAGGTGATACCTCACTTGTGTCGCAGGTGTTGCTGTTGGATTTATACTCTGTCAGGCTAGTACCTTTGGTTTTGTTGGAAGGGTAAGGAAAAATGAACCTGGGTTAGTGGAATTGACAACAAATAATGGTTTTGTTGTTGGGACTAGGATCATTGTGAAGGGGACATGTTTTGGGACCCGACAAAACCAAAGATTCAATATTGGGTGGTCTACGAATTGAGAGGATTTGCACAAGAAGAAAGTGAGGGATCACAACTGAATCATATAGAATGGTTAGAAAGGTATATTTACTCATATATTCATGAAATATTATTTATTAAATTTCATATTCTATTGCATGAATGGTTGGCAAAGCTAGAAACTCGGAGAACGCACAGAGTAGACTGCTCAGCTAATACAACGGTTGGAAATAGTTAGTAATCCTATCTCTAGGGATATTGACTTCTAGGTTGATAGCATTCTAGAGTGATATATTACTGAGATTGTAGTCGACACTATAAAATCATAAGTGAAAAATAAATAGAGTTCTTCCAAGAACGTCAAGTTCACTACCTGAAATATTTAAAACTGTGGATAAAAATGTTGGTATGTGAAAAAGGGATCCTAAGGATGGAATCCGATGAGTAAACCATTGTGCATGGATGACCTGGGTGATGTCGCATGAAAGTTTGGAAAATATGGAAATGATTAAGGTGAGATGTTCTCAATCGATAGAGATAATGAGAAAGAGGGTGGTTTCTAAGGAGTGGAAGAAGATTTCAGTTGTGACAGAGAATAAGGATTACGACAAGAAGAGGAATTTGCAGCATGATGGAAAGAAGGGATTATGAGTTGGCACCACATCTTGACAGAGAATATTACGATGGAGAGGAGGAATATCGTCTTATATATGAAGACGAAGAGGTAATGTCATATCCAGATCAGGACTATGATATACCCACAACCCTGTGTACATCTCCAACATCTAAGGTATGACCCAAAAGTGCGTCGAAGTGTGACTTTTCAAATCATAGTAAGATTAATAGTCAAGATAGTAGTCAGGGATTTCCTAGTGGTAAAACGTTTAATTTAAATTAAGCAATACCCCAAGTACACAGAATGTCTTGGAATGACATAAAGTTTCCTATATTCAATGGGAACGGGTTGGAAGACCCTGAGCAACATTGGTTTTTGTTTAAACCTATTTGTACAGTGTGACATGGCTAGTATGAAGCTATAAAAAGATCCTAGATGATCACAACCTTTAGAGGTCTTGCTCTTGATTGGTACATGGAATTTTGTGTGGTTCCCATAGGAATCCCTTAGAAGTCATTAGGTTATATCCAAATTGGACTGATAGATGAATTCAAGAAACCCAAGTCTGAGTCACAAAGTATCACATAAATAAAAGAAATCAAGAAATTGTTGGCTGAGTCTATTTGGGACTTCAACCAAAAGGTTTAAGACTCTGATGGCTAAGGTGAGTTTCCATATGTATGACGTTCAACATAAAGAATGGTTTATTGTCACAATGCTACCAAATATTTGTGTTCCCTTGACGCAACAAATTTTTTGTATCCCGTAGCGAAGCTCTTGAGCTTGCTATGAAATTGGAAGCTTCACCGATTGGAGAAATTGGTGCAAGAATGATACAAATTCAGTCGCAACTAGCCAATCCAACGTTGAAAATGCAAGATATCAAGAAATGAAAAGAAATTCAGGAGGAATTTTGGTGTACAAGATGAAGAACTAAACTCCATCATAAATATTCATGTCCATATTTCTTGAATTATCTTGCATCAAGAGCACCAAACCCAATAAATTCACAAAGAATTCCATGGGGTCGAATTTTCCAGACAAGAGGTCATCGATCAGAGGAATTTTTCTATCTACATAATATAGTAAGTGCACTTGCTATCTTATATTGTAAATTTTGTCGATATGTGGGTCATCATGAGAAAGTCTGTTGAACATACCAGTTACTGCAGGAGAAGACGGTCGACACATATTTGATGAAAAATGATGAACAGATGCAATCCGAGCGAGCTCATGCACAATACCCTCAACCAAGGGGGGGGGGGGGGGGGGGTCTATTTAGAGGTCAAGGAAGAGGAGGAGGATTTGGTCACAGAAGGATCCAAATTAATTGGCATAATTATGGAGAGTCGAGACATTTTTCTAGAGACTAAACTAATCCTGCATCGACGTGTTCATATTCCTTAGCACACCCCCCCCTCCCACCTCACTCGTAAACCTAGATTCCTCCCTCCTTTCTACGAACCAACCCATTCGCTTTCATCTAAGATCGTGATATGTTCCTGAACTATTGGAAGTGATCCCTTCACAAGAACCACAACTTGGGAAAAATCCTTCGATTCCCACAAAAGGAAAAGGGAGAGAGAGGCATTCCAATATCTCCTCACTACAAAACTGTGCATTGAAAGAATAAGCAAACAATAAGAAAAAATCTATCTTTGGGGACTTAGAGTGATGAAATCCCTAGAAGGGGTTACTGAGTGAAAACTTTATCTCTCAACTACAAGGGTTTGGAAGGTACCCATAAAAAAAAATCCATCAAAAGGTTGCTCACAATCCATTAGCCAAAAGTTGTTTTTCTTCAAGAAACCCTAGGCTTAGAAGAAACCATATCAAATAATTTGATATCTACCTTCAAAAATTTATATTTCATAGCACAAGGTTCCAGAGGGAACTTAGGGGCCATCACAATTAGTTGGAACCCAAAATTCATAAAAATTATCAACTCCTTAGGTTTCAATTTGGGCCTGGGTATGCATTTTTTTCTTGTCGATTCAAACAATCTTTCACAATTTTAAACATTTATGGGATTATGATTATAGGGTCCCTTTTTGGGAATCGACTAGTCACAAATCCTTTTTAAAAATAGAGAATGTAATCATAGAAGGAGATATGAATTTCACTCTAGGATCCCATGAAATTTTGGGACCTAGAGAACAAGTGGACCCATTGGCGGGTTATTTTGAAAACAAATATAAGAGAGGGTCATCTTCTAGGAGTAGATCCTATCAAAATGAAGACCACATGGATTAACAGAAGAACTACTAGAAACAAAGTCACTAAGAGGCTCGATTGCTTTCTAATTGACGAAATTTTATTAGAATAGAATATTATGTTCAGGAAGTGGGTAGATTCATAGGGAGAGTGAGATCATTACCCGATTTTCTTATAAATTATAGGGAATATGAAGAATACATCCAACTCTTTTAATATGTGTGCAAATTGGTTAAATAATGATGAGGTTATCTAGCTTATTCAATCAAACTAGACCCCGTACGACCTAGAGGAAGGAACACCTACAACTTTACATTTCTCACAGAATCTTTGCAGAGTAAAGAAGAAATTTCAAGCATGGGACAAACTCAAAAAATAAAAGGATGAGCAGAAGTTAAAGCAAGTGGAAACGAAACTCAAGGCCATCTAGAATTCAAAAGGGGGAGGATTTATCTCACAAGATGCTAAGGATCGGCTGGGAACTTTGGAATCCATAAGAAGACATATTTTGAAAGAATAGGAAGAGGTATGGATCCTAAATAGTAGGGCCATCTAGATGGAATGTGGGGATTAGAACATAAAATTATTCCAATCTTTTGCAAAGGGAATACACCTAAAGAATACCATTTAGGGATTAATAAATGGAAACAATGAGGATGTTTCATCGTTTGAAGACCTAGAAAACCTGGGTAAAACTCACTTTCAAACTCTCTTTAAGCTAGACAATTGGGCCACCATTATCAAGATAATTCAACTTTCACAATTCTTCCCAGGTGTGGTAATTGAGGAAGACAACAGGGATCTCATGGAGGAATTTTCGGAAGTGGAGCTAAAAGAAACCCTTACCAATTTTTAGAAAGATAAAATCCTCGGTCTAAACGGTTGGACAATAAAATTCTTCATGGCCTTATATGACACTATTGGATAAGACCTGCTCCAACTGGTTGAGGAATCTAGATCCAGGGGTTTTATGCATCCACTCCTCAACTCTATTTTTATTTCCCTCATTCCAAAGAGGGATCATCCCTGCACAATGGAAAAATTCAGACCAATATGACTACGTAATATCACTTACAAGGTGGTGGAAAAGATCCTTGCTGGGAGATTAAAGAAGGTGCTTTCAAATATTACATCCCGTGATCAATTTAGTTTATTTGAAGGCTAAAAAATTCATTAGGAAATTGGGGTTTCCCAAGAGGGAATCGACAACATAAAAAATAGGAAGATAAAAGGAGCAATGATCAAAATTGATATCTCAAAAGATTTTGATAGAGTTATCTAGATGTACCTGAGGCTCCTTATGAGCTATCATGGTTTTACATAATTCTTTATCAAATAAGGAATGAGTTGCATCACCACAGTCTCTTTTATATTCTTTATCAACGAATCAACGTCTCATTTCTTCACCTCTCAAAGAGGCATTCAATAAGGTTTCCCATTATCTCCTCTTCATTTTTTAATGGTGGCGGAGGGCCTTAACAAAGTCTTTCTGGAAGCAAAAACGAGGGGGAATTTCATGTGGATCGCAATAAAAAAACCCATTTAATATATCCTGCCTCCTTTTTGTCAACTCATCTTTTGTGATGGATCTACTCGAGCTGTAGAAATATTTTTTACATCTTGGATCTTTTCAAGAAGGCTACTAGAATGATAATAAATGCTCAAAATTCCACCCTCTCTACTATTAACATGGAAGACCAAAAAGTCCAAAGGTACACACTTCTTTTTCCTTTTGTTACAAAATACATTAATGAAGGGCTTAAGTATTTAGGTTTCATGCTTAAGACAAACAAGTACAATAGGGATGACTTGAATTCACTGCTGGAAAAAGTGGAAAAAAGAATAAATGTATGGTGTCACAAATGGTTCTCTAAAGCAAGTTGACTTGTCTTTGTAAAATTAGTCATTGACGCCATACTTGTTTACTAGATGTATTTAGCCCAAATTCCAAAAAACGTTTTGCATAAATCCAAAAAGATTTGTTTCTAGTTTCTATGGTATGGAAAAAGTGACAACTCAGTGCCATACCTTGGGTAGAATAGGATCAAATAGCTCCCAAAACTCCTGGGTGGTTAGGGCCTTTAAAATATACATCTGTTTACAAAAGCTGGTTGGAGAATCCTCACTACCCACAATTTATGGATTGAGTTACTTTGTCACAAGTACATTGCTCCAGACTCATTGTTGGACTAGATAAGGAACCCTTTTAGAAGCAGACACTCTTATCTCAATCATTTGGAAATTTGTTTTAAATTCTCTCCCAGTAATCAAGCAGGGTGTTGCATGGAAAATAGGAAATGAGACACAAGTTCTCATAGGAGTAGATCCTTGGCTTGGTAGCCGATATCGACACATTTTTCCACCTCAACTCATTCCACATCTACACCTTCAAGGTATACATCATCTAACCAAATTGCAAGTGCTCATTTATCCACTTTTTGGCATTAGGGGTGGAAGGATGTAAATACCATGGAAATCCTAGATAATTTGGCCGAGGCATGGAATGCATACCTAAACTCCCTCACAATTGCACACGACCATATAAATGAAGACTCGGATGAATTGATTTGGATCTCGACAACTTGAATGACTAATACATGCCAAAGTTGCGATAATGAATATTGATTACACCTTGTCATCAAGGAGATATAAAATGGTCATGGAAGAGTGTATGGACGTCAAAATGTCCGCAATAAAGGAAAAGATCTCCATGTGGTGTACTTTGGAAAAGAAGATCCCAACCTGGGATATGATGAAAATAGAGAAATTGAGGACCATGGTTAGTGTATCCTTTGTTCGAGGATGTAACACACTATGAATTTTGTCACGGGCCGTTTATAGAGGGCATCACCCCATTTACTATTCATTTGTAAAATTTCATAACAACATACATCACCATTTTTGGGAAAACTTCTTCATGAATTACAAGCGGATTAGTGGAGAGATCAGTATCTCCACAAATACTCTAGTTTTGGATTGAAGATATGGATGCTCAACACATAAATTTTATTTTGGAACACTATAATTTTGGATAGAATCTTGTCCTCCATTTTGTATAAGTAAGAACACTATTCATGCATGTGAAACATAATATTTTTTTGAAGCTGAAAGTTTATACCTTTTTTTTGTTGGAAAAGTGGTAGAACCCCTCTGACTAGAAGGTTTTCCATTGGCTAAGTTACCATGAACTAGGGGCATCTAAGCCGTCAAAATCACCCAGGGATTGCACCCGGCTTGGACCGCACCAACCTTTAACATGGTTGGATTTTTGGTATCCGCAAGATTAGAACCGATGACCTTTCCGCTTAGGGAGCATCTTAACCATTCCTCTCCACCAATTGTTCTACATCTCATGGATAAATAGAAAATCTATACTTAAAAATGCATGAAAACATGCATTTTTGTGAACTCAATTTTATTAATATAAAATAAAATTATTTTTTTCCTTGGAAAAAATTATCCTTTTAACTAAGATGTTTGAATAATCAATTTAAAATTGTATATGAACACATGTGTACTTACAAATATGAGATACTAATTGAAATTAACATATTGTTAATTGTGTTTGTAATATTAAATAATTATTAATTAATATATTTTCTCATTAAATTATAATAAATCATTTTTATTTTACTTTTAAAATTAAAATTAAATAAATAAAATTTAAATTTATAGGAAAATAAAAGTTGAAATTTTAGTTAATTTTATTTTTATAATTATAACTATATATAACTATAAAATAGACTATCACAACTACTTAATTTGTGGTTGGTGAACATAGACAAGTTAAGTGTCACTAATAAGTTATCAATTACTTTTCTCATCTTATTCTAGTTAAATGAGTTGTCTCTCCCAAACTGTGAGTTATCCACACATCAACTAGGATTTATCTATGCATCAACTACCAATTATCCATGCATTAATTAATTTTTATAATTATTTTTAAATAATTGTTTATTTTAAATTTGTAATGACTACCATAAAATCAATCCGATGCAATCAAGAAAAATTATAGGTGCTTGTCCACCCCAAAATATCAAATAAAAAAATCTCTCAATATAAATAGCACACCCATATAGTTTGTGGTTGGATCAAGTGGATAGAGACAAATGGTTGAGAGATAGTTATGGAATGGAAGACACTTTGGAAACACTTTTTTATTCATCATATTCTTCTAGTTAAACAGGTTCAATTGTGAGTTATCCATACCTTGCTACATGTTATCATCTACATTCTTCCAATTATCCATTTATCAACTATCATTTATTTTTTATATTCTTTTTCTTTTTATCTCACATTCTTTTAGCTATATTCCTTGAGCTATGAGTTATCAATGCATTGCTACCAGTTCTTGATTCATCAGCTAGCCAATTATTTTTTATATTCCTTTTTTTTTACTTTGAATTTTAAGCTATGCCATAGAATCAATCTCCCCAATACACTTGTTTCATACTCATTGGTACATGAAAAATCATAGGTCCTAGTCCACCCCAAATCTCAAATAAATAAAAAAATTTAAAATTATAATTAATTTAACTTATTTATGATGTACAAATTAAATAATACAATAAAAAAATATAAGTTTTAATATATATTAAAAATAATTAAAAATAATAATAACTTTTAATATATATTAAAAATAATTAAAAATAATAATAACTTTTAATATATATATATATATATATTAAAATTAATTAAAAATAATAATAACATTTAATTATGGTCTAAAACTCTGTTTTCCTAAATGAGAAATTAGCATTGCCAAAATATATTGCATTGAAAAAAAAATAATGACCATTCCTACATGTTTTTTTAAATTAGGTTTTTCTAATTCACATCTTTCCCAAAAGAATGAGGAATTCAAACATGAGCGTCATTCTACTAATAATTAATAATAATTTTGAAGGTATGTATACAACATGGTTGATTATGCGAATGCGATAACTTGCTTTTGACATTTTGTAGATATCTCATTATTTTAGTGTATCACATTCATAGGATAAGTTTCGATCAACGTTATCAATGTGTTAAAAATTGCGTATATTTTAAGAGACGTGATAAGCAGATGGTCGTTGTGGAGAATATGCCATATGTTCATTACTCCATTTTAACACACAAGTAGCACTACATAAAAATTGTTGGAGCTTTAAATATTTGATCTTTTTTATTATTATTATTATTATTATTATTATATATATATATATAACACTCTATATATATGATAAGCAGATGGTCGTTGTGGAGCATATGCCATATGTTCATTACTCCATTTTAACACACAAGTAGCACTACATAGAAACTGTTGAGGTTTAAATAATTGATTTTTTTATTATATATATATTTATAACACACTCTCTTTAATATGTATATATATATATACCACGTTGTGGTTCCATGATTATGAGAACACTGATTAGGATACCACCATCCCTTAATAATATATATATACATATATGCATCGGTTAATAATATATATATATATATATACATATATGCTTTGTTACGCTACGCTAGCGCATCATAGTGATTAGAATACAACCGTCGGATACTGAATACTTCATTTAATAGAATAACGTGAACCTGGTCAAGACTCGGGTGCTCTGAAACAAGATTCAGGCTCTTTGCTGTGAAAAATAAATTATAGGTTGTAATCCTCGCAGCCATTAATGCCAGCGTCAGTTCAAGCACGGACTGGGTCCTTCGCTTTTAATTCTGTCACAGAATCACTTACTGGACTGTCAGCGGCTTTCTTTCTTTCTGTTTTACCTTTTATTTTATAATGCTTTTCCCACGCAAACCTGCAATGCCTGGACAGTGGGTCGATGCACGACTCATTTTTGTGCAATGCATAGCCAGTGGGATGTACATGTTATTATTCGAGGTGGCCATAAATATCGGTAAATAACGTCTTTAATAATAGATTTATTTTTAAATGCAGATAGGGATCAAATAATGGCGTACCTAAACTTGTGTGACTTAACTTTTTTATATTTTTGTGTTTGTTTTTCTTTCAAAATTTTATCACATAGGTGTGTTTTTATCACATATATTAGTTTGGGGTGTTTTTTATCTAATTATATTAGTTATATTAGTTTAGTTTTGAGGTGTGGTAAATTCAAATTGATGCCATATCAGTCACAAAGTTTTAAGTTGTTTAGTTATAGTGTCTTTTAGACTGACTAATAGGCTAAAATTACTGTGACTTAAAATGAAATTTCAAAATTAAAAATATTTATTTTATTTCAAAATGTCAAAAAAACATTTTGTGATAAATACTTCGAAGTTTTGTGTAAAATTTAAAATTGAGCCTATATGTAAGCTAATACGTTTATTCAATATTTTTCTAGTTACATGTGTGAAAACATCTTCTCCATACTAGGTTGTAGAGTGCCTTGCTACCTTTTTATGATGATGATGGTTATTAATGTCCATTAAGACCATTATTTTTGTAAGCTAGGACATGAACCTCATATCGAGAGGAAAAATATATAGCACAAAAACTTGTTATAGGCTTGCTAGGAAACCAAACCTACTTGTAATCGCAGACTAAATAGATGTACTATGCATTGACTTAGAGTTATCTAAAGAAGATTCATTACTTGCCTTGGAGAGGGAAACCAAGCAAGAGAGACGATAAACACAATGAGCTAGGATAACAAAGGTAAAATAGCGTCGCTAGACCTGGTTTACATGCCCTTACAAGGTAAACTTAGTATGCTTAATAGCAATCCAAATGACAAAAAAATCCAACTTGGTAAAACAAATTTTAAAAAAACCTGTACCTATTGCCATGAAAACAAGTAAACTGGAAGCATTACACATGTTAGGCATTGCCATGTCCATCCTTCATATAGAACGAGGCATTTTTCGCTTTCACCAATTCATCTAGTTGTTTATGGGGCCGCTTGTCAATATAATCCTTGATCCCCCAAATCACCCTTAAAGTTGCAACTTGGAAAATTCCCTATCCATTAAGACCTTGGTAAGGAGGTTCTTAACCATCTAGTATGGAATGCATCTTCTTTTTGCATTCTCGTATTTTTCCCTCTCCTCCTAGGTTAGCAATCCCATTGCCTTGATGGTATGTTCAATGTGTAAAGGAAACACATAACTGTCAGAGTAATCTCCATCTTCCTGCTTGGCACACTGGTGCTAATGCCTACCCCTTCCCCAGTGACTCCTTACTTGCTATCAAGGTGCCATATGAACAAGGGAGAAATCGATTCTGGACTCATGAAAGACCAAATATTTAGATCCAGTTAACAATATTGGGCACACACAGAGAAAATCCATGCGAGAGACCCATAAGGGTCCCTTACGAGTGTTACGACAAATTCTCTTTCCAAACCAAAGCATAAAATTGGGCCTAGTTTCGATGATTTTATCCTTCTTAGTTGCTTCCATATCATTACCACCATCAGGGGCTCTTTACTAGTGAATATTCCTCATGCGTGAAACCACCATGCATATGAGCTCTTGGATCTCTTCATCAAGGGTGAGATCAAGCCTCCAGAAATTCCCAGGAACTATCAAAAGGGGAGGACTCCAGGTGCATGTGTGCAACATCAATTCCCCCCCCCCCCCCCATTCCTACATAACTACATTGGCCCACACCCTCTTGCAATTAAACAATTCACCACGAACAAACCTAGTTTCAATTTGAAGGCCCCATCATTTCGAGCCTCTATGTGCATGTGACTTGACACCTTGATTCAATCCCTCAACATCTATTACTCTATAAATCATTAACTACATGTGGGAAGTGAGGTTTTTGTATTTCTCTCACATGCATCAAGGGATCCATTAAGGCCAACTTAGAAAAGTTAGTATTGTATCAAATATTTTGAATTTTCATTTTAATGTGCGTGTATGCAGGACATTCTATGGGAAAGTGGTTTTCATCTCCAACACTCTTGGTATTTCAAATATGACAATTTTTTTTGTTTTAAGAACCGTCCAACAACCTCTTTCACTATGGAGCTTGTGATAGTTTGTTATTAGGAAGGAATCTTAGGTCGTTTTGTCTCCCATGTTGTCTATCTTGTTCTTGTATGGACACCTAGACGTAGCTATGCTCTTAATGAGGTAGAAACTACTTCTATGAGTAGGATAGGATATGATGTATTTCCATTAATTTTAATATTATATTGTAATACCCTTTATGATTTGTTGTATCATTCTCCACAATTATTGCAGCCCTGAATTTCACATCCATATACGGTAACATAAGTGATGAGAGACTCAAAATTAAGTTTTTTCTTATCCCAAAGCCAAGGGTTTCCTAATTTACAATTGTTTTCAGGTCCATAATAGTTTTTCCACTCTCCATTAATCATTTTTTAGATGTCATAGTTCCACTTGAGCATGCCATAAAGATCCATTCCCAGATATTTTATGTGACATCACTTATTTGAAGGTTTTGTTGTCATACATGAAATTAGCATAAGCAAATTTTCAGTATTTGATTATCAAAACCTTTGTTTTGGCACTCTAATAAGACTCACACTAAAATAAAAATCCTTAAATTTTTTAAATTAATATTTTAATATTTTAATATTATAGATAATAATTAATATTTCAATATATCTATTTAACAAATATATATTATTATGACAATGACTTTGGAATAACTTAATTAGTCGATTAATCCATTCTGTTTTAAAATTTGAACTATGTAAAAAAGTTACATTTCCACTACATTCATGGTATAATCATAAAATAATTGAATGTATTGGTGTAATATGATACAAGGAATAAACAAAACATATTTAGCCAATTATATTAATTAAAAAAAATATTTAATAAAATAAAAATGTTAGAATTTCAATTTTTATTAAATAATAAATAAAATTGAAAAGTAATTAATGACAAAGTAAACGAAATTAAAATTGGTTAGATTGTGCTTTAGCATACTGGTATTTTTATTCATGCATGAATGAGATACCGTTTATGTAAATATTCAAAGATTTGGACAGAAATAAATCAATATTTTTTATACAATTTTGAAAAAAAATTATAGGAATTTTTCAAAATTTATGTTACACTTATCAAGTTTTAGTTTTAGAATTTTGGATGGAGGAGTTTGCAAGTGTTAAATCCATTTCTACTATTATATAGCTATTAAAAGAGTGTTATATCTTGATTTTGCAAAATGGCCCAAAAAAATGAGAGTAAAGCCCAATTTAAATGGCTATCCTGCTCAATTGGCCTATTTTTTAAATAACTCTTTATTTTGATATTCTTTTTTCTTTTATAATTGTTTATTTAGAATTTAAAACTAGTGCCATAAAATCATTCTTAATAATAAACCTATCTAGTACAATATATTAAAAACATATATACTAATCCATCCCAAAATATAAAAACCTATCAATAATATTATTTAATTTATATTTTTAGTATAATTTCAAATAAATAAAACTTTGTTCAATAATATAAACTTAAATATTGGTATACAAACAGTATGCCTCCACATACATAAATTTTTTATCAATAGTTCAAGCCTAGCATAAATATAATCATTAACAAATATGATTGAATGGATATATAATCATATCTATTCAAACCCATTACCATTAAGTCGTGAGAAATTTACCAACACAAATAAGCTTGGGCATACGTAGAAGTGTTTCCCCACAGATCTGCCCATTTCTTTATATGAACAATAAGAAGATGAAAATTGCTTTCACATTTACAAAGCATCAACTCTAAGTGGCCATAGCTATAGCCGTAGCAGTTCAATTATATGGTTATATTCTATGATTACTCAACCCATAAATAAAACTAATGAGAAAACAATACAGAATGCAGAACATGGGTTTTACACAAGCAATTCAAATGGAAAACTAACATTCATTGAAGATTTTATTAAGCTGAGAAAATACACAACAATTCACATGTAAAACTAATATTATTTTACATTTTAATATTTTTTTTAGGTTTTATAGAGCTGAGAAAATTGTCAGAAACAAAAGCAATTCAATGAAAAATTAACATTATTTGATGATTTTATTAATGTGATAAAATAATCTAAGTTACATGGTTCCAAGTCAATTTCCAGTTTGGTGACCATTTGATTCGATTCAAATTTCTTTATGATATTTTTTTTTAAATTCTAATATATATATATATATATAAACTGAAATATAGTACAAACTAATAAAAAAATTACATCAACAATTTATTAGTGGAATTGGAAATGCTCAACTCAGGGTTTGTTTCAACTTTCAGCAAGTGCTCTCAACTTCATTTTTCAATGGCAGCACTTGTAGATTATAGTCTGTGACTCAAAAGATGAGCTGGTAGCAATGATTCGTGAACATTGAGATAGAAATTCATAGAGTCATGAGCTCTAAGCCTTAGCATAAAGGTTTCTTTCCTGCTCAACCATAAAAAATGGAAAAAAGTTGCACACCAGTTGGAAGTTGAGACTGGAGTAAGTAGAAAATAGCCAGTTCAAACTAAGGTTTAAATGAAAAAACCAACCCCAAATTTTTTATACTTTTATTAAATTACCCTTCAAATTCTAACCAGCTTGAAATTCTACAAAATTGAAACCCAAAAGTTCAAATTAGCCGAAAATTATGACAAAGATAAAGGAAACTGCATTGTCAACAAAAGTTTTGATGTATTCTTTCTCATTAACATTTTTTTAAATATTAAATCTACCAATAATTTCTTCTCAATCTTTTCTGTTTTGTGTTATTTCTGATTTTTTATATTTCTTTCAACTATTTCTTCTTTAATATTTTTTTCTTTATATGCTTCATTCTTAGATAAAAAAAACATATAACTTGTTATTCAAAATAAAATCAAGTTATATAAAAAAAATTTAAACAAGCTTACTTCTAACCAAAAAATTCTGGTGTTCCATTATAACATATAAATGAATTTTTAATTAACATTCATAGATTTGAAAAGCAAATCATCATATGATTTGTTTTGATCTTTCAAGAGTAAAGATTTTTTTACTGTTGACTCAAGGTTATAAGAAAAACTGAAAAGACCATCTATTCAAAGTATCCATTTAGAATCATTGCGCCAATCCCATAATTGCGTTGGCCACAATCATATGGATTGAGGCAGTCAATTATACAGGAACGCAAAAAACCAATCATATCTTATATTATTGTAAGTTCTTTACAAATCTCCACGTCCGAGCGATCATACAGCATATGTAATTACTATAAAACAGGCGTTGACTTGCTGGTACCATGGAAATTCAGTTATAGTAAAACTGGAGAACAGACAAAGTGCAACTCAGATTCAGATCAATATTACAACTCAGATTCAGATGAAGCTGATACATCTAGCTGACCACAGATCAATACAATCATTGTCCCCCAATTGTTGTTTGGGTAGATAGATCTGCCTATCTGTGTACAATATTTGGTAGTGCTTGCTGTTCTATAACCCATCATAAGCTCAAACAGTTAATGATCTTGCATAAGCTCAAACAACTGATCTTGATCTTGTATGTAGAGAGCATCTTTTGTTGCCATATGTGGGAACAAATCTCATGCTGATAATCTATCTGTAAAGAATTACTCCTGTGATATTAGGAATAAATCTCATGGTTTCTCTAACCCATTTTTGAAGTATTACCCTAGGGAACAAGTCTCATTGCTGTTACTACACCCCATTTTTCAGTCATACATTGAGAGAAAGAAGAATAAAAGAAGAATGGAACGGAGGTGAGCAACATTATCACTGGGAGTCCCAACCTAGCTGCATCTTAACTATTTACAACAACAAAAGAATTCAATGGAGAAAGAAAAAAGATAACTGAAGTTCTACTGATTTAAACATCAAATCTGCTTGACGCTGAGACCAGAAGTGGCATGAGGTTCCGTTTCTCTTTTGATTTTAAAGAAGCGAAGAACACTCGAGAAGTTGCGGCGAAGCCTTGAAGCGTAGTGCACCCTCCACATCAACTTTGCGTAGCGGCGGAGGCGGAAGCGTTTGGTGTTGCTGCCCTTGGGGAAGTAGAGAGGAGTCCTTGTTGTGCTCCCGTACATGGGTGTTTTAGAGGCATCCTCGTCTTCTCTTATTGTCTGGAGGTTGAGAACCAGGCGGGGCCTGTAAGGCCTTGCTATTTCCCACGCCTGCGATAGTTGGCCAGGATTTGTAAGATCAATCTCCGTGTTTTTCTTCTTGGAGAATCGAAACGATAGGCCCATCATCATCGTCATCACAGACATAGCTGACTTAGACTTGGATTTTCCCACCTTGTTCTTCGCTGCAGTTGCATCCATATGTGAGGGATCCCTCGACTGTGTCTCTCCTTCTGTAACTTGTTTGGATCGGAATTAGCTGACGTGAATAATTGAATGTGTGGCAAGGAGAAGCGGAGAAGCTGTGAGATATAGCAGAAGAAAACTGCCCACTGTGTCCCGGATATTAATTAAATAACATGTTGCTACGATGTTTGTCCCACAAGGGCCCTGCACAAGTAGTCAGATGAGGCAGAAGATAGCTGATAGCAGCTACACTGTGCCTTTCATATTAAGTAGAATATGACGGGAGGTTGTTGACATGCTGACACAGCTTTTTAAAAGTGATGGTTCTAAACTCTTGGTTCAGGTATTTGACTTTATGGCATGGGTTCTTTCTCCTGGTTAAAAACTGTATGACAATTGATTCCGTTAAAAACTGTATGACAGAATTGATCTCTACCAATGATAAATGATGAGTTAAACTAGTATAGTTATATTTGTCTAACTAACCTAAAAAAATCCATAATAATTTTTTTCTAAAGATTGGTTATTAAAATCCTTGAGTGTAACAGGACATTATTGAATTGAGAGTTCATTGCATATTCTTGGTATTAATTGTTTATTCAACATTTCTTCAACCTCACAACCCAGTTCTGCAATTAAGCTTCAATTCACTTAATTATTTTAATCCTCATTTGCTAAAGTTACTGTTTTTCTCTAATGATCATTCCAGAATGACCATTCCTCAATGATCATTTCTTAAGGACCCTTCCCTAAATGTTGATTGAGAATTGCAAATTGTGGGTCTCCATTAACTATAAACAAAATTAACTTTCTGCAAAGACCCTTCCACAAATGCCCATTGTATTTTTAACATTTTAGAAAATTCCTTCCACAATTAATCTTCCTCAATGTTCCTTCCAAAATTGCTGATTGAGGGTTTTATTTTAACATTTTTAGAAACTAATTTCTTACAATTCACCTTCAGCAATGAGGATTGCAGGTTAAATAACCCTTCGCAATTAATCTTCCACAACTGCGGATTGCGGGTTTTCGGGTTTCCTTTTTAACTTTTAGAATTATTCTCCGGTAATTCAACTTCCGCAATGAGGATTGCGGGTTGTACTTTAAACTTATGGAAAATAATCCTCTGCAATCTCAATCTTTCCGCAACAACTATTCTGTAAGCTATTTTCCTCCCGCAATTGCCTTTCCACAAGATTCTTTCCTTCCATAATTTTCTTTCTGTGAGATTCTTTCCGCATATGTTGAATGCGGGTTGTGGGTATGCAATTCTAAATTTTTCAAAAGATGACTTCTGCAATCATGTGACCGCAACAGTCGTTTCCGAAATCAGATTGTGCGTTGCGGATTACTGATACACCTTCCCATTTTTCCAAAAAATGGGCTTCCATAATTTTCCTTTTACAAGTACCTTTTTTTCCCGCAATTCCTGAGAACCGTCAATCTCTTGAGAAATATTTTATGGTCATTGATCTCTTATCAAGTGCAAAACTTCATTTTACTTTGTGGATCGTTCATCTTTCGTGCATGTTCACCTCGTGATCTCTTTCTCTATCATCGATCCATCTTTTCTCGTTTAATCTCGATCGTCCAATATCTGTCGAATAAATTGAATGTACTCTTTGCGTTGATTGACACCGCATTTATAATTGTACATTTTTTGTTTCAATCAATGGTTGTCATCCTTCGATAGACTTTTTATCCTCAGTAAGTTGGTAAGATTCTTTTATATCTGATAACTAAACTTTATTAACACTTGGCAACCATCCATGATGGGATTATTACTACGCATGGGAAGAAAGATTCGTTGCTACAAATAATTTGGGCGTCTTGATTTAAACTATAATGTGGATTACAAAAATTCCCATAAAATCCAGTGGTTTAACTAATAAAGTAATGATTGATAGGATATTTGTAGATCTGTAATTTGATTTCTTTCCGATAATATCGAGGTTGTAATACTAAGTACATGGATTTCATTCACTTACTTGGTAAAATGCAAATCTACACTATAAATAGAAATCAGAGATTTAGTTGACTCTTTAATTTGGTAAATTCAAAATAAGGAAATATTTAGGAAAACATTGCAAATGGAAAATATACAGTCGAATATAGACGATTTCATTATGTTAGGTACAAGATACAAGTATAACAACAATAAGCTAATTGAAAACAGTTATAATTTACATTAACCTACTTCAATCTAGGATTTAACCATATTTTACAACATTAAAAATATAAAGTATAAGCTTGGCACAAATGTTGGGAAAACAAAAGTCGAGAAGTTGTTCCTCCCAACCAACTCCTAGAGCAGCAAAGCTACTTGCTTCAAAACCCCCAATCCTGTTTGCTGAACCACAAGAGCAAATTCTTTTAATTCATCGTATTTTTGCATTTCACATATGTTAATCCCTGTCCAATGCTATCCTCCTATTGCTCATGGACATACTAATATAGAATTATTCTCCTAGGCCTTGGTCATTTATGAGCCTCCTGCTCTTTAAGACTCAACTAGGAATTGTGACCTGATTTTTGGGAATGATGCCTCATACATCTTGAGTTCTCACTCATTAGATTTTGTCACTTGTCTTTTTCTTCTTGTGGGTCATCAAACACTCTTCAACAACCACTTTTGTCCCCTTCAACATATTTTATTAAATAAAAATGTTCATGTTCTTCACTTTTCTATTAAAAATAATAAAATAATAAATAAAGTATTTTTTCAACAGAATTAATAATAATAATTATTTCAAGGTGTATGTATTACATACACCTCCTCTCAGAAGATAACACTGTGCTCGGTGTTATAACTTTATTTTCATTCTTCCATTACATCTCCTTGAAATAAGTCTGGATATGTCTCCTGCATATTACTTTTGAGCTCCTAAGTAGCTTCTTTCGGACTAAGATACTTCCATTTCACTTTGACTTGTCTGATGGTACGGTTCTAGAGTAATTCTCTCATGTCAAGAATGCGCTTTGGCCCCACTTGGAACTCTCTTTCGGGTTCCACCTGAATTACATTCCAATTAATCACATGAGAAACATCATGAACATTTGTTTTCAATATAGAAACGTAAAACACATTATGCACTTTAATATTTGGTGGTAAGACTAACTAGTATGCGACCGACCCTACTTTAGCTAAACTTTCAAATGGACCGCAATACATGGGTGCCAATTTTGAATACTTGCCAAGTCTCAAGAAACTTTTCTTGAGATTTATCTTTATATATAGATGATCACCCACCTGGAACTCTCTAGGAGTTATTTTTAAATCAACATAACTTTTATGTCTGTCTTGGGAAGCTTTCAAATTTTGTTGAACCTGTTTTTATGGTTAGTTACATATCTTTTAATAAATCAGGTCCTAACATTAACCCATAAACTGGACTACTCCATGATATTGGGGTATTACACTTACTCCCATATAATATTTCAAATGGACTCATACCTGCAGAAACTTGGAAATTATTATTATATGCAAATTCTACTACGTGTAGGTAGTCTTCCCACTTACCTAGTTTGTCCATGACATACATCCTTAGCATATCATCTAAGGCTTGATTTACTATTTCAGTTTTCCCATCCGTTTGTGGATGATATGCAGTACTGAAATTTAACTGTGTGCCCAAACCTTTAAACAAGGCTTTCCATAGGTTACCTATAATCTTTGCATCTCTATCTAAGACTATTATTTTCGGTACACTCTATAGCCTAAATATTTATTTCTTGAAAATATCTGCAATGTTAACAACTTTATAGGGAGATTTAATAGGAATAAAATGACCTACGTTACTTAATTTTTCGACTACAACCATGATTGAATCATGAGGTCGAAAATTCTTTGGAAAACCTGTTATAAAATCCATACTAATGGTTTCCCACTTACATTCTAGAATGGGTAGTGGTTGCAACAAACCTGTGGGATGTTGATGTTTTTCCTTAATTTGCTAACATTCAAGATAGAGAGCTAGGTTTTTTGCTACTTATTTCTTCATATTTAGCCAAAAGAAGTCCTTCCTGATCATAGTGATATTTTTCTAGTATCCAGAATGCCCTGAATACGGTTTTTGATGTAGCTCATCTATGACTGTAAGTTTAATTTCTGTTATTTTTGGTATGTACAACCTGTTTTTATGCAACAATAGTCATTGTTAGTTTAGGCTTAAATCTGTTTTTACTTGATTTTGTTCATTTTTAGAAGTCTTTTCTTTTAAAAAATGATATTATCTATCAGAACTTCTCGTTCTTAGAATCTGATTTTCTAGATCAGATTCACAGCTGCTACTTGCAAGTAGTAAATTCGCATGACGACTTAGAGCCTTTGCCACTTTATTTTTGTTATTTTTATATGTTTGATTTCAAAATCATATTCACTTAAAAAGGACAACCATCTGGCTTGACTTGCATTCAAATTTTGTTGGTCAAATAAGTATTCAAAACTTGTGTTATTTGATATAAGTATAAATTTTCTTCCAATTAGGTAATGTCACCACATGTTTAGGGCGTGAATTATGGAAGCAAGTTCTAAATTGTTTGTTGCATATTTTTTCTCATGTTCTTTTAATTTCCTTAATTCATATGCCACAACAAAATTTTCTTGTAATAAAACTCCGCCTATCCCTTCATTTCAAGCATCGGTACACACAATGAAATCCTTGAATGGCTTAGCAATCTTTAAGATTGGGGTGGTCGTTAATAGGTGTTTTAGTTTGTTAAATCTTTCCATGCATTTTTCAATCCATTCGAACTTTTTACCATTCTTTTGTAAGGAAGTTATGGAATAGAAAATCTCAGATAAACATTCTATGAACTTCCGGTAATATCCGGTAATAACCATAAATGATCTAATGTCAAATACGTTCTTAGGAACCAATCATTCCATGATGGACTTTATTTTTCCTGGAGTGACTGAGATTCCATCCTTGGACACTACGTGTCTGAGGTACTTAATATTATATTTAAAAAAAAATCACATTTACTGAATTTTGCTTAAAGTTTTTGTTCTCTTAGTACTTGCAAAACTATCCTTAAATGTTCTTCATGTTCTTGTTCATTTTTAGAGTAGATTAGTATGTTGTCGATGAATACAACCAAACACTTACCTAGGTAGTTTCTTAAGATGTTGTTCATTAAACACATGAATGCCGCAGGTGCGTTTGTCAACCCAAAAGGAATTACAACAAACTCACAGTGACCGTAATGGATCCTGAATGTTGTTTTAAAGATATCCTCATCTTTTATCCATACTTGATGATAACCAAAAATTAACTCTATCTTTGAAAATATTGTTTCTCCACGGAATTGATCGAATAGATCATTTATTTGGAGAGTGGGTACCCGTTCTTAATAGTCATTTTATTCAATTGTCGATAATCTAAACATAATCTTAATGTTTCATCCTTCTTTTTTACAAACAATACCAATCCTCCCTAGGGAGAGACACTAGGTCGAATGTGGTTTTTATCTATTAGTTCCTGTAGTTGTGATTTCAGTTATGTAAGTTCTATTATATTCATTCGGTACAGATATTTCGATGATGGTACCACTCTGGGCATCAGATCGATCCTAAAGTCAATGTCTCTTTTCATAGTAAGTCCATGGACTTCTTCGAGAAAGATGTATTCAAACTCCTTCAAGAATGGTGTGTCTTCTAGTTTAAGTTTGTTATTATTTTCGTTATCATTCATATTATAGACTGCAAACACTTTACATCATTTTCTTACAGATCTTTTCATTTTTAATGTAGAGATTTCTTAGAAGGTCACCTTCTTAGGGATCCCTTTTACTTTGGTATTATCTCCATTATTGTTAGTATAGGTAAAGGTTTTATCCAAACATTTTAATATCACTTTATGTTCCTCTAGACAATCCACTCCTATTAATAAATCATAGGATCCTAATGGGAGAATATTTACATTAACATGTGTAAGAAAATAATTCATCATTAATTTACAATGTCTAAGAAGACTAGTAACATTCTGTTTTGTACCTATGGCTAACCACACTAGCCACGATTTGTCAAACTTTTTAGGTACCAATTTGCATAATTCAATTATTCTAGGTGATATATAGCTTAGGCTTGCACCTGGATCAATTAAAATAGAGATGGGTTGGTTGTTTATCATACCTTTAATTTTAACCATAGAAGCCTGGTAGTTTGCTTGTCAATTTTCAAATGCATCATAGATTCTGGGCATGGTCCTTTCCATGTCCCTAACTATAACTCTTTCTTGGATAGAATGAACATTAGAATTCTTTTGTCTTACTGGACAATATTTAAAGTAGTGTGGCCCTCCACACTCCCAACATTTTAAGGGATCTTTTTGTGTTGGATTCTTATTAAGGACAGTTGAAGGTTCTTTTACTGTAGAATTTTGGGGTTTAAAGCCTTTGTAATTATTACCCTGATATCTCCAATAGTTATTTCCTGTGTTTTTATGGAAATTAGTCTTCCACAATTAACCTTCCACAACTACAGATTGCGGGTTTCCTTTTTAACTTTTAGGATTATTCTCCTGCAATTCACCTTCCGCAATGTGGATTGCGGGTTGCATTTTAAACTTATGGAAAATAATCCTCCGCAATCTCAATCTTTCCACGACTCAACCTTTTCGTAATTGAGTTTCCGCAACAACTATTTTGTAAGTTCTTTTCCTCCTGCAATTGCCTTTCCGCAAGATTCTTTCCTTCAAGAATTTCCTTTCTGCAAGATTTTTTCCGCAATTGCGGAATGCGGGTTGGAAGTATGCAATTCTAAATTTTCCAAGAACTGACTTCGTTTCCGAAATCAGATTGTGGATTGCGGATTACTAATACACCTTCCCATTTTTCCAAAAAATAGGCTTCCACAATTTTCCTCCCGCAACTACCTTTTACCGTAATTCCTGAGAACCGTCAATATCTTGAGGAATATTTTATGGTCATTGATCTCTTATCAAGTGTGGAACTTCATTTTACTTTGTGAATTGTTCATCTTTTGTGCATGCTAACCTCATGATCTATTTCTCTATCATCGATCCATCTTTTCTCATTTAATCTGGATCCTCCAATATCTGTCGAATGAATTGAATGTACTCTTTGCAATCTTGCGTTGATTAATACCGTATTTATAATTGTATATTTCTTTGTTTCAATCAATTTCTGTCATCCTTCGATAGAATTACTATCCTGAGTAAGTTGGTAATATTCTTTTACATCTGATTACTAAACTTTATTAAGACTCGACGACCATCCATGATGGCATTATTACTACGCATGGGAAGAAAGATTCGTTGCTGCAAATAATTTGGGCATCCTGATTTAAACTATAATGTGGATTACAAAAATTTCCATAAAATCCATTTTTTTAACTAATAAAGTAATGATTGATAGGATATTTGTAGATCTGTAATTTTATTTCCTTTAGATAATATCGAGGTTGTAATACTATGTACATGGATTTCATTCGCTTACTTGGTAAAATGCAGATCTATACTATAACAGAAGCCAGAGATTCAGTCAACTCTTTAATTCTGTAAATGCAAATTAAGGAAATATTTAGGAAAACATTGTAAATAGGAAATATACAGTCGAATATAGGATTATACTGTGCAAATTTGAAATAGACGATTTCATTCTGTTAGGTACATGATACAACTATAACAACAGTAAGCTAATTGAAAAAAATTATTATTTACATTAACCTACTCCAAATCTAGGATTTAACCATATTCTACAACATTAAAAATATAAAGTATAAACCTAGCACAAACACTGGGAAAACAAAAGTCGAGAAGTTGTTCCTCCCAACCAACTCCCAAAGTAGCCAAGCTACTTACTCCAAAACTCCTTAGCTTGTTCGTTGAACCATAAGATAAAATTCTTTCAATTTGTCATCTCTTGCATTTCACATATGTTAATCCCCATCCAATGCTATCCTACTGTTGCTCATGGACATACTAATATATAATTATTTTCTTAGGACTTGGTCATTTATGAGCCTCCTGATCTTTAGCACTCAACTAAGAATTGTGACTTGATATTTGGGAATGATGCCCCCTGCATCTTGAGTTCTCACTTAGTGGTTTTTGTCACTTGTCTTTTTCTTCTTGAGAGTCATCAAACACTTTTTAACAACTATATCCACTTTTGTCCCCTTCAGCATATTTTATTAAATAAAAATGTTTTTTTCTTAACTTTTCTATTAAAAATAATAAAATAATAAATAAAGTATTTTTATAGCAGAATTAATAATTATTATTATTTCAGGGTGTATTACATACACCTTCTCTCAGAAGATAACATTGTCCTTGGTGTTATAAGTTTATTTTCATTCTTCCATTACATCTTCTTGAAATAAGTCTCGATATGTTTCCTGCATATTACTTTTGAGCTCCCAAGCAACTTCTTTTGGACTAAGTTGCTTCCATTTCACTTTGACTTGTCCGATGGTACGGTTCTAGAGTAAATTTTCTCTCCTATCGAGAATGCACTCTAGCCCCACTTGGAACTCTCCTTCAGGTTCCACCTGGACTACATTCCAATCAATCACATGAGAAACAACATGAACATATGTTTTCAATATAGAAATGTGAAACACATTATGAACTTTAATATTAGGTGGTAAGGCAAACTGGTGCGCGACCGACCCTACTTTAGCTAAAATTTCAAATCGACCGCAATACATGGGTGCCAATGTTGAATACTTTCCTAGTTTCAAGGAAATTTTCTTGGGATTTATATTTATATATACATGTTCACCCACCTCGAACTCTCTAGGAGTTCTTTTTAAATCAACATAACTTTTATGTCTGTCTTGGGAAGGCTTCAAATTTTGTTGTACCTATTTCATGGTTAGTTCCATATCTTTTAATAAATCAGGTCCTAACATTATTAACCTATCAACTGCACTGCTCTATGATATTGGAGTATTACACTTATGCCCATATAATATTTCAAACGGACTCATACCTGCAGAAACTTGGAAATTATTAATATATGCAAATTCTACTAAGTGTAGGTAGTTTTCCGACTTACCTGGTTTGTCCATGACATACATTCTTAGCATGTCATCTAAGACTTGATTTACTCTTTCAGTCTTTCCATCCATTTGTGGATGATATGCAGTACTGAAATTTAACTGTGTGTCCAAACCTTTAAACAAGGCTTTCCAAAGGTTACCTATATTCTTTGCATCTCTATCTAAGACTATTACTTTCGGTACACTGTGTAGCCTAAATATTTATTTCATGAAAATATCTGCAATGTTAACAACTTTATAGGGAGACTTAACAGGAATAAAATGACCAGCTTTACAATTTTTTGACTACAACCATGATTGAATCACGATGTCGAAAATTCTTTGGAAAACCTGTTATAAAATCCATACTAATGGTTTCCAACTTACATTCTAGAAAGGGTAGTGGCTGAAACAAACCTGTGGAATGTTGATGTTTTGTCTTAACTTGCTAACATTCAAAATAGAGAGCTAGGTATTTTGCCACTTCTTTCTTCATATTTAGCCAAAAGAAGTCCTTCATTATCATAGTGATGTTTTTCTGGTATCCAGGATGCCCTGAATACGGTCTTTTATGTAGCTCATCCATGACTGCAAGTTTAATTTCTATTATTTGTGGTATGTACAACCTGTTTTTATGCAACAATAGTCATTGTTGGTTTAGGCTTAAATCTATTTTTACTTGATTTTGTTCATTTTTAGAAGTCTTTTTATTTTAAAAACTGATATTTTGTAACAGAACTTTTGGTTCTTAGAATCTAATTTTCTAGATCAGATTCATAGCTGCTACTTGCAAATAGTAAATTTGCATGATGACTTAGAGCCTTTGCCACTTTATTTTATTTTTATTTTTATATGTTTGATTTCGAAATCATATTCACTTAGAAAGGACAACCATCTGGCCTGACTTGCATTCAAATTTTGTTGGTCAAATAAGTATTTAAGACTGGTGTTATTTGACATAAATAAAAAATTCTTCCAATTAGTTAATGTCGCCACATTTTTAGGGAGTGAATTATGGAAGCAAGTTCTAAATCGTGTGTTGCATAGTTTTTCTCATGTTCTTTTAATTTCCTGAATTCATATGCCACAACAAAATTTTCTTGTAATAAAACTGTGCCTATCCCTTCATTGCAAGCGTCGGTACACACGACGAAATCCTTGAATGGATTAGCAATCTTTAAGATTGGGGCGGTAGTTAATAGGTGTTTTAGTTTGTTAAATATTTCCATGCATTTTTCAGTCCATTCAAACTTTTTACCATTATTTTGTAAGGAAGTTATGGAATAAAAAATCTTAGAGAAGCCTTCTATTAACTTCTGGTAGTATCCGATAATCCCCATAAGTGATCTAATGTCACATACGTTCTTAGAAACGGGTCATTCCATGATGGAATTTATTTTGTCTGGATTGACTGAGATTCCATCCTTGGACACTACGTATCCGAGGTACTTAATCTTATCTAAATTACATTTACTAAATTTTATGTAAAGTTTTTGTTCTCTTAGTAATTTCAAAACTATCCTTAAATGTTCTTCATGTTCTTGTTCATTTTTAGAGTAGATTAGTATGCCGTCGATAAAGACAACCAAACACTTATCTAGGTAGTTTCTTAAGATGATTTTCATTAAACACATGAATTTTGCAGTGCATTTGTCAACCCAAAAGGCATTACGACAAACTCACAGTGACCATAACGGATCCTAAATGTTGTTTTAAAGTTATCCTCGTCTTTTATCCATACTTGATGATAACCAAAACTTAACTCTATCTTTGAAAATATCGTTTCTCCACGGAATTGATCGAATAGATCATGTATCCGGGGGAGTGGGTACAAGTTCTTAATAGTCATTTTATTCAATTGTCGATAATCTATACATAATCTCAATGTTTCATCCTTCCTTTTTACAAACAATACCAATGCTCCTTAGGGAGAGACACTAGGTCGAATGTAGCTTTTATCTATTAGTTCCTATAGTTGTGATTTCAGTTATGTAAGTTCTATTATATTCATTTGGTACAGAGCTTTCGATGCTTGTACCACTCTGGGAATTAGATCGATTGTGAAGTCAATGTCTCTTTTCCGAAGGAAGTCCATGAACTTCTTTCAGAAAGATGTATTCAAACTCCTTCAAGAATGATAAGTCTTCTAGTTTAAGTTTGTTATTATTTTCGTTATCATTCATATTATAGACTACAAACACTTTACATCATTTTCTTACAGATCTTTTCATTGTTAATGCAAAGATTTCTTGGAAGGTCACCTTCTTAGGGATCCCTTTTACTTTTGTATTATCTCCATTATCGTCAGTACGGGTAAAGGTTTTATCCAAACAGTTTAATACCACTTTATGTTCCTCTAGCCAATCCACTCATATTAATAAATTGTAAGATCCTAATGGCAGAATATTTATATTGACATGTGTAAGAAAAGCATTCATCATCAATTGACAATTTTTAAGAAGACTAGTAACATTCTATTTTGTAACTATGGCTAACTATACTAGCCACGATTTGTCAAACTTTTCAGGTACCAATTCACATAATTCAACTATTCTAGGTGATATATAGTTCAGGCTTGCACCTAGATCAATTAAAATAGAGATAGGTTGGTTGTTTATCATACCTTCAATTTTAACCATAGAATCCCGATAGTCTGTTTGTCGATTTTCAAATGCAGCGCATATTCTGGGCATGCTCCTTGCCTTGTCCCTAATTGTAACTATTTTTTGGATAGAATGAACATTAGAATTCTTTTGTCTTATTGGACAATATTTAAAGTAGTGTGGCCCTCCACACTCCCAGCATTTTAAGGGCTTTTTTATGTTGGATTCTTATTGAGGATAGTTGAAGGTTCTTTTATTGTAGTGTAATACCCCGGTTTTGACCTCATTTGCATTTAAATAAAATGATATAAATAATCATGGTGTGGAGCTAGACATCATGCTAAATTTGCAATTTTAATTAAAAACCCATAGCCATCTGTGTCAATGCGATTAAATGAGATGGGGGCATGATTTTTCCTAGGATGAGAGAGTAGGGATTGGAAGAGTGCGCAGAAATTCGAATTGGGTACAGCACCAATTCTGGAACAACATTTTTTGAATTTCTTGGGCAAGAAAACACTAAAAACGACCACTTTTCCATCATGCGGTAGCGTTTCACCTTCCATCGTGATTTGGATTGAACAAAAAAATTTTGGAAAACCCAATGGGGCATTCACACAGCAGCAAGCAAGCAAAAACGATTCTGATTTTGAACCTTTCTAGAATTTCCCCTGTTCGGCTATCTTAATCCTTCACGTTTTCTCCCACATGTTAGTTGTTTTCCTGAATACGATTGCCCATATTTCAATTTTGTATCTTTGATTTGAATAACCAGCAAACATTTTCGTTTTGGTAATTCGCAACAATCGGTCTAGCACCGATAATGTTTAGAAATTCATAAATTTTTGTGTGTGTATGTAATCCTTGGCATCTGCTAGGTTTTTATAAATCCTAGGCCTGAGATCACTGTGTGTGCATCCATGTTTGGCATTTGAATTGATTGAAGGAATGGAAATAGAGTCTAGACTTGCTTGATAAACCTAGTGTGTGAAAGAGCCTCACACACCAATCTGGAAGGGTGGTTTTCTTCTTTGCATGCCCTGAATAGCACTGGAAGGGAAGGCATGGCCTGAGGGACTGTGTAGCATAGAAGGGAATGCTTCCTTGTGTTGGGTGTGTAATTGTTTAGAAATCAGGCTAGATTCAGTGTGGGTGTTCATAGCTTTGGGGTTGAGCTCACTAGCTTAGAAGTCATTCTTTCAACCTCCTTGGAAGCCTGATAAACCCAACTGGAAGGATGGCTTGGCTGGTAGCCTGATAAACCCATATGTTGTCTTGGTTGTGTCGCATGTGAATTTGACTAATTGTAAACCACTTCATGTGTAAGTCTGATAAACCCAACTGTGTTGGATTGACTGAATTTTATTGTATCCTTGACTATGGGGAAAGTCTGCTAGTCTTACTTATTCCTTGGGGAGAATCATTCCCAGCTCGGGGGTGGTAGTGTTGCTGAGAGATTAAAGAGCACATTGGCCTATGTTTTGGTGGAACATTGTAGCGACATAGCTGGTTGCAGGACAAGCTTATCCAAAGATAAGTGTTCTTTTTTATTTAAGTTCTGCAACTGTATTTGCTTATGAATTATTATGAAATTATCATGAACATGTTGAATGCATGAATCTTAGTAATGTATGATTTTGTTTCTGCTGTATATATCATGTACATTTTATTATACATCTGTGTATTTGTATCCTTTAATATCAATGCATTTTTATATATGTATTATGTTCATGGGGGCTTAGTTTGTCCCGGTTGATAGAGGTTAGTCACGTCCTCTCCACCAAGTAAGGGTTGGGGACGTGACATGTATATTTTTGGGGTTTAAATCCTTTGTAGTTATTACCTTGATATCCCCTATAGTTATTACCCTGACATCCCAAAATAATTCCTTCCACAATTTACCTTCTGCAATTAGTCTTCCGCAATGCTCCTTCTGAAATTGTGGATTGCGGGTTTCCTTTTTAACTTTTAGGATTATTCTCCTGCAATTCACCTTCTGTAATTCAGATTGTAGGTTATACTTAAACTTTTAGAAAATAACCCTCCCCAATCTCAGTCTTTCCACAACTCAACCTTTCTGTAATTGAGTTTTTGCAACAACTATTCTGCATGCTCCTTTCCTCCCGCAATTGCCTTTCTGCAATTGGATTTCCGTAAGAATCTTTCCTTCCACAATTGTCGTTCTGCAATTTCGTTTTCGCAAGAACCTTTCCGCAAGATTCTTTCTGCAATTGCAGATTTTAGGTTACGCGTATGCAATTCCAAATTTTCGAGAAATTGACTTTCGCAATCATGTGGCCACAATGGTCATTTGCGAAATCGGATTGTGGATTGCAGATTACAGATACACCTTCCCACTTTTCCCAAAAATGGGCTTCCACAATTTTCCTCCCACAAGTATCTTTTTCCACAATTCCTGAGAATCGTCGATCTCTTGTGGAATGTTTCCTGGACATTGATCTCTTATCAAGTGCGTAACTTCATTTTACTTTGCGGGTCACTTATCTCCCGTGCATGTTCTCCTTGTGATCTCTTTCCCTATCGTTGATCCATATTTTCTCCTTTTATCTAGATAATCTAATCTCTGTCGAATCACTGTCGAATGAATTGAATGTACTCTTTGCAATCTTGCATTGATTGATACAATATTTATACTTGTATATTTCTTTGTTTCAATCAATGCTTTCCATCCTTCGATGGGCTTATTGTCCTAAGTAATTTGGTAATATTCTTTTATATCTGATTACTAACCTTTATTAACATTCGACGACCATCCATGATGGGATTATTACTAGGCATGGGAAGAAAGATTCGTTGCTGCAAATAATTAGGGCATGTTGATTTACACTGTAATGTGGATTACAACAGTTCCATTAAAATTCGGTTGTTTAACTAATAAAGTAATGGTTGATAGGATATTTGTAGATCTGTAATTTGATTTCCTTCTGATAATATTGAGGTTGTAATACTATGTACATGGATTTATTCGCTTACTTGGAAAAATGTAGATCTATACTATAAACAAAAATCATATATTCAGTCGACACTTTAATTCTGTCAATGCAGATTAAGGAAATATTTAGGAAAACAATGCAAATACGAAATATATAGTCGAATATAGGATTATACTGTGCAGATTAGAAAAAGATGATTTCATTTCGTTAGGCACAGGATACAAGTATAACAATAGTAAGATAATTGAAAACAATTAGAATTTACATTAACCTACTTCAGATCTAGGATTTGATCATATTCTACAACATTAAAAATATAAAGTATAAACCTGGCACCAACGTTGGGAAAAAAAAAGTGGAGAATCTGTTCCTCTCAACCAAATCCTAGAGCATCCAAGCTACTTGCTCCAGAACCCTCGAGCATGTTAGCTGAACCATAAGAGCAAATTCTTCCAATGCGTCACCTCTTGCATTTCATAGATGTTAATCCCCATCCAATGCTATCTTCCCGCTGCTCATGGGCATACTAATATATAATATTTTTCCTAAGACTTGGTCATTTATGAGCCTCCTGTTGTTCGGCACTCAACTAGGAGTTGTGACCTGATTTTTGGGGATGATGCCTCTTGCATCTTGATTTTGTCACCCAGTGGTTTCTGCCACTTGTCTTTTTCCTCTTGAGGGTCAATAAACACTCTTCAACAACTATATCTATTTTTGTCTCCTTCAACATATTTTAATAAATAAAAATGTTTTTATTACAAAATATTTGATTCTTAACTTTTGTGTCAAAAATAATAAAAATAATAAAATAATAAATAAAGTATTTTTTTAAGAAAACTAATAATAATTATTAATTCAGGGGTATCACAATTTTAAAAGGGATTTACTAAATGTTGAAAATAATGAAATCTTAAATTAGTATAGATCCATCTTAAAATGGATCAAATTTTAAACCAGCATAGATCCATTTTAAAAATGATTTACCAAGCTCTGAAAATGATCAAATCTTTTTAAGTGCAAGCCTTTTTTAGAGTGGAGATATATTTTTTTATAAAAGACAAGTGTAAACTCTAGGTTGAACACTGAATACTTACACATCTCCCTTGATTGGACTGTAAATTGTATCTCTTCCAAGCAATCAAAATAAGATAATTTATTATTTTATTGATATTAACATTTATATTTAACCAATAGGATTATTTGAAAATTTTAGTTAGTATTTATTTGATAAAAAAACTAACTTGTAACATGGATTAAAAATTTATAATTTCGTTCCAATAATAAATGATCTTAATAAGACTAAATCTTTATAATGTTTATTTAAAATTGAATGTCAAGGTATAAAGTAAGTTCTTCGTATTGTTGTAACTTATAGATTTTATTTCAATGAAGCACTAAACACAAAATGGAAAATGGAAGTAGGTTAGCTAAAGTTATTTAAAAGTTAAAGTTAAAGGGATGTTGTTAGAGACTTTTAATCCAAATAATGAAGTGAAAGTGGTTATATATTTGTTAGAATGAGTAACCTCAAATTTTTTAAGGCAAATTGTGTGTCGAGCATGTATGTCCGAAAGATCATGACCACCTATCTCTAAATGTAGGAATGCTGTCCTTGATAATAAAAAAATAATAATGACTTTCGTCTTTGTCTAGATTATTATGATAGTATGAATGTATGTATCAACTAGTGAGTTATTGTTTTATATGAATGTATGTATCAACTAGTGAGTTGAGGGTTTTATTTATTTATTAGTTATTTAGTATTAATAGTAATTTTATATTATGATTTAGGAACATTTTAATTTTAAATTTTGAAACATTATTAAGGATTTGAATACTTTAAATTATCTTTTTGTCTAAAATCTCTTTGTATATATACTTTTTGATTATCTTAATAATTATAAAAAATATATCATTTATCTTTTTTATATTTTAGATGCAAGTCTATAAAAACAAACATGTATCCAATGCGAACTTCTATACAAATATGTATTTTATACATGGATAATGAAGTATATATCATTCCATAATTAGTAATTAAAATAAAGATTATATATATATATATATTAAAGCATTTAAATTATAATTTAACATTACAAGTTATATATTTAAGATAATAACAATTAAAACACGAAATTATTGAACAAAAATTTTAATGTGAGATCTTTGTCAAGCTAAAACAAATCTATATTTATTTAAAAGATTCCCTAGACAAAAATGAGCTTTTATTTGCTATTCTACCCACCATACACATGTTTGAACCTGAAATCCAACATTTTTGATGTCTGAAATTCGACAGACACGTGTTTGTTATTCAACGACAATTTGTTTTTGGCGTCGGTGGGAATTCGTCAATTATTCGACACCATTTCAAACTCCGTCGATAGTTCGAAATCATATTATCATAAATTGGGAAAATTTTACTTGAATTAGATGTCGAAATTTAGATGATGTGACGCCGAATAACTGACGGATGCCACTTCAATCTGACACCTGGGTCCATCGTTTCTATTAACTCTTCATCAAATGTCATGACATATGCATCGAATAACTGACAACTTGTAGATGGCCTAGGAGTCAGAAATTAGACGACCTGAGGATGTTTTAAAAATAAAAGTGAAGCACGGATCGTCAAATTATTCAGCTATTTCCAACCAGAGACCATCCTACGAAGGAAAGTATCTGCTGCAACTCCAACGTTCTCTTCATAAACTGTGATATGATATGATATGATATGGGACAAAGTTCCGAGAGATGTAATTTGTACAGGTACATCATCGACGAATGAGGAAAGGAGCATGCCTGAAACAAATCCTAGATGGAAACCAAAACAAGAAGAAATAAGCATCTTAAAATCCAAATTCGATTCTGGCGCGGTGAAACCCTCTAGAGATGAAATCAAAACAATCAGAGCTTAGCTACAAGAGTTCAGAGAAGTTGAAGACTCTAATTTCTAATTTTACTGGTTCAATAACAGAAAGTCCAGATCTAAGCAAAGGAATGAACACCATCTTCATCTTGTAGAGAGCTCTAAATCTAGCACAGAGAAGAATACCACTGATCAGAGTAAAGCAATCATAACCATTGCTAATTCCTCAATAATTTTGGCTGCCTATTGCTCGGCATTTCCTCTGCAATTTTGGCTTCCTATTGGAAGAATCCTCATCCATTTTGGAATTCCAACATAAGACCTAAAATGACCTCCTATGATAGAAAGGGTCATTTTTATGTGACCTAGAACCCTCAAAATCAGAATCCAAACTTATAATTGTGTCTATCATCTCTGTCGACTTTGCACAACCTGGTGATAAAGAGCTTCCAGAATTTGTACACAAAAGAAATCTAATGGGACTGCTGAGTACACATGTTGATAACATTAAAGCTTGCAAAATAAAATTCTACGGTAATAATATAAAGCATAAATCAGACTTTTAATGTCAAATTTCTAGATCTAGATTTTACTCAACGGAAAGGTGAATACATGCCTAGAAAATTCGATGCACTAAAAAAAATGGAAAAAAGTGTCCTTCGTGACTTCAACTTTCTCCTTGGTATTGCACAAACTGGGCATACTTCAATGAACAAATATAAATTGTTGTAAATGCCTTTTAGTACATAATATTGAGTGAATTTAGTAGATATCATACCTCACACAAGCAAAAACAGCAGCAGGATGATGATTTAATTCCAATAAATATCTATAACACAAGAGATAGCCCCATAACACTCCCAGCAGAAATAGCTACTTCCCACATGCACTGTAACACAAGTTTCCCCTTCTGCGACTTCTACAACAGAAATATTCATGAATCAACCCACTTGGGGCCACATGAGCTAAAGGAAGACCAATTTTTGTTCTCATAACCCTGCAAATCAAAAGGATGCACACTAAAAAACTAAAATGATTAATCTACTTCACACTCCAGTAGCTAATTCAAAATAGGGTCTGTGTTATGGGAAATGTGTGTATGACTCCATATGATTTGAATAATCTATTCCACTAGTAATTTACAACATGTTAATGACTATTGTAAATATATATCTTTGAGCTATTATATCCATTTCACTTCACCTTCAACTTTTATAATAATAATAAAAACATGAAGTAAATATATTGTATTTGTGTGTATGTGGTTTATTATGCAAAGCAATTGTATGTTCATTATTAATACAGTTTGGAAGCATTTCTTCCAAATAACCATTCTAGTTTCTCTATTTCCACAAAAAAATATAGCTCCAACACTTCAACATTTACCCACATGCAAGTCTGGTAAAAGTTTACATTGGTTTTTTTGTATTTTTCACGTTTCTCTGTACAAAAAACATTTTTAATTTTAAAAACACTAGCTCTTCGATTTATGCTTGATGCAATGCTATTGAATCACTACACATGTTCAACCATCTCTTGACTTTGAAGCCAAAAACCTCTAGTATGCAAGAAACTAGCACACAATTAAAGGCATGGTGTTTTATCTTCAAATTTGCAACACATAAAACTAGTTTTGTCCCATGCTCAGTATTATCTAGAGTCTTGTAGAACAAATAAAGAACATATGCATGTAGATAGAGAAGATTCATCTTGATCCTGCAGTTTAGGATGTTAACTCCTCGTTAAGGGTTCCATCAACTGTCAATCCTGCTAATTATTCCTGATGAATCCAATGAGGTCACCTTATTCTGGTTCAATATCTCTATGCAAATTATGAACTAAACTTCAAAATATGTAGGAGAAAGTGCAAAATAGAGTCCTCCAAGAAAAATCAGTTGACTTTAGTTTAACAATCATTAAATTTAGGCACATGGTTCTAGTGCATTGTCGTTAACAAGATCACACTCCTGGTAAAATAATCAAAATAGGAATTCTCCACCTATGTTGATGGACAACATATATACCACTCCTCCGATTGTAATGTACCCATATTTTCCTTATCAAACAATTATCCTTCTCTAAACCTCTGTTCAAACAGTTATCCTTCTCTAAAAATCATTCTGGATTTAATTGTATATTCATAAAATATAAAAGAGAAACCATATAATACCATTTTTATACATGCAATAGATAAGAAGAAAAGGCATGAGTAGGAAATAAACTACAAAGTTTACACTAGAAGTAAAATACAGGAACTAAGATTCTAGACTGACAAACATCTAAACATTCTCTATCAACAGATTAACAAAATAAAGGCTTGTATCAAAATTTGTTTGTCTCAAAAGAATATATAGGGTTTAATAAGAGAGTATACAAAAAAGTACAAGATCTTCCATGGTGATCACCTATAATTTACTGAAATGAAAAGCCCAAAAATGCACATCCTAGCATTATGCTAGAAGAATTGCACATCTCAAAAGACAACCATTAGCATTGTCAACAACTAAGAATGTAAAGTGGCTCGTAAACTTCTAGGAAATGATATTTATTTAAACCTAAGTATAACCCAAGTGCCTCCAAATTGATTTCAAAAGTCCACCTTTCACATGCAAAGGAATGTAGTATTTATTGTGCAGTTACCTCATCATTTCTAGAAAGATTGATAAATTTACAAGAAAGGAAAAAAAATCCTTATTGGAGGTCAGTTGTGTTGAATACTCATCAGTAAGGGAAATATATTCTCTTATTTGAAGAACTGTGTCCAAGATTACATATCTACATATGCAGATCCACATAACTTGTCAGATTACAACCATAAAACAACAATATAGCTTGAATACATAGATACATATGATCTATTTAGCATCAACCAAACAATCATAACATAAAAGAGGTGATATTAACATGACTTATGGACATGGTCCATAAGACAAAAGGAAAGCATGCAATATTTACCTAATATTCCATGCATTCAAAAAATTATTTGAATATGATGAAAACTACACAAGTATGTATGGTACTAAACTCAATAGTGCATGCAAAGAGTCTCACTAGGAGCAAGAACTTGGGTTGTATTTTGCTAAAGTAAGTTAGGAATAATAGGTTGTGCTCAGTCAATCCAAGACAATCAATTATAGGGAGGATAGGTAATTCCCATGGCCAACAAGATACCATTGGGTAGTAGAGAATGGAAGGATATACTGTGCATCTTTTTGAAGACACCAGTTTGGTATTTTGATATAGTATACACATCCATATGTAAGAGGTTTCAAGTTCTAAATAAAAAGACATTGACAAATAAATTAATGCAGGGAAAAATATCCAATGTATAGGATTCTCATAAGTCACTATGAATGCATAAATGATCCACATGATATTCATTCTTCACTCTAATCATTGACAATTTTCATCATTAATTTTCCAAAAGTTAAAAAACCACAGCTAGGTGTTATACACAAACTCGTCAATATGTTGTCAAGGCCACCAATGCAAAAGGTTGCAGTTGTGGAAGTGATTATGCAGTGTGAGCTCTGCAAACATTAATTGCTAAGTGAAGATTATAGGGAGGATGTTGATTTTGTGGATGTATTTCAATAGCTTAAGGAGGAAACAACTTTTGATCTATAAAGAAATTAGTAACATCTCCAAGATGGGCCACACTAAATGTTGGGCAATTGGTGTATACAACAAGAAAGAAGATTTCGATGAATGAGAAAAGCTCATACTTCTCAAATCATTGGACAATTTGGTGTTTGAAAAACTGTTGCAAATCTATAGAGATATGTTATTGGCCTAATATGTAGGAACACGTTTCTAGGTTTATCAGAGATTGTGCTCTTTGTACTAGTAAGTCAAATAATAGGAAAATTGGGTTGTACATGCCATTACCTGTACGAAGTATACCTTGAGAAACTATTTCTATCGATTTTGTTGGAGGTTGGTCAATGTCTAGTAGAGGCTGTGACTTTGTGTTTATGGTTAAGGATCAGTTCAACAATTTGGGTGTGTTTATCCCTTGTAATAAGGTCATCAAAGGCCATGAAGCAGTGAAATTGTTCTTTGTATATGTATGGATACATTTTGGTTTGATAAGTTCAACAATGTCTGATTGAGCACCTAGATTGAGGGGCCAGTTTTGGATAACATTGCAAGAGGATGGATACAAAGTTCAAGCATTCCATTGCTTCTCATATTCAAACCTATAGGCAGACTGAAGTGTTAACAAAAGTTGGGTCCAATTGTTGCGAGGATATAACAATAAGAAGACAAATACATGGAATGAACAAGTAGTTTATGTTCGACACTCTTATAACAAGGAAAATCATTCTTCCACCCATACATTTGACTTTGAGACGTGTTTTGGTTGTTTTTCACTCTCACCTTTTGATGTTGTTTATGGATAGAAGAAGGAAGACATACAGGGAATGCAAGAGGAGATAGATAAAGTACACAGGTTCAGAGTAAAAGTGATGCAAGTTCACTTGAAAGTGCAAGAGAATCTTGAGAAGAGTCAACAAAAGCATAAGCTCAGAAATGATAAGCAGAGGACATATCACAAATTTTACGTTAAGCACAGAATGTGGCTTTATATGAGAAAAAGAAAGAACACAAGGGACATCCATGAAGTTGAAGCCTCTAAGATATGGGCCTCTTGAGATCACTAAGAAAGTCAGAGACATTCCCATCAAGGAAAAGGAGAAGATTGTCAAAGCTTCAAAATGTGACTTTTCTTAAACTGTTCCTTTCCACACCAAGTTTGAAAAGAGGTGTAGGTCTAGTTTGGGTTGCAAAAATTATGGAGGAAACCTATCTTCGAAGGTTGTATGAAGGAGTGGTATACTAGAAGGGTCCTTAAGAATATTAGGGTAGTTCCTCTATTGGTGGTATGGGGCATTTGATTGTCTAGGAATGCTCATATTTTTTAAGAAAAAGAAACTCCATCCTTCCAAATTATCATTGAAGTAGACTTATTACTTCAGTTTTACAAAGAATTTTCAAAGTTTAAACTTGTTAGATGCTTAGAGTTGATAATTAGAAAATCCATTGCACAGGGATTCTTTGATGGGGCATACCAATTCCCTAGCCAAATATGGTGTTGGGTGCATCTTCCACATTTTAAATTCTCATTACATATGGGTCAAGGAAAACTTAGGGAGAGGAACAAACAAAGTGGGGAAATTGACAACATTCTTACATTTTCTCCAAACTGACAGAGGACATTTCAAATAATTGGGCTTGTACTGAATTTGATGATTGTACAAGAGGAGAAATAGTAAAAATATTGTACAATATTGTAGTTATTGATTTATTTCATATTCATAGTTAAATGTAGGATGCGAGATTGTAGAAGAGAATTCATGACACTTTCCTGCAGTAGATCTATGGAAAAAATTTTGGTTTCTTCGCTAGAATCTTAACTACTAATGTTTTTAACGACCTGCACATGTGGAAGATTTGAGGTCTGTTAAATTACCGGCACAACTTGGATCTATAATAGCAACGTCCTTCTTTTTTAGATCTAATTTTGCGGGGTCTTTCCTTGATTCAAATCTGAAATGTGGATTGGATGAATAGATTTTGTAGCAGATGCTATCATCATAAATGGAGGTATCCCAAATCTCATTTGTAAAGGAATTGAAACTGTCAACTGGTAAGTGAAGTCAAGGATGTTTTTTTACTAGATAGAAAACAGGTTAAACTAGTCTCTTATCAGAAAGGGTTCATCTAGTCACAAATTATTTACTAGATGCAGGTGCACAATAAATAGGATGTCAATAGACTTTGCAAGAAAAATAGATAAAGGTCATGAAGAAATTGTCGTGGCTGCTGAAGTTGTTATTAATGCAAGCAATGTTGCATGTTCTAGGTCGTTTTGGAAGGAAACATAACATTGCTTTGACAAAGATGATGTATATTACCTAAGGCAATATGTTGATTTTGTTTGTAAGGCAATGCCAATGTGCCAAAATCCATCATTTTCATGCTAGCTCACATGCTTGTCAAATTAGAATTGAATAGTGATGCTATAAGCATTAAATTCGAAATGTATAGTTGTTAAGTGGCAAGACAAATTTTCACCATTACATGTTTCATTATGCTTCTATCTATAAAGTATCATGTTCTGAAATGGTGTTTGCCATGGGTCCAAAGCTTCTGGAAGAGGTATTTAAACACAGTTGGAATCACATATATCATGTGCTAAAAGGATAATCTACACACTATGTCAAATATATGCATATGGTAAGATTCTTGGGGTTACCAACATCTAATTCTCCAAAAACATCTTCATTTTGTGCACCAAATAGACTTGACAGGCCTCAAATTGATTGGTGGTTGCAAAAGTAGTTTCTAGAGAGGCCATCTGTGGAATATTGGTGTCACCCAACATGAAGAAGGAGAATGCTCCATTTCAAAGAGTGATATAAGGACAAGGATAAATGGGAGAGGGTGCTACAATAGCTAACAACATTATTGTTTGTCATAAAGACCAAATGAGTAAGGATATTTCTATTTGTTGGGGGTTTTGTTGACAACCTAAATCATTGGAAAGAAATCCTTAAATATGGGAATTCCTATAACTTCCTGGCACAATTTGTTAGGGTTCCCTACTTAATGGCCACATTTTGTAAAGTCAAATCAGATTGTTGGGAGTTGGATGCCTTATACATCCACATTATAAGTGTGTAGTGTTCATTCAAAAGTAGATCCCATGTAAATAAATACCAAAATGGTGTCAGTCAAGTTGACAAACCTCCTCCTTCTCTCAGAGAGATTTTGATCTCTTAAATACCATGCAATCCATTGTTTGTCGAAGCAAAAAATGGATCACAGAAAAAAGAAGTATCAAATAAAGGACATATCTAACCCAAATAATGTTAAGAATGGAACTAAAAGTAATTTCAAGGTATTTGTCAAAATTTGATACAATATCTAAATCTATAGACTTCCCGAATAGAATATAACCTGATATTGCAGTAGATTAGTAAACCAAAACACTGAGCACTATGGTGATCCTTCTAACCCTGTTCATCTTGGCAAGGGTATTTACTCTTGTTATAAAATTGAGCACATAGTATCTATGGATCACCACACAACTCATAAAATATATCAGACAATTTTACTCTGAATTGAAGAATGAAATAGTGCAAAAAATGGCTTGCATCTATGTAATGCTTTCATTAATCAAAAGTAATTGGATAGTTAATTACAATGTAATACACTGGTTTTAATAACCAGTCAATTAGAGTGCATGAGAGAGGAATTAAATAGTGCAAAAAATGGCTTGCATCTGTGTAATTCTTTCATTAATCAAAAGTAATTGGATAGTTAATTACAATGTAATACACTGGTATTAATAACCAGTCAATTAGAGTGCATGAGAGAGGAATTTGAACTGATTGAATCTATGTACCTGCATGGATAACTAGACATGTCTAAATCACTATCGGAGCCCAACTAGTTAGCTCCAGTTGTTTAAATCAGTGCACTAGTTAGCTAGAATCAGTTAACTAGTCTAAATGAATGTGGTAGGTGAGGAATTGTGCCTTCCCACATGCAACCAATAAATGAATGGCACTAACTAAATGTAACTGACTCCTAACTAGGCTTAACTAGTCACTAACTGAACTCAACTGAAGGAGGTTGGTTTCGGCACTCCTAGTGGCTCCTAAATTGTAGGGATTGGTCTAGGAGGCTCCTAAATTGATGCATCCAAGTGCAGTCAGTGGACGTTAGCCTCAACTAGTGTTCCTCGCACTCTAGTAACTGGTACATGTGGCCCAATTAGGCCATGTGGACCCAATGATGCTATTGACTAAATATAGATGGAAAAGACTCCTAATTTAGACATAATTGACCAAATTGGACAAGGGAGGATTATAATCCTAACATCCCCCCTAAATGCTAACTTGGAAAAATTTTGGGCCTTGGTAAATAATACCATAGGTCACCCATTACATCTAAAGTAAAGTAATTTATTAATACAAGGAAACGGTGAAAAACCACATGGAAAAAAATCCCCCCCTCAAACTAAGAAGGTAGAATCAGGATAAATCTTGTTCTTTTGTGCACAGGTATTTTGGGGCCTGAAATGTATACTTCTCCATATTATGTCTGGAGGAATCTACCTCTTTGGAAGAATAATAATGTGTTCAACTGAATCAGGAACATAGACAACTACTTGATGAAAATTGGACCCATGTAGATCAACTGAAATCAACTGATAAGAGAGAAAAAGTGCTCGAGGATTAGAGCCATGTGAAGAACACTCAAGCAACTGATATGTTGCAGCCTTGAAGAGAAAACCATGAGTGGTAAAATAAGCCCCAAGTTTTAGGAGAAAGTGTCTAGGCAGATACAGAATGCCTTCCTCTATACTAGTTACGTGAGGAAATGAGCATGTAACCAAAGGTAGAGAAGACATGAGACTGTGGAGATCAAATGCTTGAGATCCATAATATGATATAGGTTCAGAAATAACTAATGATTCACAAAATAAAATATCAGCAACCTGATAAGAGGAAACTAACACCAAATCTGTAGCAACAAATTTGTAGAAGACTTGTGATACTTGATTTTTCACACTGAAATTGGTGAGAGTAGCTACAAACATGACTGAAAGCTCCTGGAATCTAAAATTTGAACCAAATAATATCAGATAAGATCCAAATAAGATCATATCAGATCCAAATAATTTCATATCAGATCCAAAAGTATGGTCCACCGAGACAGTAGATGCGTAGTTTTCTCTTTCTTCAAAATTCTAAATATTGGTGCATGCAATCCTGTAGGAATTTGCTGGAAGATCTAAATCAAGGAGAGAGAATGGATCACTCCTACAATCTGATATTTTTTCCAAAATATCCAAGGTATTACTTATATGCACACCAGGAGCAACATTAGAGGGAGATAAATCAATTTCCTCTTCACTTTTGGAAGCAATCACCAACAAATTTTGCACAGAATTCAAAGGAGAATCACTGGAAAATGTTTGCATCGAAGTGCATCAGTGTTTTTATTCAATATCATATATTTGAATGTATTCTTATGTATTAGCCATATGAGAACATGAGATATCAGAGATCTCATAAACTTCCAGAGCATCCGGAGAAGGAGTCACTTCAAGGAGACTTTCTTCAATTCGAATTGACTGTGTAGAAGATTCTGCTTCTTCTTCATCTTGAACAAATTCATCAGAGAGAGTAGAGGCCGAGAATTTTGGATAAATAACTATTGTGGTATTGGTTGTGCTCTCCAAATTTCTATTATGATTCTCATTATGATTTCCAAAGGTCTTGTCCAGTTTTGTCCAAAGATCCTTTGGGTATTCAGCAGATTTAGTGAGGTAGTGCAAGCTAGGAGAAAGGGCTAGACTTATTTCTCCAAAATCTCCATCACCGTCAGTTATCCATCCATTTTAATTCTCATAAGACTCTTTTCCAAGTCCAATAGACATCTCATAGAGATCTTGTCTCTTCATATATGCAATCATCTTCAGCTTCCATTCTGAATAGCTTGTGAATGGGGTGAGAAGAGGAACTGATGAATCCATTCGAAGTTGTACCTGCAAAAACACAAAAGGGTCACCGTAAGTTCATACAACCTGCACTTTTTAAGTTTTCATAACACCCATCTTATTTAATTAAGAAATTCTTGATCAACAATTGCATTGCTTAGGATTTTCATGGTAAACTTGTCGCTTCTGGTGCAGAGCTGGAACAAGCAATTTTGATAAAGAGACTTGATTCGGTAGGATATTTGTAGAAGGAGAAGTGCCTTGTCTTTCCGAGGATCTAATACCATATAAAATTGAGCACATAGGATCTATGGATCAACACACAACTCACAAAATAGATTAGACAATTTTAGTTTGAATTGAAGATTGAAACAATGCAAAAAATGGCTTGCAGCTGTGTAATGCTTTCATTAATAAAAAGTAATTGGATAGTTAATTACAATGTAATGCATTGGTATTAATAACTAGTCAATTCGAATGAATGAGAGAGGAATTCAAATTGATTGATTCTACCTAACTGCATGGATAACTAGACATGTAAAAATCACTATCGAAGCCCAACTAGTTAGCTCCAGTTGTCTAAATCAATGCACCAATCAGTTAGAATCAGTTAACTAGTCTAACTAAATGTGGTAGGTGAGGAATTACGCCTTCTCACATGAAATCAATCAATGATTGGTGCTAACAAATTGTAACTAGATGTAACTGAATGTAATTTACTCCTAACTAGGCTTAACTAGTCACTAACTGAACTCAACTGAAGGAGGTTGGTTTCGTCACTCCCAGTGGCTCCTAAATTTTAGGGATTGGGCTACGAGGATCCTAAACTGATGCATGCAAGTTTTGTTAGTGGTAGTTATCCTCAAGTAATTTTCCCCACGCTCTAGTAACTAGTGCATGTTTCCCAATTAGGCCATGTGGACTGAATGATGCTAGTGACTAAATCATTAGAGGAAATTTGAACTCAAAATGGGCCTTTTAACCATAATTCAAATTCCATGTCATCATGTGGTAGCCAATGAAATTTTTTTAAATTTGGAATACTGTATAGGTCTTAAACAATTTTTTTAATATAAATTTTGGGATAGTTATCATAAAAAAACTACTTTTTTTATTCGTATTTTTGACATATCTCCCTGTGTTCTTACTCAAATTTCGATTGGGAGAGATACCTATGTGTGAAATTAAATTCCAAATCCAACAAGTACCCACTTGGCATACTTTAGACAGACCCTGCTACCCAAAAAACAAGAAATACCCGAAAAAACATGATGATGATGTCATCATCATGTTTTTTCAGGTATTTCTTGTTTTTTGGGTAGCAAGGTCTGTCAAAAGTATGCTGAGTGGGTACTTGTTGGATTCAGAATTTAATTTCACATCCAACAAGGTTTCCTAATCGAAATTTGAGTAAAATCACAGGGAGTTATGTCAAAAAAACGAACAAAAAAATAATTTTTTTCTTTTCTTCATCCAAAATTAATAAATATTATTTTATTATGTTAACTATTATTTTATTATTTTTCTTAGGAGGCCCATTTTGAGTTGAAATTTCATCTAATGATAGATTGAAAAGACTCCTAATTTAGACATAATTGACCAAATTGGAAGGGAGGATTATAATCCTAACACCTGTAGGGGCTTTGATAATTCCTATGATAGGTATTAGAATGGAACAATATGAGGATGTTTTGGGTGCACACATAGTTGTCAAAAATAGGATACAAAACTCCTATGTGAAACCTGTTGTTCACTTATACTAGTGGATATCTGCTTGGTGATACCAAATATCTTGAGCATTTTTTTCTTTTAGTCAGATTGGGAGAGCTACAATAGACTGTGCTTATAATTAGTGGCTTGAGATTCACATTCTCTTATATACGCATCAACTCGGCTCATATATGATACATCTGTTGATAAATAAGTTTACCCAATTCTATTGAAGGTAAAGCTAAATACATAGATTATGTAGCCATCAATATAGCACCATCCATGGATACTTCCTTGCATTTTGTTATAGATTAGAGACATATTGAAATGAAATATGTATCCATTGGTCATGGCTGGTATTTCCACAAGAATATCCAAAATCGTCATTTTGGTCCCAATATTAGGAAGCATTTACGGCCCCTTTTTCTTACCCTTTATAAGCCTAACAAAGGAAATTATTGAATACAGAACTGTTGGATTTTCTTAAGATATGATTAGATTATCTAGGATATTTATCTAAAATAATAACAAGTACATCAAAATGCATAATATATAAAAGATACACAAGACACAAAGATTTTCATCATAGAGACCATAAAGGAGAAAACCCCGCAAAATTCTTTAGAATAGTAAGATGACCAAAATCAGTAATATGAAATGTTCAATAACTATCTTTCTCTCCTCCTATGACTGTCTCTCTCTCAAACTCCTTAGAGAGTGTGTGTGGTGTGTATAAATGAGGGAGAGAGCCTCCCTATTTATACCCTGTTGCCGCCTTTTCACACACCTGGATCATGTGGCAGAAATCTTCAAGCCACTCGGTGTGTCCTTGGGGGAAAGTCTCGAGTCAAGGATGTCACCTTGTTCTTTACTCCTTCATTTAGGCTCAACTCCTAATGAAGCCAAGGGGGGTAGACCCTACTAAGTTACTAAGGATGATTACTTAGTGTGGTGATGTTAAACTGAATCAGTTACTTAGGAGTTCGAATATTTTAACTATAAACAATTGAAGATGACAAGATACGAAAATAACACACGAAAGCACAAAGCTGATAAACAATATATATATGAAGCAAAAATGACCAGTGCCTTAATAATGGAGTCAAATCAAAGAGATCAATGTGCTTGCATGTGCTTGGAGTGAATGTTTTGCGATTTCATCTTGGTATGTTTTAAGTTAAAATTGAAGTATGAATTGATTAAATTAGGCTAAGGGGGGACTCCAGATATACCCAAGAGTACTTGGAGTATGTCCAAAACAAAACCTTTACGGCTACCCGCAAGGAATATGTGGGATGAAATGGAGTCTCTGGGGCTGTTGTTCGTAACGCATCTATTAGGGTGTGACAGAGATCGGTGCCCCGAGGTCACTTTTCAGTAAGTTCCCGCTTCCTTTGGGTATTTTGCCACCGTAGAGGTTCGATCGAGGTGTTGGATTTTCACCTGATGGTTTGTCAATTGGGGAGAGTGAGTCCTAAATATGCTAGTCACCCAAGTGAGTTTGATACAGCTTGACTGATCGGATGAACCGCAGCCAAGTGTAGAGCATACACACTGGAGTCTTGTAAATTTTAATAAGTTTTAACTAAGTGTTCTTGTTTAAAAGAAAAAACCCTCCAAGAACCTCTTTCGATCCAAGTGGATCTCAATCGGGGAATTGAGGAGGGGTTAATTTTAAATTTTTGATAAACAAAAGATGAAAAATAAAACAAGTACACAAATCTGGTTTTCTGATTAATCCTACCACGAATCTCTTTCCCCTTGCGGGTCACTCGGGAAATCGTGGGGTAAGTATTATGATTACTTTGAAATTTAAGATATGGAGTATGGAATTAAAAACAAGATCAAGTATACTACCCTAAAAAATCAGATCAATTCTATTGAAAAGGAAATAAGCAGAAAATGACGAAAATGGCACCGACGCGAATCCCCCCAGGGGGGAAGGGGAATGGGCTCGAAAGAGCCTATTCAAAGAATGATTTTATTACAGCGGTTACAATATCAAAGCACTAATAAATCAGTGCTTTATTGGTCCTTATACAGGTTGAAACCAAGATCTTATAGTTATACACAAATTTTACAAATTTTGTGACAAAAGAGAGACCCCTGGGGGGATTTGAGCGCTCCAAAAGCCACTTTGGACAGAAGCTTCCTTTCTTCTCTGTCAGACCTACTAAAGGACAGCGAGCATGTTAGAATAACAAATTCCCAAAATCACTTTAAGAGTACCTTTGGGTCAGCCTACTTTATCTCAAAAAATAATGAAATTAAACTAGCTAAACCGACGAAAAAGGAACCAAGGAAAGCAAGCTTTCCTTGGGATCTTGGCTTGCTGTTTGTGCATCCAATTAAAATTCACTGATATTGCAGAATATTAAACTTATTGGATAACAAATGAAACTACCTTAACAGCAAGCTATGAATTTTCACTAAATTACTTGTGAAAATATGGTACTTTAGGCTAGATCTCTTGAGATTGAACTTTATATGCAAAATGAAGCTAAGATCTAGAAATTGGAAGGGATATTGCTAATTAGATCTATGTGTGTTTTTCTTGATGAGATAGATCATATTAATAAGAAGCCTTTAAAGTAACCAGTTTGAGGAAAGTTTAATAATTTTTAAAGGAGAGAAAGGGGAAGAAAGGTGCTTGTTGTTGAAGCAAATATGCTGAGGGAACTTGGTAGAGAAGCACCAAGGGGCACGATATTAGCAATATCTACTGGAAATCAATGGAATCAAACCTGAACCATAGAGCTTCCATCCATGGCAAACCTGTAAGCTACAACACAACTCCTACAGACAGAACTATCAGATCTGAAGATACATATGAGAAAGGGATGATACAGTATGCAAATAACCTTATTTAACATACAGGTATTAACTCATTCAAACATATGCAACAAATAGAAAGTAAGTAAGCTTACTTACAATGATCTATCCTTATGATTTCAGAAGCCATTCAGGAAGACAAGAATTAAGTGCAAAAAATTGGAAAAATAGCAGTTTCACCTCGAATGCAGCAAGACAATGGAAATCCACACATGAAAGGTACTCCACAATTGAGCCTCCAAAGCTTCTCTTTATTTCAACAAATGAAAATCGGTACACAGTTACAATGGCAAGCCCTTCATTCCAGCTCTAACTAGCTTGGAAGAGAAGGCTGTGCCTTGGATATATACAATTTGCAGGCCATCCAGCCCAGGGGGGGTGCAATTCCTTAAGGAATTAGGTGAAATCAACTAATGGAGAGTTCATCAATGCAAGACTGAAGCTGAACTGAGCCTACTTGTCAACTGGGGGCTTGATTGAGTTGACACATCAACCCATACACCGACACATCAGCCCATAGAACATCCAGGAGAGTCCACACGTGTGGAGGAGAGAGAGAGGGCACAATTCCCCATGAAGACCACTGTAGATCAGCTCTGGATCTGATTTGATCCCCTCCTTCAGTCAAGGATTTGTCAGATCCAGTCAATCTGCTCTAGATCTGATTGATTTTAGTCAAATCAGTTGAGAATCCATTGATTTATTGATTTTGGATTTGCTCCATTATTCATCAATTTATTAATTAAAATAATCAATAATTGATTTTTGGGGCTTTTTGACCTGAGTGATGGAAGATCACACAAAAATTAAGAAATAGTGGGTCCATGGGTTTACATGGTGCTCTTAGCTTGAAAATGAGAACCTACATGACTGAAACCAATTATTTGGCCCACTTTTATTATAGACTCAATTTTTCCAATTAAACTATTAGAAAATAGCCTAAGTTTTGGAAAAATTAAAATTTAATAAAAAACACTGAAAAAAATTAAAAAATTGAAAAATTGAAAAACACCTAGGGGGACTTAGACATGTTCATATGACTCAAAAATGATGTCTAGCATGCTTATACATTGGCACATAGACTCTAATAACCTCAATAGGCCTAAATGCCAAGCCGACCACCCCAACTTTGGAGGTATGGAGTGAAAAACTCAGAAATTATCAGTCATTTATTCAACAACCAATAATAACCAAGGGAAAAAACACCCTGGGCTGATCGAATTGACAAATAAAGTATAAGATACCGAGTCTTTTACAGACACTATCATGCTAGAACATTTATTACAATTCCCCCATGGGGTATGAACATGTGATATGATACAACAAGCACTTCCCAGAAGTACTTCCAAGGGTCTTTTGAAGTCCGAACAAGTTAACCATGTCCGGTTCACCAGGCTCATTTGATAAAAACCACTAAGTACAACTTAGTTGGTAACATTCTGGCTCCATCTGGGACACATTCTCTGACTGATCTGTTGTTCAAAGGAGAGGATGTGAGAACTCTGGAATCTCTGGTTTCTTCAAGGCAATTAGAGTTTGTCAGTAACATGTATATATAAGAAAAAATTAGCCATAAACAAACTAATGTACATAATTAATCTATAATGTGCAAAAAGGAATATTTTACAAAAACTAATATACAAAGGAAAATTTTCAACATGGTACAACATAACTATAATACAACAATATCAATGATACAACAATATGATATATACAATTTAGAAATACATGCAGGTTAAGATTTAGAAATTGGCCCTGAAACCACCGATGCCACTAAAGGCATCAAACTGTCTCGGCAAAAAATAGCTTGAGGAGGAAACCATTCACTGGTAAGCTCAATCTTTCTCCTTCCAAGTCATTTAGATAGAAGGAGTTCATTCCTGCTATTTCATCGATGATGTATGGTCCCAACCACAGGTTGTCAAGCTTTCCATGTTTCCCAGGTTTTTCCATTCGTTTGTCCCAACGTAGAACCGTGTCACCTACTTGGAAGGAACTTGGCCAGGTATATTTGTCAAAGGCTCTCTTTACCTTGTCTGAATTCTTGATACTATGGTCAAGAGAGTCTCTTATGCTCTCATCTAGCTCCATTAATTGGTTTATTCTATTCTGGACTCATTCTGGATGGCCTCCTGATCTGAGCTGAATGTCTAGAGGAGCTGATACACTGGAAGCTTTAGATGGACTGGTAAAGTGACATCAAGGCCATAGACTAGTTCAAAAGGGCTCCTCCCTATTGAACTTTTATTAGTGATCCCGTCAGCCCATAATGCCAATTTGATTTTGCTATCCCAAGCCTTCTTATTGTCGCCCACAATTTTTTTGATTATGGTCATTAAGTTCTTGTTACTTGATTCTACTAGACCATTTCCTTAGGGATAGTAATTAGATGAGTGAGATAGGATAATGCCGTACTTGAAACAGAAAGACGACATCTCGGAAGAAATAAAGCATGGGCCATTATCCATGATTATTCTAGCTGGCACACCGAATCTTGTGATGATTATGTCTTCTAGGAAATCCATGACTATGGCATCAGTTGCCTTTTTGGTGGGTATGGCCTCTACCCACTTGGTAAAATAATCTGTGGCGGTAAGAATCCAAGAATAACCATTGCTTGAGTTATCCTTGAACTTACCGATGAAGTCAAGCCCCCATTGCTGAAAAGGGGCTTGGACTACTATTGGATTTAGAGGCAAGGATTTCATTTGTTGCTTTCCGGTGAATAACTGACACTGGGGGCAAGCTCTGACAGCCTTGTGCACATCTGAAAATAGGTTTGGCCAATAGTAGCCTGCTCTAAGGATTTTGTGGGCGGTTGTTTTAGCTGCAAAATGTCCACCACAAAATCCTGAATGGAAATCAACCATGAGTTTCTTGGATTCAGGTTCATCGACACATCTAAGTATCAAACCATCTGGGTTTCTCCAACCCAAACCATCTTTGGTCAAGCAATACTTAGTTTCCTTTAACCTTAATGCCCTTCTTTTATGACCCAGTAAGTGATCGGGGCATGTAAGGTTGCGGAGGAAAAATATGATGTCGGTGTACCAGGGGTGCTGCTCCAATCTCTGAAACTCATCTGATACACTTTGCTCTGAATTGCTGCTCTGGTAGATTATTCCTAAAGCCTCCTCATTTCCTTGGGTCAACATCTTTGCAAGACCCTGTCCCTTGATTAATTTAGTAGGTCTTATCTCCAAATCATATTCCTGAATTTTTGAAACCCACTTACCCCTAACTCCTAGATAGTCTTGCTGAGACATGATATCCTTGACAGCTGCATGGGGTACATATCCAATGATTTTGGAGTAACCTATATAAGTTCTGAAATGTTTAAGGGACTTGACAAGAGCATAGGCCTGTTTCTCCATCATGGTATACTTCAATTCTGAATTTTGTAAGGCTCTACTCATAAAGGCTATGGGTTGCTCTTGTCCCTCCTTATTCTTTTGAAGTAAAACACCAGCAATGGTGTCTTCTGAGGCAAAGGAAAATATTTTGAACTCTTTGGAATAATCAGGACTAATCAAGACCGGGGACATGGATATGGCATTTTTTATGGACTTGAATGCATCTTTCCCTTCATCTGTCCACTCAAACGTAGCATCTTTCTTCAATAGCTTTTGTAAAGGTTTCATTAATTCTGCTAAGTTTGGGATGAATCTTCTTATGAAATTGATTTGACCATTAAAGGATTGGAGAGCTTTTAGATTGTGAGGCAAGGGGACTTTCTTAATAGCTTCGACTCTCTCAGGATCAACCTTGACACCATCTTTAGAAATGATGTGCCCCAACAACTTGCCTTCGTCAACTCCAAATATTGACTTGGCGGGATTCAAGGAAATACCATATTTCCGACATCTTATAAAAACCTGCCTAAGATGACTTATGTGGTCAGCTCTTTCTTTTGAAAACACAGTTAAGTCATCTTGATATATTTCAATTATTTTTCCTATAAGTTCTTTGAAGGAAAAATCCATGGCTCTTTGGAAGGTGGCACCCGCATTCAATAAGCCAAAAGGCATTCTTAGAAATTT
>LPNX010348413.1:16471-32323 GCA_001517045.1 Pseudotsuga menziesii
TTGAGCAGTGTCTGGCCATGATATCTACAGGGATGATTTGACAGTGACTAGAGTGCGGAGGTTATCAGCAGCAGAGTTTGGTATGTGACAGGTCCACAGGTTCAACAATCTTCTTCTTATCAGGGTGGCAGGACGGGGCAAGGAACGGAGGTCGTAGCCTCCTTCCGGTTGAAACCAGAAAACTAGGGAGTGGCAGCTTCCTTCAAGTCGTAGCCTCCTTCCAGTTGAAGCTGGAAAATTGAAGTCTATATAATAAGGGGGTTGTTCCCTCCTTCCAGTTATTTCTGGAAAACTATTTTTAAAAGGCTTCCGTGGTTTTACCTCCAGAACTTGGGTTTCCACGTCAAAAACTATTGTGTACTGTGCATCTCATTATTTTTATACACATTGATGATGTGCTGTGATTGGTGATCAGCAACCTGCTTTTGATTAAAATTTTAAATAGTACAAATACTGATTCACCCCCCTCTCAGTATTTCAACAGTTTGAGCCTAGGAGCAATCAATTTTGCAGAATTATCCGCATTAAGATGTTTACTAAATTTGGCTCTTGACAAAGGGCTAGTAAGGATGAAGATATGGAGATTCTCTTAGTTACTAAGTGAATGAGAGGAAAAGTCAAACACGAAATGTTACCTTAAAGACCCTAGCAGACCAGCTGAAAGAGGTTTCTGAACTATTCCATAATGCAATTTTTACTCATATCTACAGGGAATTGAATGTAGAACCAAATGGGCTTTCAAACGTGCATCAACAGATCGATGCTGGACCTGAAGATCAAGAAGCATCTTGATGATGTTATTGCTCTATCAACACACATGATGTCTTGATATCTTTGCTGTGTTTCAGATTATATTTTTCCTTGTTCAGTTAATGTTACGTTATGGGAACTTTTATGTAATCCCTTATAAATGGTTATATAAAAGGACCAGGAAAGTGAACTGAACAATATCTATAGGAGCAGTATTTAAAGTGATGAAATCCACTGAGTAATTAGAATAAGTATAAGAAGAAAAGTAAATTGTAAGACGAAGACAATCTAGTTGTCTTTTTATGGGTATTTTCGACAAAGTGCTATGAGTATGAACACCTTGAGAATGTAACTCTCCAATCAGCTATGAAAAGAAATCATGTTTTTTTCCAGGAAAAAAGGGGTTACCAAACCATGCTCTCAATTGTAAATTAAGAAACTAAAACAATCCACATCTTTGACAAACTTCAAGGACAACACAACATGCTCTAACAAATTTACATGCAAATTGTTCTCTGTACATCTTTATGTATGTCTTTCCCAATTTCCTCTATTTCTATTATCAAAACGATATTAAAATATAGATTTCATGATCAGCAAATCAAATGCTTATACTGTATAGTCTTTATTATTGACCTTTTACCACAATTAATGCTGAATAATCAATCAAATGCCAAGGGTTGTATTCCAAAAGGCCCCTTACATGCTTCTTTAGGAAAGCTCGAAGCCCACGGGTGGATCTTGTGAGATATGCAGCACATGTATTCTGCATTTTTCTGTTTAAACTACCTCCCATAAACATCACTATAAATTGTTGAGTACAAACTGCACAATCTCCAACATAGAAATCACTCAGATTCCAAGTAAGACAGAAAAAAAAGATACTAAGACTAGAGCTAAATCACAAAGACTAACTTGAAATCAACAGATCAAATGCTTGGACAAAAGTGTTTATATGAAAGCATATACTTACAGTAAAAGATATCACACTTCCTTTTCCTAAACATGTAATATATGGAACGAAATGAATCTTCCCAAGATGATTGTCGCTTTGATAGGAACTCACTTTCTATAAACATATCACATGCATTTTAGCTCCCTTAAACTAGACCCTGGACCTTGCAAATGAAAATTATTGTTTCAGACTATAGAATTCTTCATGTTCCAAAATCAAGCATCATACCTGCAACACCACCACGAGCAGCAGACAATGCCATAGTAGAAATAAGGGAAGATGGCAACATAGATTGCGGGTGCACCCACGAGTGTAATGCTTTCCAAAAGGAAATCTCCTTCTGTTGGGAGAACTGTGAGCAAGGATTATATTTTGTATCTCCCTTATCATGTGCAAATTCAAATGGAAACATGAATTCCTTCATCCCCATATCCTTACTAGTATTACTCAGCATATGGCACCTACAAAAAATCAATGATATTGGTTTAATACATAACGTTCAATTTCTAGGCTTGGTATCTACTATCAGGTGCATATATTTGATCTCAACAGTGAAATGCAAAATCAATGCTCAAAACATTTTCTAAGGAAAGCAAACAAGTAATATACCGTTAGGAAAAAAATACATACTGGTTTCCATTTCAAATTTTCATTGCAATTAGGAAAGCAAACAAGTAATATACAAAAAATGATTGAGTAAACCAGACATTTGATAAGAGTAAATTTTGCCACAAGAGAACAACCAAGTTGGTGAAAGAGGGGTAGTGTCACAATTCTCGGGGTTTGATTCTTAAAAATAAGTAACCAACAACTCCCGCAGGGGGGGCAATGATTAGTGAAGTCATCATGGTTGTTAATTCAGAATAACTGGCACACACCGAAGATAGAGAACGTTACCATTTAAACTCTCGCTTGAGGTGAAAAAGTCCTAATCACCTGGGAGGGACTTAAAGGAATATGGAATTATTACCACTGTCTTGTCAGCAACAATTCCCTCACCTTCGACCAGCTAAATATTAGCACAAAGGGGGATTCCCCAAGGCAAGCTAAATCTATATCAGATAGAGATGATTAAGTGCAAGGATTTCTAAGCCAAAATAAAGTCTAATTCAGTATGCTCGAGGATGGTTTTAGACTCTAATAGACAAATCTGATTTTATGATTTTGTATGATATATATTTCAGATTTGTAAAACAGAAAATTAAAAAGCTGAAAATAAAATATTTTGCGTTGGTTAATGGGGCAAGACTAGTACCAATATTCCATGGGCTGATGGGGTCAATAAAAGATCAAGCATTGGCTGATGAAAGAGGGTGAATGGATCTGCTTAAGGCTGTTACAAGCATGCAATAAACAGAAAAAGAAGGCTGATTAACAAGGCTAGAAAAATCTGCATGCAAATCCCTTACAAAGATGATGTGCAAGTCCCTGCAAACTCAACAAAGAATGATCCGATAATCCGCTAAAATGATCATGCAACTTATTATTAATATGGCATCACATCGACATTTCAACTAGTAATAGAAAAAATAAGTATTGGAAAAGAGGCACCTTGTCCAATATCTCTTCCAATAAGTATAACGACCTTATGCTTGAAGCCTTTGTTGTAGCTGCAATGAAATGAAAGATCCACTGATATCGACAAGCAATTTTATTAAGATAAGCCTCATAACCATTCAAGAACATAAGCATAAACAAAACCAAAGAGAAAGAGTGTTCTTTATTCCATCAACAATATTACAATGAAAAGCTCACTCCTCTTATAATACATAACCCAACAGCAACATTTACATGTAAAATCTGTCCTAGTCAAGTGTATGAACATGCAAGAGCGTGTGGCACATGTTGAAGAAAAACTTGACATTAATATAAAAACTTCTCATTCACACATTCTGTCAAGCACTTGAACATCTAGGGTTTTTAATAAAAAAATTACTCATAAATTTAAAATTAAAAACAACCACTTCAAGATCTTCTTGAAAACTGAAGTATCAATTAAACACATGAAACACATAAATTTTTGGTCAGAGCATGATGAGGACTTGTAAAGGCTTTGTCCTTTGTATTTATGTAAAAACAATCTTTTATGTAAATAAAGTTATTTTTGACTTATGCTTTTCAAAAGGATCACTTTAAGTGATGTGTTTAATTATTAAAAAGTGAGTTTTAAATGATGACCCTTGATCTTGTAATTTATTCTCAACCCTAGATTAGGGTAGTTAGGGAAAGAAGTTACAAAGTTGAAGTATAAGACAAAATGAAAGGACATTGTGAAAACACTCACCATCAAGGAGGAAGAAGAAGAATATGAACGAGAAAGAAGAGATACCCTAGCACCAGTGGCATGATTCCCAACGATAGGAGCAGCAGCACATTTCCCAAGGCAGCCTGCAGACCATACAGCAGTACCTGAGCATTAAATGCAGTCACACATGTGGGCATGAATCCCAAGAAAGTGGCAGGAGAATTTATTGCAGACTGTACCAACCATACAGCAATAACTGCAGGCATGTGCAGGCAATTTGCGGAGGCAGACCGTACAACATAAAAGTACAGGCCATACAATACGTGTGGGTGCCGTACGGCTGTTTGTTGGCACGGAAATCAAGGTATTTGTCTGTTGTTCCAGTTTGGTGAAATTCTGTTAGTGAGGGTTGAAGAAATTATTTCTTGTGTTGATGAAAGATCTTTGAGTACTCTTCTTAATAAAGTTCTTCTTAAGGTTTTCCCTGGAGTTGGGGTTTTGCCCAGTCTTTTGACCAAAAATTTATGTGTTTCATGTGTTTGATTGATACATCAGATTTCAAGAAGATCTTGAAGTGGTGGTTTTTAATTTTAAATTTATGAATAAATTTTTTATTAAAAACGCTAGATGTTCAAGTGTTTGACAAAAGGTGTGAATGAGAAGTTTTCATATTAATGTCAAGTTTTTCTTCATGGTATCAAAGTTGTACTGAAGTAGGGTTCAATATTGTTATTCACAGTTAAAAGAAGTTGTGTTGTCTTTCAGTTAATATCTGTTGTAAGTAATTTCCAATGATGAGCATACGGTATGAGGATAGATTGGATGGTGTATCCAACTACATCCCGTGGAAAGTAAGGATAACTGTCGTATTAAAAGAAAGGAAAATATGGAGTTTTGCAAACACCAAGATGACCACGTCTACAGATAAGGATGAACTTGAAGAGTTTGAAGCCCTTGAAACCAGAGCCCAAAGAGTGATCCTGGATGGAGTGAAAGACCATCTCATCACACATTTAAAAGAAAAGAAAACAGCTAAAGACATGTGGGATACACTGAATCAATTGTTTGAATCCAAGAATGAGAACCGCAATATGGCACTGAAGGATGAAGAAGGATCAGGGTGTGGCCTCCTACTTAACTCATGTGGTGCAAGTCGAGGACGAGTTAGCAGTTGTGGGAGAGATTGTTCTTGATTCAAAGTCGATGAGGATAGCCCTAAAGGGCTTCACCAAGAAGTGGGACGTCTTTGTGAAGTGCATTGTAGGTAGAGAAAAGCTTTCCAATTGGTCCAGACTATGGGATGACTTTACTCAGGAGGAGATCCGAGAGGGGTCTCAAGGGAGTCAAGTCAATGAAGAAGTGGAGCAGAACGTGGCACTTGCAACAAAAGCTAAAAAAAGAAGAAAGACATCAGTCAGGTCAGAAGTTATTAGTGTGGTCAGATGGGACATTATGCCTCTAAGTGTCCTGAGAAGAAGAAAGAAATGATTAAGAGAGATATGGCAGCATTTGCAGCAATAGAAGACTATGCAACAAAGTTTGAGCAAGAGTTTTCTCTTGTCTCTATTGATTCCAATATAGGGAGCTCCATTTTTTAGAAAGTCTGGGTTGTTGACAGTGGAGCAACCAAACACATCACTGGAATCTATGATATCTTTCATACTGTCACGGAGCTGGGACGAAGACACTATGTTCAGACAGATATAGACAATCCACAGGTGGCAATACGAGGGGTTGGAATAGTAAGGTTCCAACTAAACCTTGGTGAGGTCTTGGAGATACACAGACTGATCTTTGTTCCTGGGATGAGAGTTAGCAAACTCTCAGTGTCATCCTTTTAGGATGAAGGTTATGGGATGATACTGAGATCTGTCATGTTTTCCTGTATCAAAGAAATGAGCCAATTTGTACTACCATTCCGTTAGGAAATCGCAAGGACGGGCTCTATATTTTGAGAGGGCATATTGTACGTCTAGGAGCAGGTGGGTGACTGTCAAAGTCAAAAGATGAGGCGAGAGTTACATTTGATGTGCATATTCTTGATGAGGAGAGTGATTCTCTATAGAGTACTGGCAAGAGACTCAGCCAATCCAGTGATGGTGACGAGTATGTGGATGAGCCCCAAGTTGAGTCTCAGGCTTCAAAGTTCCAGTATGGTGTGCAGCACGTGTATCAAAGAGAGATTCCAACGCAAGAGGGAGTTGTTTCAGGAGTCGAAGATGGAGATGGTGTTGTGAACCTTCCTCGTAAGGAGGGAGTGTTGAAAAATAATAAATCTAAAGGTCATTTCTCATAATTTTGGTGTGAATGTGATGAGAAGGACCTATAAAGGCTTTGTCCTTTGTATTCATGTAAAAAGAGTCTTTTATGTAAATAAAGTGATTTTTGACTTATACTTTTTAAAGTGGGTCACTTTAATAGACATATTTAATAATTGATATATTTGATTATTAAAAGGTGAGTTTTAAATAATGACCCTTGATCTTGTAATTTATTCTCAACCCTAGAGTAGGGAAGTTAGGGAAAGAAGTTACAAATTTGAAGTATAAGACAAAATGAAAAGACATTGTGAATACAATCACCATCAGAGAGGAAGAAGAAGAATGTGAAGGAGAAATAAGAGATACCCTAGCAGTAGTGGCATGATTCCCAAGTATAGGAGCAACAGCACATTTCGCAAAGCAACCTGCAGATCGTACAACAATACATGAGCATTAAATGCAATCACACATGTGATCACTGTTGAATTTTAGCATTAGCATGAATTCTTTAAAATTTTGCAGACTGTAAGATAACAAAAGACAAGTGCAGTAGAAACATCAACAATATCACACACATTGAACACAGAAGTTTTTCACGGGAAAACCTTTTAAGGACAAAAACCCCAAAAGCATTAGTAATTCATCTCTTAAATGAGATGACTTGAGTTCTCAAAATTCTAAGATGAATATTATTCAGTAATTCTCAAACCCTGATAGTTTTGATCCACAAATCCAAAACTCACAAAAGATGAATTTACAAAAAATCCAAATTAGGGCTTCAAGCCCTAATTTCTCTCAACTGCCCAGAATATCAGATTGGCTGCCCGAATAAGAATCTTGCTACCTGGAGCCTGACCGAGCTGATGCTGCTACACGGAACCTTTTTTTTTCTACCCAGAAGCATGCCTAAGTTGCCCAGGCATCTGTCTACCTTGCCCGGATCCCTATCAACCTGCCCAGACTCCTGTCAACCTGCTCGAACACCCTGTCAACCTGCCCAGACACATGTCTGCCCTGCCTGAGCTCTTGTCTACCCTACCCAAGCCTCTGTCGTCCCTACTCGAGCTCCTATTTTCCCTGCCCGCGCCTAATGAGCTACCCGAAATGCTATAGCAAGCATCCCAAAATCCTAACAGGTTGCCCAGAGGCTGCTGTTAGGTGCAGGCAACCTGTTAGGGTTGCCCGAGTGTATTGGCAGCAAAAGAAGGTTGCCCGAAGGTGAAGGGATAGCCTGTGAAGATATTCGGGCAATCTGGTAAGGTTGCTCATTAGCCAATGTTGTTGCCCGAATCTGGAAATGTTGTCCGTGGAGGCCATGAGGGTTAGGGTGGAGCCTTAGCCTGTGAAAAAGATGTTACTGCTAAAGATCACTATAAAAGCAACCCTAGCTTAGGGTTTGATTTTGACAAGTGTGGGTGCCCTAGCTAAAATCCTCCATGCTAGGGCATAACCACAAAAATTCTCCTTCTCCAAGATCAACGAAAATCTTCCTTGACTAGCTGCAAGATGATGAGCAAGTGTGGATTGATCTTCTTTAATATCCTTTGAAACACCTGTAAGTGGACGATAACTTAAAATAACAAAATAATATTATTTTGTTCTTTTATCTTTTTGACTTTTATCTTTAGTGGTACTAAAGGTCTTTTTGCACTTTCAGTTTGACTCCTTAGTGAGCTAAGGGTCCTTATGTATTTTTTACTTACTTTAGCCTTCTTCAAGTGGTCATAGGGGTCATTTATCCCCACTCAAAGTACATCATCATAAATAGAGAGAATTACTAATGCTTTTATCTCACACTCCATGCGACACCAAGATCAGGTACTAGGTGTCTTAACCAAGGGTAGCTAATCCTTGGAGAAGATCACAAAGCCCACAGATCGAGGGTCAAAGTGTCTCACATGCCCAAACCCGATCGAGGGCTTATAGTGATATCCTGGTAACAGACCAAGTGCCTCAGCCATAGGCTACATAATTTGACCCAAGGTCAATACTTGGTAACAAACCAAGCGCCTCCATTCTCTCAAAGAATGGCCCTCAACTCTAGGCAGAGTCCCCCAGTACTAAATTGGTTCATCTTCCTAGTAACTAACCAGGTGCCTCCATTCAAAGAATGGCCACTCAGCTCTAGGCTAAGTCCCCTAGTGCCAGACTAGTTCCACATTCTGGTCCCTAACCAAATGTCTCCATTCAACAAAATGGCCACTCAGCGAGAGAGGTATTCTCTGCCATGCCAAGCTTGTCGTGAAAGCACACGAACTTTGTTGTTTTTGGTCAGGATATCTGCGATTTGTTCATATGTACGAATGTACTGCAACTTCAGAGTGTCGCTCTGTACTAGGTCTCTAATGAAATGATACTTCATTTCAATGTGTTTCGATTTGTCATAAAAAACCAGGTTCTCTGAAAGCTTAATGCAACTCTGATTATCGCAATGGATGATCGTTGAGTCAAGCTTTCCACCGAACAGATCAAATAGAAGTTTCCTGAGCCAAAAGGCTTCCTTGCAGGCATCACTTGCAACAATATGCTCTACCTCAGCTGTACTCTGAGCTATGGAACCCTGTTTCTTGCTGGACCAAAAGATCATTGCAGATCCCATACTGAGGCAGTAACCAGAGGTGCTTTTCTGGTCTACTGCACTGCCAGCCCAATCTGGATCAACATATCTTGCTAACAATACTCCACTACTGGAAGTATAGCTGATCCCATAAGTGATGGTACCTCGCACATATCTGAGTACATGTTTGGCAGCTACCCAGTGTATGTGCTTCGGATCGAACATGAACTAACTCAAAGCATTCACTGTGTAACAGATATCTGGTCTCGTGTGTACGAGATACATCAAGGATCCAATGAGTTGTCTATACAGAGTAGGGTCCACATCTTGTAAACTAGTGGCTGAGCCTCGCAACTTTGTCAAGTTGGTAGTCATGGGCACGCTCATGGATTTGCAGTCCTGCATCTCAAATCTCTGCAAGATGTCCACTGCATACCTCCCTTGTGTCAGGAAGATCTTGTTAGACACACCAACACACTGAGAGGGGGGTGAATCAGTGTGCCCCCACTTATTCTAATTTCACTTTTCAAAACTTAAACAAGTATCATCAATTGCTTAATATCAAATGCATCAACATCAACAATCAATCAATTCATCATCAAATTTTAAGAGAGACACATCATAATATATTGTTTGTAAACTTTATTATATCTAATTTGTTATTTGATACATTGGACGGCCACATCCGGGGTCTGCATCAGCTTCAACTGATTCAAGAGCACCGACTCCTATTCCAAGCCCCAGCTTGGTTATTTCTCAGGTCCAACTGAGGAAAATGGTACAAGGTCCATCTTGTAGTTACATACAAGATCTCTGTCACATCATCAGTTTATCTGTCAATCACTTGTCTATTACTAAACTTGTCCTCTTCACATATCTTCAACCTATCCACTTTGTTACTGCCTTCTCAATTTGAACATCTTTTGTCAATTGTTCTCTCTTGCTTATACACTTCATGCCAACTGATCTAGAACAAGTCAGATCACTACTATATCATAAATATGCCACTCTATGTCACTTTGCCAAAGCTGTCTCTTCAAATCTTATACATCTAGAGTCGAATGTGCTCTATGACATATTGTAACCTTTGCTCTCAACAACAAATGTTCTTGCTATCACGGTGAAAGACAGAATCCAGTTAACAAAACATCTAGTATCTTCGTTTGTCAAAACATGATTGCAGCTTCTGGGCTCAATTTAGTCTTCCTTGTAACATTGTGATCACGGACAGCTACAATTTCAAAAAGGAGACACATCCTGCTATAACCATGCAAATGACAAACTGCCATTTCAATGACTTAGCAGAATTAATTTCTGAATTGAACGCAAGCATGTTCTGACACTATTAGAATGATTATGCTTCATGATCATTACTATCTGAATCACATTATTCTAGTGCACCAATCTATTATCTCTGTGTTTTCAATTGTGTTTTCAATTGCGATTTTAGAAACCAAGCCAAGCAGATAATTTGTGTTTTCTGTCACTTCAGAACATCATTGCATTTTCAGATCGTGGAGAGATGAAATAAATGTGTCTTGTTGTTTGCTCAACGATTTCAGAAACTTGATCAATACCTCGAGATCATCCAGGATCAATTGTCTGTTGCTCAAATCCTTGTAGGCACTGTAATCACCGAAAACCAGTTATCTAACAGCTCCACCAAATCCACACTTCTGTCTGCTGCTACAGTCTGAATTTCCTCAGTTGAAATATAACAGAAAATTAAAAGATATCTGATTGCCACCGAACCTGTCCTCATCAAAAAAATGCAGTCTAATGCTACAACTTCCAAAAATCCTCAGAGCTTTGTCTTTTTCCTTGTGTATTAAATGACGTTTTCACTCCTATTTATACTCGTTTGCCATAGAACTTTGGAGACGACCTATATATATATATATATATATATATATATATATATATTAAATTAATAATTACATTCATGTCTACTGGGACGAATTGTAGTTTTTTCTATATTTTTTAATTTTCTTTTTAGGTGAATTTATTTTATTATGACTAAGAATTATTATTGCAATGGTCAAACTTGGTGTTATTTAGGGCTTGTTTTATATGCCTTTAGGGCTTGTTCTCTTACATATGGTGTGGGTGCCTTCATCTTCTTTTGCCCTAGGGTCATCCCCAAAGGTTCCAAGACCTATCTTCTTCATAAACCAATAACTTCTTCAACAACCAACATATAAGTTTCAAGACGTCTTCAAGGGCTTTGTCATCATGTCAACACTTAAGCCGTATCATCTTCAACAAATGACCACAGTATGGGTCATTTGTGGCACCTAGTATACACTACTTGACATGTCATCAAGTCATGCCTCTTGTTCATCTTCCCATACTCCTTGTCAAGTTTGCTTACCATGTCATCATCAAGCCTTTGCCCTTTGCCATGTCATTTTTCCAAGGCCTTGTCCTTCATGTCCTTTGATTGCCATGTTTGTCATGCCAACACTTCAACCTTTGTCATTAATGTGTTGTCATCAATGACAACACTTTGACAACCATGCTCATCAGATCTTACCTGACTTTTGCCAGACCTCTAAGCCAAGAAAATAATGCATCAAACAAAGATCCTTCATTTCAAATCCAAAGGTGAGCTCCCTCTTACATTGAGCTATCAGTTGTTCTGCACCTGTAAGGAACAAGTCATACACATATAGGACAAGGATCAAGATATGATTATGAACAACCTTAAAATACAGATTGGAGTCAACATTACTTTTGGAAAACCCAAAGCTGTGGAGGATTCCATCCATCCTCACATACCAGACTCTCAGAGCCTATTTGAGCCCATACAAGGATTTCTTTAGTTTGCACACATGGGTCTTATTCCCATGAGTCACAAAGCCTTCAGGTTGTTCAATGTAGACTTCCTCATCAATTTTGCCATTGAGGGAGGTTTTTTTTACATCCATCTGATGTAACTTCCATCTGAATACTGCAGTAAGAAAAATGATGGTCCTGGTAGTAGTATACCTGGTGACAGGAGCGAAGGTCTCATCATAGTCTATGCCTTCTTTTTGAGTGAAGCCACGAGCTACGAATCTGGCTTTGTACATCTCAACACTGCCATCAACAACATGCTTGATTTTGTAAAGCCATCTAGATGTTAGGACTTGTGTAAAAAAAAGGAGAGTACTTTTACTTTTACTTTTAACTTTTCTCAATACTTTTCAAAAAAAGGGAAGAGGAAGTTTGAAAGAGAAAAAAAGAGCAAAGCGAAAAGAGGGCTGAAACAAAGGAAGATGAGGAAAAGAAGGCAAGAAAACGAAAGGAGGATCAAAACCAAAGAAGGGGAAAAAAGGGGCAGCCAACTATGAAGCTAAAGGAAGACAAAAATTTAAGAAAACGGGACAGCGAAAGAGAAAACAAATGGCTGTCATAAAAAATAAAAAAAAGGGCAGCGAACAGTCAAAAGAGGTCTGTCCACAAGGAGGAAAAAGAGGGCTGTAAAACAGTAAAAAAAAGAGGGCAGCGAACAGTCAAAAGAGGGTTGTCCACAAGGAGGAAAAAGAGGGTTGTAAAACAGTAAAAAAGAGGGCAGCGAACAATCAAAAGAGGGCTGTCCACAAGGAGGAAAAAGAGGGCTGTAAAACAGTAAAAAGAAGGGCAGCGAACAGTCAAAAGAGGGCTGTCCACAAGGAGGAAAAAGAGGGCTGCGAAAATGAAGGATGAAAGGCGAGCCAAACAAGGCAAAGAAAGGGAAGCCAAAGGATGGAAAGAAGTAAACTAGGGCTTCTTAAGTAACCGGTAATCAAAAGAATTTGAAATTACGGATGGAACCCAAGAGAGAGAGCTAGACTCCCAGCTTTCTTTTTGTATTTTGGAGAAGAAGATCTTTTTAGGTCCTGCAATGAAAGTGTTAGATTAAAAAGGTTGCTTGAAGCCTGGGATAGAAGCAGCTGAGCTCACACCCTTCTTCAACCTGTGAAGCCTGAAAACACACTACAACTCAACACAAAACGTGAGATCAAAATACATGCTAGTATGCTAAGAAAATTGAATCATGATCAACATTACGTATATACTGATTACTCATGTCCATCAAAATACTAATCTACTTCGCATAAACAATCAAGATGAACTACAAATGATTGTTCTACTGTGCCAACAATGGCCCTCTTGAGCTAACAAATAAACAATTTAATCTCACATGAGCATTAAAGAAAATAAGGGTTAGAGACAATATCACCTCAACCAATTGCAAAAAACTACCACATCCAAGAGCTCATGGACCTCCAAAGTCTGATCTTTATTAACAAATTAAAGCAAATGCTTGATACAATTTCTCAGAGTAACTCTGCTACAAAAGTCCATCATAATAGAGCTGAAAGAGCCTCTTTTTAACAAATGAGAGAGTGCTAAAACCCTAAAACCAAAAAACCAACCCTAACCAGCTTAGCCACCTAACAAAGAGCCCAGACCTAAACTGGAGAACTGGGAGTGAGGGGAGGCCTCCACTCAGGCAAGGCGCCCCCACTCCAAACCTGTGCACTGAAAACAAGCCAAGGATGAGGCCACATGTGTGAGTCTGGATGTAGGTAAGCTCATCCTTTAGGTCTGGCAGGAGCTTGAGCTAGGTTTGGGAAGCCCACTGATGGTGTAAGCTTCAGTCTTTACCTCGATCAAATCACCAGACCAATGAGAGCTCTCCATCTCATCTTTTGCTGGAGATGACATGTCTGACAACTGATAATAAATTAATTGCTCTCTTAATGATAACTGAAGATGAGTTATGATAACTCCAATCATCATAAGTGTTCCATGAGATGTCATTTAGCCTTTTATTTTATTAAATTTGATTTAATTTGGAGAGTTTTAGTTTTCTCCAAAATAATCATTTTTTTTAATAAAAATCATTTTTTTACTAAAAAATATTTTTTACTCAAAACTGACTTTTTTGAGTAAAAAGGCATTATGTGTCCGATTGCTGATCTGAAAGTTGGTTCTGACTGGTTGGCTGATCAAGAATGATTTTTGGCTTAAGGTTAGAGCCTTCAATCACTGAATTCTGAGTCCGGATCACGAACGGGTTTTTTCCATTTAATTTATGGAAAAATTAACCCAAAAAACTTAGGAAAAGTAATTAAAAATTAAAAAATATTTTTTCACTGTTAGAAAAAGATTTTTTCGAAATTTTTTTATGTGTCCAGATGACTTAGGACATGACCATGATCTATCTAAATAATGTTCAGTAGGCTTATAACACTCAGTTGGGCTCTAATAACCCCCCAAGGCCCAGAATTCAACATCGGGCATTCCAGCTTTGGAGGAAGCGAGAGAAAACCTCGTCAATTATACTCGGCTGAAGACAGAGCATAATTATCAGGGGCAAAAAACTCCCTAGAATACCCTATTTGAGATTCTACGTCTTAGGAGACCGAACCACTCAAAAATATCCTACTAGCAAATTTTATTACAAACCCCGCGGGGCCATGGTCAAAATTATTCAAATAAAAAAGTGACTAGCCAATATTGGCTAGACAAGCAGACGGATCAACTGATACACTGGAATCAGACTTTGAACAAGTCTGTCAACTGGCGGCTCCTCAGGTAACCCAACTTATGGTACAAAAAGTTGGATAACATCTGGCTCCAACTGCGGGACGTGTGCTCGATCTAGTCTCTTATGCAAGGAGAGCATACAAGAACCCCAGAATCTCTAGTTTCCATATCCTGTAAAAACATCTCAACTTGACAAGAAAAACCTTAGTAGCACAAGTTTTACGAAAAAAAAAGCCAATGATCCAAAAGTTGCTTTATTCAAAGAAATGACAAAACTTAACTAGAAATTTATTTATTTCTAAGTACATAAAGAAAAATGCTAAAGTAAATGCTCACTTTAAGGAGCCTATTTTCCTACTCTAAGCATGATACACAAAAGGTTAGGTGTAATTATAGATCCAGTGTAACCACCTAAGCATTTTATTAATATAAAAAAGTTTTGCCTTGTCTTTGGTTACCAGCCAAAGTAAGGGCATAATTTCCAGAAAATGCAAACCTGCATGGTGATCCAGAATGGGCGGGCTGGATGGGGAATCATAGGCATGAATAATGCCATCAAACTTCTTCCCAAACTGGCAGATGCTCATGCACGCTGCTTCTATCTATGACTGGATAGCGCTGATATATAAATCGGGATAATGCGGCAGGTCAACTACTCCATCATGCTGATCATCAAGGCTTATCAAATAATAACTCGTTATATAAGCCCCAAGGTGCTCCAAAACATAAGGAACATCTATATGTGAAGACAATGGTCGAGAAAAAACTTCAACTAGTTGTATCCCATCTGATTCTTCACCGCACTGCTTTTTCAAATCCTTATTACCAATCCTTAGATACAATTCTGACTGATCATATAAAAACTTTGACTGCTCTTCCTTATAACTTTCATAAGTCTCAAAAGAACAACTCCCCTTGCTGGACATATCATAGATGAGATTCTCAAAAATATTTTCAAAGGTGTCATAGGTTGGATTTTCAATAAAAGTCCAATAGTTATCATCACCATCTATGTCAGATATGAGAGATGCCTCATCACTGGTATCAAGTCCATGTCTGTACTTCTCATTTTGCTCAAAACCATCTTCTTCAAAACGCTGGGTTTCAAAGATATCACAGGGGACCCAACTTTCTAAATATTTGTCATCCAGAGGAGTGCATGGAGGAATCTCATCACATGAAACTTCTAATATTGGATTTTTAATTGAAGTCTCAAAGTTATCATCCATCTCATATGTAAGGGATTCTTCCTCACTTGTATCACATCTGATTCTATATCCCTCTTCATGATCATAGTCATCTTCTTCCGAAAAAAAGTCACAAGGTATTAAACCTTCCAAACTATCATCATTATGCTCATTAGTAGGATTAGTGCTAAAGTTTTTAGTGAGATCATCCAATTGCTAACTATAATCTTCGACTTGACCTCGGGTTTCTATGGTGACAGGATGGAGTTGTCCAACTGTATTAATGTATTCAGGCTCTCTTGAATATTGTTTTGTCTCTCTCCAACTTTCTCCGGAAATATCATGCATGTCATCTACACAGTTTATGTACTCAGGCTCGC
>LPNX010348444.1:0-2500 GCA_001517045.1 Pseudotsuga menziesii
CCCCATACATTGTCAACAAAAAAAATAGCATGTTTCTACCATATCACAAATATTTTTACAGTTTTTACAACCATTATAGTATCTAATCATATCAACAAAAAACGTTTTTATTGAAACAGTTCATAGAAGTCATATATCGAATTAAGATATACACAAATAGTTTCCTTTTAAGCTGTGTCCAAGAAATCCTCACATGTTCCTCATTCAAAGGGAGATGATAATAACTATAAATACCAGATGGAGCATGTTCTAATATCTTCCAACAACCATACGGTAGTTGCGAGGCCTCTTTGGAAATCCTGTTAACCACCCCATTATGTTCCTTGTAAACATGTGTAAAAGATATAGTGTCAAATATCTATAGGAAGGAATCATAACACATGACATCTGGTAAATACTCTATCCCAATTAATCACAATCATAGAATTTCCAAAAACTTGTAATGAATGAAAATCATTTTCCACAAAAAAATAGGAGTAGAAATTTTAGAGCCATCAATTCTACAAAATTGTTGGCACCCCTCCCAAGGCCAATCAATTGAATTAAAGGAATGAGTAAGAAAAAGAAAAAGATAATGCCCACCACCGCAAGTGAGTTTTTGATCCTGGGATGAACCATCAAAAACACCCAAGGCCTATGTTGGTGAATATCCTCCACCTGAACAACCCTAATAGTAGTAATCTTGGTTACCTCACGAAAATGTTTAAAAATAACCAAATATTGGCAGCAACCAGCTCCAAAGGTGTTCAACGATCTTGAAAAATAGATTTATTTCTGGCCAACCAGACACCCCAAGCAATAACGCAAGGAAGTGTTATGCATATAATGAAACCTAGCTCATCAAACCATAAACATAATTCCTCCAAAAAATTCGGGACATGCCAAGCAAAGAGAGAATTTAATGCTAATCCAACCTCCTGCCAAATCTGCTAAGTGTAACAGTAGTGCAAAAATATATGATCAAGTGTTTCATTAGAGTTGTAGCAATGGGAAAATATTCCCGGAACTTGAAAGCATTTATGTTGAGGAATATCCCATGTAGGAGATTTGTTTTCCAAAATTTTCCAACAAAGAAGTTTTGCTTTGGGTGGATACTTTAATTTCCAAAGTTTCATCCATGACCAAATAAGTGACTAATTCTGAACCTCCAAATTTAATTTTTTATAACCATGATTTGGTAAATATTCCTCAGATGAGTGATGAACCCAAACCATGAAATCCTCCCAGAACGATAATCTAATATGTGGATTTCTCAGCACTACCAAGTAATTAGACCATTCTGCAGTGTGTTTAGGAGACAGGCCCAATCTTTGTCCATAAATCCTTCCTTGTTGCCACATCAACAATGTCCCAGGATCAGCCATATTAGAAAGGAAAAAAATACTGCTACCACTTAGTATCAGTCTTAAATTCATAGATAACGCATGAGCTCCACTAAAACCCACTGAAGGGTCCAAACCAACCCGAACCAGTCTACCATTTCCAACCCTCCAAACCATTCCAAAACCAATCAATTCAAAATAATATATCACTCCCTTCCAAATAAAAGAGCAACCACCCCACGATTTATCATCCAACCAGATCCAGCTAAAATAGTAAGTGGAGCAATGTACTTTTTCTATACCAGCCGAGTCCACAAACTTTTTGAATGAATAAGACTCCAAGAAACTTTAGCAGCCAGTGCTTTTGCAAAAAGAAATATATTTTTTAAGCCCCGACCCATAAGTGATTTTTGGATGGCTAAATGCTCCGAGTGAATCCAAGCCATAACCTGATGATCTACACTTCCCCTCCACATATAAGTGAAACAATATTTGTGCATCCTTTTCAAAATATCTTTAGGTATCCATGAAAGGGGAATCCAAAAAATTAGAATGGATTCAAAAAAAGATTTAATCAAAACTAGTCTGCCAGCTCTAAGCATCCAATGATAACTCCATCCCAAAAATATATTTCCAAATTTTTCCAAAAGCCACATCCAATCAACAATACAATAGGCATTTGGTTTCAAAAAAAGACCAAATATTTAAGTCTGTCTTCAAGCCGTAATGACTTAAAAGAAAATAAAGAAGAATGTCATCTTATGTCCCTATCATCCAAATTTGAGTAAGAAATAGTAGACATATAATCATTGACTAGCATACCAATATCTACTCGTAGAAGTTGAAGACCTTCTTTGAGTTTACTAATATCCTGATGAGTACCATCACAAAAAATGAGGATATCATCAACAAAGAGTAAATGTGTAATAAACAATACCTCAGAAATAGGAATGCCTTTGAAGGATCCAACATTATTGGCCACCAAAATGAAATGACTCAACCCTTCATCGATAAGGAGGAAGAGTAAAGAAGAGACTGGACATCCTTGCCTCAAACCACGTCCAATAGTGAAAAAAGAACTAGAAGAACCATTTATAAGTGTAGCAAAGCTTACCATAGTAGGAGGTGGATGAGGATCGTGACGATGGTGATGATGACGGCGATGATGATGATGATGA
>LPNX010348444.1:5000-19047 GCA_001517045.1 Pseudotsuga menziesii
TTGCGCTTGTGTATTGGTTAAATTCAAAAAAAAAAAATTCCCACCAAATTACAAGGCCGTGCCTCCACCCACACTTTCATGGAATTCCTATGCCTATGTGTCTGCTTTGTACTTTTCTTCGGATTCAACATGCCTATGCCTTGGAGTAGTGTAAACCATGGCTAATTCAGCATTATATCCACATTTCCAATATGCTCGTGTTTAGCGGTTCGTCTGATTATGCTACACACCTCCATTTTTTATGAGATTTTAGAAACAAATATGGTTTCTTTTGCAGATTCTAAATATGTAAATTTTAACAAGAAGACATAATTTTTTATATTTTTTTGTTATTTATCTTCTGTCATCACTCCTTAACTCAAAAAACACATTGTTAGTGTTTTGTCCATATCTCTTTCATTTCTCAACCATTTAAAAAAAATGTATGGTGCACTAAATAAGACCAACCTCTACATGCTATCAAAAACCCACTTCCAAATAATTGCATTAAGACATTCAAACGCTGCACCCACAATTGACATACCATTTTCAAGGTTTGATCTCTTAGATAATTAAAAGCAAATTTAAAAATGTTATTTTTATTATTGATAAAATAGTCGTGCACTAGTCCTATATCTTCTCTATATGTATAACGGTGTTCGTAAGTTTGTTCCATCATTTAGACACTTAGACGCTGCACCAACAAAAACATATACCTTATAGTTTGTCGCAAAAATAAAAAGTGCCCGTTAAAAAATATCTAACTTTACCTTATGATCACGATGATGATGATGATGTTGATGTTGATGTTGATGATGATGATGTTCATGATGTTGATGGTGATGATGATGAGGAGGAGGAGGAGGAGGATGTTTATGATGATGATGATGATGATGATGATGTAGATGCTTATGATGATGATGAGGAGGAGGATGAGGATGGTGACGATGGTGATGATGATGGGGATGATGATGATGATGATGATGAGGATGATGTTGATGATGATGATGATGATGAGGGTGATATTGATAATGTTGATGATGACGTCAATGATGTTGATGGTGATGATGATGATGATCATGATGAGCATGATGATGAGGAGGAGGATGATGACGATGATGTTGATGATGATGATGATGACGACATTGGTGATGATGATGTTGATGATGTTGATGATGACGATGATGATCATGTTGATGATGATGATGAGGATGATGATGCGGATGAGGATGATGACGATGATGTTGATGATGATGATGATGACGTTGGTGATGATGATGTTCATGATGGTCATGGTGATGATGATGATCATGTTGATGATGACGATGAAGGTGATGATGATGATGATGATGATGATGATGACACTGGTGATGATGATGTTCATGATGTTGATGGTGATGATGATGATGATGTTGATGATATTGATGACGATGTTGATGTTGATGATGATGATGACGACGGTGATGATGATGAAGATGATGATGATGATGATCATTGCAATGTTGATGATGATGATCACTGATCAACAATCATGGTGACGATGAGGATTAGGATAGTGATGATGATCAATGATCAATGATCACGGTGATGATGAGGATGAGGATGGTGATGATGATCGATGACCAATGATCATGCTGATAATGAGGATGAGCATGGTGACGATGATCGATGACCTATGATCATGGTGATGATGAGGATGAGGATGGTGATGATGATGATGATGAAGGTGATGATGATGATGAGGATGATGATGATGATGATGATGTTTATGTCGATTATGATGATGACGATGGTGATGATGATGTTCATGATGTTGATGGTGATGATGATGATGATTATGATGACGAGGAGGAAGGTGATGATGATGAGGATGATGATGAAGATGATGATGATGATAATGATCATGATGATGATGTTGATCATGATGACGACGATGGTGATGATGACGTCCATGACGGTGATGATGATGATGAGAAAGGTGATGCTGATTATGAGGCTGATCATGATGATGATGATGTCGACGATGATGATGACGTTGGTGATGATGATGTTGATGATGTTGATGTTGATGATGAGGATGGTGATGATGATGTTGATGATGTTGATGTTGATGATGAGGATGATGATGATGATGAAGATGGAGATGATGAGGAACATGACGATCATGGCGATGTTGATGATGATGACGGATGATCAATGATGATGGTGATGATGAGGATAAGGATTGTGATGTACGTGATGATGATAATGATGATGATGATGATGATGTTTATGATGATGATGATGAGGAGGAGGATGAGGATTGTGACGATGGTGACGATGATGGCAATGATGATGATGGTGATGATGACGAGGACGATGTTGTTGTTGATGATGATGATGATGAGGATGATGTTGATGATGATGATGATGATGATGATGATGGTGATGACGACGATGGTGATGATGATGTTCATGATGTTGATGGTGATGATGATGATGATGAAGATGATGATGATCATGAAGGTGATGATGATTATGATGATGATGATGAGGATGAGGATGATGCCGATGATTTTGATGATGATGATGATGATGATGATGATGATGATGATGATGATGATGACGCTGGTGATGATGATGTTCATGATGTTGATGGTGATGATGATGATGATGTTGATAATGATGATGATCATGTTGATGATGATGATGAAGGTGGTGATGATGATGATGATGATGATGATGATGATGATGATGACGACGACACTGGTGTTGATGATGTTGATGATGTTGATGGCGATGATGATGATCATGTTCATAATGATGATGATGATGACGATGGTGATGAAGATGATAAAGATGATCATGATGATCATGATGGTGATGATGATCATGGAGATTTTTATGACTATGATCGATGATCAATGATCATGGTCATGATGAGGATGAGGATGGTGATGATGATCGATGATCAATGATCATGGTGATGATGAGGATGAGGGTGGTGATGATGATCGATTACCAATGATCATGGTGATGATGAGGATGAGGACGATGATGATGATCGATGACCAATGATCATGGTGATGGTAAGGATGAGTGATGGCCAATGATCATGGTGATGATGAGGATAAGGATGGTGATGATGATGATGATGAAGAAGATGATGAAGGTGATGATGATGATGGTGACGATGGTGTTGATGATAATGATGAAAATGATGTTAATTACAATGTGCACGCATTTGGATTTTATAAAACGGGCACACAATTTTATTATAATAAATCACGCATGCGTTTTGGATTTACTAAATCGTGCTCGTGTATTGGTTAAAATTAAAAAAAAATTCCCACCAAATTACAAGGCCGTGCCACCACCCATGCTTTCATGGAATTCCTATGCATATGTGTCTGCTTGGTACTTTTCTTCGGATTCAACATGCCTATGCCTTGGAGTAGTATAAACCATGGCTAATTCAGCATTATATCCACATTTCCAATATGCTCGTGTTTAGCGGTTCGTCTGATTATGCTACAAAACTCCATTTTTTGCAGATTCTGAATATGTAAATTTTAACAAGAATACATAATTTTTTCTATTTTTTTGTTATTTATCTTCTGTCATCACTCCTCAACTCAAAAAACACATTGTTAGTGTTTTGTCCATATCTCTTTCGTTTATCAACCATTTAAAAAAAATGTATGGTGTACTAAATAAGACCAACCTCTACATGCTATCAAAAACCCACTTCCAAATAATTGCATTAAGACATTCAAACGCTGCACCCACAATTGACGTACCATTTTCAAGGTTTGATCTCTTAGATAATTAAAAGCAAATTTAAAAATGTTATTTTTATTATTGATAAAATAGTCGTGCACTAGTCCTATATGTTCTCTATATGTATAACGGTTTTCGTAATTTTATTCCATCATTTAGACACTTAGACGCTGCACCAACAAAAACATTCACCTTATTATTTGTCGCAAAAATAAAAAGTCCCCATTAAAAAATATCTAACTTTACCTTATGATGATGACGATGACGATGATGATGATGTTGATGTTGATGTTGATGATGATGATGTTCATGATGTTGATGGTGATGATGATGAGGAGGAGGAGGAGGAGGATGTTTATGATGATGATGATGATGATGAAGATGTTTATGATGATGATGATGAGGAGGATGAGGATGGTGATGATGGTGATGATGATGGCGATGATGATGATGATGATGAGGATGATGTTGATAATGATGATGATGACATCGACGGTGTTGATAATGATCATGATGTTGATGGTGATGATGATGATGATGATGACTAGCATGATGATGAGGAGGAGGATGATGACGATGATGTTGATGATGATGATGATGACGACGTTGGTGGTGATGATGTTCATGATGATGATGACGACGATGATGATCATGTTGATGATGATGATGAGGATGATGATGATGACGATGATGTTGATGATGATGATGATGACATTGGTGATGATGATGTTCATGATGTTGATGGTGATGATGATGATCATGTTGATGATGACGATGAAGGTGATGATGATGATGATGATAATGATGATGATGATGAGGATGATGACAATGTTGATGATGATGATGATGATGATGATGATGATGATGATAATGACACTGGTGATGATGATGTTCATGATGTTGATGGTGTTGATGATGATGATCACTGATCAACAATCATGGTGACGATGAGGATGAGGACAGTGATGATGATCAATGATCAATGATCATGGTGATGATGAGGATGAGGATGGTGATGATGATTGATGACCAATGATCATGGTGATAATGAAGATGAGGATGGTGACAATGATCGATGACCAATGATCATGGTGATGATAAGGATGAGGATGGTGATGATGTTGATGATGAAGGTGACGATGATGATGAGGATGATGATGAAGATGATGATGATGATGAAGATGGAGATGATGATGAACATGATGATCATGGCGATGTTGATGATGATGATGGATGATCAATGATGATGGTGATGATGAGGATGAGGATTGTGATGTAGGTGATGATGATAATGATGATGATGATGAAGATGTTTATGATGACGATGAGGAGGAGGATGAGGATTGTGACGATGGTGACGATGATGGAAATGATGATGATGGTGATGATGACGATGATGATGTTGTTGTTGATGATGATGATGATGAGGATGATGTTGATGATGATGATGATGATGATGATGGTGATGACGACGATGGTGAGGATGATGTTCATGATGTAGATGGTGATGATGATGAGGATGATGCCGACGATTTTGATGATGATGATGATGATGATGATGACGACGCTGGTGATGATGATGTTCATGATGTTGATGGTGATGATGATGATGATGTTGATGATGACGATGATCATGTTGATGATGATGATGAAGGTGATTATGATGATGATGATGATGATGATGACGATGACTCTGGTGTTGATGATATTGATGATGTTGATGGTGATGATGATGATCATGTTCATGATGATGATGATGATGTTGATGTTGATGATGACGATGGTGATGAAGATGATAAAGATGATGATGATGATCATGATGGCGATGATGATCATGGAGATGTTTATGATTATGATCGATGATCAATGATCATGGTTATGATGAGGATGAGAATGGTGATGATGATCGATGATCAATGATCATGGTGATGATGAGGATGAGGGCGGTGATGATGATCGATGACCAATGATCATGGTGATGATGAGGATGGGGATGGTGATGATGATCGATGACCAATGATCATGGTGATGGTAAGGATGAGCGATGGCCAATGATCATGGTGATGATGAGGACAAGGATGGTGATGATGATGATGATGAAGGTGACGATGAAGGTGATGATGATGATGATGATGATGATGATGATGGTGTTGATGATAATGATGAAAATGATGTTAATTACAATGTGCACACGTTTGGATTTTATAAGGGCACACATTTGTATTATAATAAATCATGCACACGTTTTGTATTTACTAAATCGCGCTCGTGTATTGGTTAAATTAAAAAAAAAATCCCACCAAATTACAAGGCCGTGCCTCCACCCATGATTTCATGGAATTCCTATGCCTATGTGTCTGCTTGGTACTTTTCTTTGGATTCAACATGCCTATGCCTTGGAGTAGTATAAACCATGACTAATTCAGCATTATATCCACATTTCCAATATGCTCGTGTTTAGCAGTTCGTCTGATTATGCTACACACCTCCATTTTTTATGAGATTTTAGAAACAAATATGGTTTCTTTTGCAGATTCTAAATATGTAAATTTTAACAAGAATACATAATTTTTTCTATTTTTTTGTTATTTATCTTCTGTCATCACTCCTCAACTGAAAAAACACATTGTTAGTGTTTTGTCCATATCTCTTTCGTTTCTCAACCATTTAAAAAAAATGTATGGTTCACTAAATAAGACCAACCTCTACATGCTATCAAAATCCCACTTCCAAATAATTGCATTAAGACATTCAAACGCTGCACCCACAATTGATGTACCATTTTTCAAGGTTTGATCTCTTAGATAATTAAAAGCAAATTTAAAAATGTTATTTTTATTATTGATAAAATAGTCGTGCACTAGTCCTATATCTTCTCTATATGTATAACGGTTTTCGTGAGTTTATTCCATCATTTAGACACTTAGACGCTGCACCAACAAAAACATATACCTTATAATTTGTCACAAAAATAAAAAGTGCACATTAAAAAATATCTAACTTTACCTTATGATGCTGATGCTGATGATGATGTTGATGTTGATGTTGATGATGATGATGTTCATGATGTTGATGGTGATGATGATGAGGAGGAGGAGGATGTTTATGATGATGATGATGATGATGAAGATGTTTATGATGATGAGGAGGAGGAGGATGAGGATGGTGATGATGGTGATGATGATGGCGATGATGATGATGATGATGAGGATGATGTTGATGATGATGATGAGGAGGAGGATGATGTTGTTGATGATGATGATGATGAGGATGATGTTGATAATGATGATGATGATGTCGATGGTGTTGATGATGTTCATGATGTTGATGGTGATGATGATGATGATGATGATGATGATGATGAGCATGATGAAGAGGAGGAGGATGAGGAGGATGATGTTGATGATAATGATGATGATGACGTTATTGATGATGATGTTCATGATGTTGATGATGATGATGATGATCATGCTGATGATAATGTCGAGGATAATGATGAGGATGAGGATGATGACAATGATGTTGATGATGATCATGATGACGTTGGGGATGATGATGCTCATGATGTTGATGGTGATGATGATGATCATGTTGATGATGACGATGAAGGTGATGATGATGATGATGATAATGATGATGATGATGAGGATGATGAAAATGTTGATGATGATGATGATGATGATGACACTGGTGATGATGATGTTAATGATGTTGATGGTGATGATGATGATGATGTTCATGATATTGATGATGATGTTGATGTTGATGATGATGACGACGACGATGATGATGATGAAGATGATGATGATGATGATCATGCCAATGTTCATGATGATGATCACTGATCAACGATCATGGTGATGATGAGGATGAGGACAGTGATGATGATCAATGATCAATGATCACAGTGATGATTTGGATGAGGATGGTGATGACGATCGATGACCAATGATCATGGTGATAATGAGGATGAGGATGGTGAGGATGATCGATGACCAATGATCATGGTGATGATGAGGATGAGGATGGTGATGATGATGATGATGAAGGTGATGATGATGATGAGGATGAGGATGGTGATGATGATGATGATGAAGGTGATGATGATGATGAGGATGATGATGATGATGATGATGTTTATGTTGATTATGATGACTACGATGGTGATGATGATGTTCATGATGTTGATGGTGATGATGATGATGATTATGACGAGGAGGAGGAAGGTGATGATGATGATGAGGATGATGATGAAGATTATGATGATGATAACGATCAGGATGATGATGTTGATCATGATGACGACGATGGTGATGATGACGTCCATGATTGTGATGGTGATGATGAGGAAGGTGATGCTGATTATGAGGCTGATGATGATGATGATGATGATGATGGCGACGATGATGATGACGTTGGTGATGATGATGTTGATGATGTTGATGTTGATGATGAGGATGGTGATGATGATGTTGATGATGTTGATGTTGATGATGAAGATGATGATGATGATGAAGATGGAGATGATGATGAACATGACGATCATGGCGATGTTGATGATGATGATGGATGATCAATGATGATGGTGATGATGAGGATGAGGATTGTGATGTAAGTGATGATGATAATGATGATGATGATGAAGATGTTTATGATGATGATGATGAGGACGATGAGGATTGTGATGATGGTGACGATGATGGCAATGATGATGACGATGATGATGTTGTTGTTGATGATGATGATGAGGATGAGGATGATGTTGATGATGATGATGATGATGATGGTGATGACGAAGATGGTGATGATGATGTTCATGATGTTGATGGTGATGATGATGATCATGAAGATGATGATGATCATGAAGGTGATGATGATTATGATGATGATGACGAGGATGAGGATGATGCCGATGATTTTGATGATGATGATGACACTGTTGATGATGATGTTCATGATGTTGATGGTGATGATGATGATGATTTTGATGATGATGATGATCATGTTGATGATGATGATGAAGGTGATGATGATGATGATGATGATGATGATGATGACGACGACGCTGGTGTTGATGATGTTGATGATGTTGATGGTGATGATGATGATCATGTTCATGATGATCATGATGATGTTGATGTTGATGATGACGATAATGATGAATATGATAAAGATGATGATGATGATCATGATGGTGAAGATGATGATGGAGATGTTTATGATTATTATCGATGATCAATGATCATGGTCAAGATGAGGATGAGGATGGTGATGATGATCGATGATCAATGATCATGGTGATGATGAGGATGAGGGCGGTGATGATGATCGATGACCAATGATCATGGTGATGATGAGGATGAGGATGGTGATGATGATCGATGACCAATGATCATGGTGATGGTAAGGATGAGTGATGGCCAATGATCATGGTGATGATGAGGACGAGGATGGTGATGATGATGATGATGAAGGTGATGATGAAGGTGATGATGATGATGATGATGACGATGGTGTTGATGATAATGATGAAAATGATGTTAATTAAAATGTGCATGCATTTGGATTTTATAAAATGGGCACACATTTGTATTATAATAAATCATGCACGCGTTTTGGAGTTACAAAATTGCACTCTTGTATTGGTTAAATTCAAAAAAAAAAATCCCACCAAATTACAAGGCCGTGCCTCCACCCATGCTTTCATGGAATTCCTATGCCTATGTGTATGCTTTGTACTTTTCTTCAGATTCAACATGCCTATGCCTTGGAGTAGTATAAACCATGGTTGATTCAGCATTATATCCACATTTCCAATATGCTCGTGTTTATCGGTTCGTCTGATTATGCTACACACCTCCATTTTTTATGATATTTTAGAAACAAATATGGTTTCTTTTGCAGATTCTAAATATGTAAATTTTAACAAGAATACATAATTTTTTCTATTTTTTTGTTATTTATCTTCTGTCATCACTCCTCAACTCAAAAAACACACTGTTAGTGCTTTGTCCATATCTGTTTCATTTCTCAACCATTTAAAAAAAAATGTATGGTGCAATAAATAAGACCAACCTCTACATGCTATCAAAAACCCACTTCCAAATAATTGCATTAAGACATTCAAACACTGCACCCACAATTGACGTACCATTTTCAAGGTTTGATCTCTTATATAATTAAAAGCAAATTTAAAAATATTATTTTTATTATTGATAAAATAGTCGTGCATTAGTCCTATATATTCTCTATATGTATAATGGTTTTCGTAAGTTTATTCCATCATTTAGACACTTAGATGCTGCACCCACAAAAACATATACCTTATAATTTGTCGCAAAAATAAAAAGTGCCCGTTAAAAAACATCTAACTTTCATAGTTAACAACATTTTCAATAAAAAAAAATTATATATTTGCAGAGGTCATTCAATTTCGTACCTTTCTTGTTTTTAACTGATCACAAGATTCATTGTGTAAGTGTCCATAAATATCCATGCAAGTTGATGGATGTCTGTTTTTTCAGTTTTGTATTGCATCTAACGTGCCAAAAGAGACCCTCAACTTCTTGCACACACCCTCAGACAATAGTTCAAGGTATGTCAGTAATATTTTTTTAGCCCACTTGGAATACCCCATGGATTATGATATCTAGTCTAATAGAAAACCTAGGGTCATTTTACCTCATTTAAACTATTCCTTTGGGATTATTTTGTATTGTGTGATTACTCCATGGTAAAATTTCTATGGGATAGTTTAAATGTGGAGAAACAGTTTCTAAAATTTCCCTTGTGAACTAGTAGATTGAGAACTTGGAGGAAACCAACAAGAGGTCATTTCAAGTTGGAGTGATATGAGCTATGTATGAGCTATAGGAACTTATTGAACATTTAATTTTTCTCCACACATTTGGAAGGATAACCTTGTAATTTTGTATACATTTTAAGCCCATTAAGTAAAGCAAAAATGGGAAGCCTAATTGAGTCCACCTAATAAACTATTGTCTTTATTGGGAATTGGTTTAAAAGGAAATTGAATCTGTTAGGAGCCAACATGGAAAACCATGGACAAAATTCTTAGAGGGGCATAAGGAGATTAGAATATTCTTCTCAATACAAGAGGATTTAATTAAAGGTAATAGAAACTTTATACTTTAAATCACTACAATGAATTAATATTATCTTGAGCATCACCAAACCGTGCCATAATCATGGATATTCTAGTTAAATAAAAAATGAGGATTTAGGGTTTGGAAGAAGAGTGTAATAATGATTCCTTTTCTTTGGTACATCATATGAATACCTCTCTATGATCAATCTCGATTGAATGCAAAGAACAATAGATTCATCATCAATAGATGACATGGAGATCGACATGCAAAACTCACTACCTTTCAACCATGTCCAAGTTGATGCCTTGAGAAAGTGTGCTCATCTTCACTTTATTCTTAAAAAATTTCTATAATTATATTATTCTTCTCAACACCTTTTGTAGAATATACTTGACTAGATGTAATCGTACAAGTTTTATAAAAAAATAGACATAGTACATTTGTGTTAGCTTGCTAGAAATTTTGAGCAGAAACTTTTGAGAATCCATAGTTATATATTGTATTATAGAATTTATTAGCTTATTTTAAATATTTTTTAATATAATTCTTTAAGTTTTTCTTGGAAAAAAGTACAAAATCCCTGTAGTTTTTTCCTTAAGAGAAAATCTAAGTAACTCTAAAAATATGTGCATTGCATTTTTTCAAATATATAGTGTTGAGCACAATAAACACCATTAGTGGTGATAGAAATGGAAAATAGATAATGAGTACTACAGATTTAGTGGTGATGATAATTTTGGTGATGATAATTCGAATGGTTTTGATTATGACAATTCCAATGATTACACATAACCTATTCTACTCAAAATCCACTTCATGCCCATGACAACAATGTGATGGAAGTATTCAATGTGGATAATTCTAATGATAGAATTGTAATGAATGTGGATAATTCTAATGATAGTAATGGCATTGCTAAAAAAAAGATCAACAGACTTATTGATTTAGTTGGGGATGTAGGTTGTAAGTATTTTAAAGAGTCTAACATCCTAAATCCTCCTTTCTTTTTTTAGACAATGATTGAAAATTTGTTAATGATAATAATTCCAATGATAATCCTCATATTTCTAATTTTGATAATGACAATTTTAATGCTACCATCCTCCCTAAGTTAGATCATTTGAGTGGTAAAATTTATGGTACATAAATTATGTGTTAACTATATGCATTGGATTAAAAAAGATAAGTGTTTTATATATGCTAGACATAGAACATTGTTGAAATCATGGGCACTATGATTGAGGGAATATATATTGTTCTTTGATAAGATTAATTAGACAACATAAGAAGACACATTTTGTGTTGTTTTTATTTTTTTTTTAAATTTTTTTTTCTATATGTCAACATTTACTAATTATATTTTCCTATGTTGATACTCTCTTTCTTACAAATAATGAAAATGGGATTAATGAAATTGATCCTATATGAGTATCTATTCAATGATCTTAGTGACTAATGAACCAAATATATGAGTTGCTAGTTAATTACTTGTTAAGGATGAGTATTATTTTCATCAAATTGGACTTAAATCTCTTCAAATCTATGTTACAAAAGTATGAATATCAAATTAAAAAGCGTGGAATTGGATTCCCAAAAGGGCCAAACCTTACAAGTTTATCTTCTTCATAATGAGAACATGATCATGGTATTCCTCCGATCCTGTGTAGTCAACCACCAAATGTGCATCCTTATAAACACCTTTTTCTCCAAAGATAATGGAATTAATAAGATTACTTATAAAACTTTGGAGGCTATCATAAATCATAGTACTAACCCTAATTCATCACCTTTGATCAAAGAAATTATGAGGCACCGGGCTAGTTACTATTAAATAATTTGAGTTATCAATTCTACCAGATGAATGCCTTGAAAATATCACCTGTTAGTGATGCTGATTTGAATTAAATAAATTTTCGAAATATTGTAGTAAATCTTGAATGTTCGATTGAAGGACAATGACAACCATACCTAATATTAAAGTTTGGGTAACAATTCCAAAATCCAACTTATTTTTTTGAGAAGTGTACAAATTGTACAAATTGGCTGCTTGTTGCAATGGAATATTGGCCTACCAAAGGATCTAACGATTTTAATGAAGAGACTGAAGCACAAATGCAGCCACAGTCTAACCGACACAATGGAGGATCTCATGATTTTACTGAAGAGAGTGAAGAACAAATGCAGCGAGGGTCTAACTCGCACAACGGGGGATCTGACGATTTTAACAAAGAGACATAAGCAGAAATGCAGCCACAGTCTAACCGGCACAACGAAGGATATGACGATTGTACTGAAGGGAGTGAAGAACAAATGCAGCCAGGGACTAACTGGCACAATGGAGGATCTGACGATTTTAACGAAGAGACAGAAGCAAAAATGCAGCCACGGTCTAACTGGCACAATAGAGGATCTGACGATTTGATTGAAGATAGTGAAACACAAATCCATTCACAGTCTAACCGGTCAGCGGGGAGAGAATTATCTCAACTTGGTTTCACATTGACCTCACAAATATGTTCTCAATTAGATCTATCCAACACTGGCATCTCAGCAAGCCAAAGCCGATCAGGTTAGATCTGGTCACATCTAGCTGATTTTGTTTTGCATTATTATTATTAGGCAAGGAAATATTGGTTATCCATCAACATGCAAAACTACAAAGAATTCAAACATTCATATTACCAAGCCCCTGCAAAAATACAAATTAAAAATCATGCAGTCCCAATTCGGTACCCAAGAGCATGCATTCAGATTTATTTTAAAACCATTTTTTGTTTTGTTTTCCCCATTCCCATTATGTTAATATTCAACTTGACCGCTCAATCTCTAAAGCATTCCGAAAACGTTTTCCGTTCAATCTTGATCCTGAGTATGTTTGACAGTTTAGAAAGCCTGTATAGATCCATTTACTTTGTATTTACTTCAATTCATAGACCTGGCTGAATGTAGAATTTTTTAATTTAAAACTAGCTTCTGATATAATATTAGTTATTAAATTAGAACTTTGAATCTTTTCCAAATCTGGGCATATGTTTGTTTCAAATTTCTATTATAGAGTGTAATAATTTTTTTCCAAACTCATTTCCATAACAAATTTAAGTTCAATTTTATCTTATGCTTCCACCTTCCCTTAAAACCTTATTCCAATAACAAATGTTTTCGTATTTTTTAAGGATTTCTTCTTCATGTCCCTGAGACAA
>LPNX010348460.1:5085-22452 GCA_001517045.1 Pseudotsuga menziesii
ACTTTAAAGTTATTTAGAGTTTGAAGGGGGGTGACCCTCGTTAAGCAACTTTAAAAACCTTGCATAGGCACAGTCTAACGTCCAACTCGGGACGTACTAGGGGGGTATCATAAGGAACAAGTTCCCTCGACCATTTGTAGCCGTGGGGCACCCCAATTCCTGACTTCAACGAAGGCACGTGTACTAAGATTCCGAGTTAGAGAACAATCATCACATTGTCTTGTAAATGTCCCCCTTTCAAATTAATCATAAAAATGAAAAATCCTAAACAAACATTATGAATCTATCAAATAATTTTAACAAAAATACAATCAAAACAATTCCTCTAATTTTATTCCTTCCAAATTTAAATGTAAAATTTCAATTCAAACTTGTAATAAATTTCTTTGAAATATACCAAATTCATTTTATAGGGTGTTCTCAATATTTTAGTGTAATATTTCTATATTTTTTTCTCCAAAATCTTTTTTATATACTCCATTATGAACTATAGTAACCATTCTTCTTTTATTCCTTCCAAATTTAAACGTAAAATTTCAATTCAAATTTGTAATAATTTTTTTTTGAAATATAACAAATTCATTTTATAAGATGTCTTTAGTGTAATATATTTCTATATTTTTTTCTCCAAATTTTTTTTATATACTAAATTATGTACTATATTAACCATTCTTCTTTAATATCTACTTGAAGATTCAGTAATCTGTACATCCATAATAACTCCCTAATTCTTGGAGGTATCCCCACCCCAATTTAAGGCCCTTTTCCACTACTAAATTTATCATATCGATATGTAACCTTTCATTAGTCAATTCCCCCCACTTGCCATGTTGGTCATGCTGGAAAGGGATAAAGGAGGTTATTGTAGTGATGTCTTTTAGTATATCTTGTTATGAGCGCCAATAGATTGAAGTGACTTTGGTAATCAAAGAGCAGATATAACATATAATAAAGATATGGATAGACATTCTTAGAGAAAGTGAGTGTTATTTCTTTTATTTAGTAGCTTACTACAACAATACGAAGAAACCTTAGTCCTCGAACTATACCCTTGACTCTATACCCTCAAATTCGACCTCAAACTTGAACTCTTACTTTCTTTCCCTCGATCTCGACCTCGAAACTAACCTATAAAAAAACACATCCATCCATCATCATTGTTGGGGATTGAATCACAGCTGGGGAAGAAAGAAAGCATCGCATAGTTAGTTGGGGCTTTCATGGCCTTTGTTTTGATTCATAGTTGATCTTCAATATGTAATACACTAGTCAAGAAAAACCCGGTGGCAAAAGGATAGGATTTACACCATCCATTTCCAGGATCATCATTCCTTAGGGATATAAGCCCGTCTCATATATAATACTTAATATGTTCCTTAAGACCTACGTTCTTAAATTCTATAATACATGCATTTAGGTTTACCATTATGCCGTGTTCTTACATTTAGATTTACCATTATGCCATGTTCTTACATTTAGATTTAAGGGGAGGTTCATACAGGTTCAAAATTTTAATTCTAATTTATGCCATGTTCTTACATTTAGATTTACAGGCATTGTGAATTGTGAAATTGAAATTATGCCATGTTCTTAAATTCTAATTTACTAGTCGTCAGCTCAGCATACTTTAAGTTTACGCAATTTTAGCATACTTAAACATTTACATTAAAATTAAAATTTAAATTTGGAAAGAATAAAAGAAGAATGTTATATATATACATTTACATACATGCTATTTAAATGTGGAAAAGTATGCTATATATGTAAATGTAAATGTTAAGTTTACGCAATTCTAGCATATGGAAATTGCGTAAATTGCATAACAGCTCAGCATATTTTAAGTTTACGCAATTCTAACTAATAATGTATATATGTAAATGTTAAGTTTATGTAGATTAGTAATAATTTGATATGTTAGATATATCTTGTTTGTCTGGTTCCTGCACCTGTGATGATCTTTCCTCAATATTTACTTGATATATCAAAGCTAACCTTTGCAAAACCCTCATTTTTCTGAGAATTAAAGGTAACGTTTGCAAACCGTCCTCATTTTTCTGAGAATTTTTGGTATGGAATTGATGTGGATTTTATCTGTTGGTGGAGCTATCAAATCTAAGGGGTTAATCTTCCTTTATTGATCTATTGTCCAAATTCAAAAATTGTGCCGAATCCATCTATGTGATTTGTTCGTGGCAAATCGATCTGATTTCTTCATGGATTTCTTTGGTGGACCATGGCCGGTTAGATCAATTTTCTTTATGGTTTGGATGGCCCATAGAAATTCAGATCATGTATGTGTGTTGTAACGCACTCAATCCTCAACTCTTCTATTTGTTCGACCATCCATGGCTCTAGTTGTAGATCATGCCTGGGATCTACTCCATACTCAGGTTGACACCTCTAGACTGTGCTTTCTATGAAAGATCTATCTACTACATGATGTTTCTTGGCATGATGTTTATTCAAATCGATTTAGATTACTCTTGGCCAGGCATGGTGGTGTCGGCACATCTTGGGATGAGCGAAATAGTAGCATCACAGAGGTTAGCGGCTTGGCCCTGGCTAGTTACCAAAATCATACGTATGATTCATTAGTTTGCTTCAAAGAAAGACTAGGCAGATTCTCTGGCAGGAAGGCGCAGCTTTACTTATATTCCTTTACTTAGATTATTTGAGTTTCCAAGCGTAAGCGAGCTAGATCGTCAGTGAACGTTAGTGAGCCAAGAAGAGAACCAATCATAGCTGGAAGGAAGAGGGATAGAAGAGAGTTAATATGTTCCTTCCAAACTTAACATTTACCTATATACATATATAGCATACTTTGTCCCGAACGTATCAACCAACCATGTTTACGCAATTTAATTTCTATGTAAGGCTATAAATTTGCCACAAGAAGATAAGCTATTTGGGAAAGAAAATAAAAACAAGAAACCCAAAGAAAATATTTACAATTTGAAAATTTAGTACCTTTTCTGCTCGGAGATGAAGCTGGCTCAGGATACCACCTGCTAAGCTTAAGATCAATATAGGAAACCGTCCAGCCCTCCCTCAGGTCCCAGCGTGTTGAACTCCGCGCGTAGAACAGGGCTGCAATTAGAAGTATAAACACTGGTGAGTGAGAGAACACTACTTTTCACCAAAGCAACCTTTAACGATGATATAGCTTCGTGATTGCTCGCACTGGTTTATCAAAGAGATGATAAAAAATGTGAGCTCAAATCCGGCTCAGCTCAGGATACACAGCCTATAATAAAAGATGGTATAAAACATAAACATATGAATGTAGTTCACTCGGTCAAACGTTTTTGTCTCTAGAAGAACAACGGGGGACTATGCAATCGGTATTTTAATCAGACGAAGGTAAGCTGAGAGCTATGGTTCTTGGCCTGAAAGGGGTGCTACCCGCCTTTGTTGGTTGCTTTTTTTTTCGTTGTTTACTTGAATACCGATGGTTCTAGTTCAAGAGGTTATGGGTTCATTTCGATGGGGTCTTTAACAAGTATTTCAATGTATTCAATTGGATAAAATGGAAATGGAACCAAGGGGACCGAGCATAGGTATGTTGTGAGCTTTACTGCTGCCGGCTTCGCCACTTTTGTCTATGCCTTAGTGGATTGCTCCTTTTCGGATGATGGATCAACTGGTCAGCTGCTAGGTTCACCCAATAAAATGCTACCGCAACTGAACGATCCAAAATTCAATCTGGAACGGGCTATCCTGAAGCGACTTAGGACTCAGATGCAAGGGCGCCAGATACAAATGGGAAGGAAGGGAAATATATTAATGGTGAGCTGACTAGAGCTGACGTTGTCTGATCATCTATCTGGGTGGATCTAAGTCGACGCCTGCAGGTTCCAATCGAGAAGGTACATCATGGAGAAAGGATGTTTCCCGGAGATCGCAGGTGCCGTGCCGGAGCTCCATGATGCTATGGATGGGCTCATAGAGATGCATGAGCTGACAGAGTCATTTAAGACTCTGCAACTCAATCGTTAGCTCTCATCGGTGTTCTAAGTTGGATGATGAATAAAGAATAAATGAATGTCTTAAAAAGAAAGAAAGCCACCGTTGGCATCTTATTGGTTATACAACATTGTTTTTTTGTCACCGAATTCATGTGCAAATGTATGTGGACAGACAACAAAAGATGTGTAGCTATTTTGTATTTTGAATTTTGTATGATACGTCCACGGCAAGTCTAAGTCGTTGGAAGTTGAAAAAAAAACCATTATGTTTGGATCATTTGATAACAAATATTTACGCCGTAAGGAATTTTTCTTTGAACAAGTTCGAAAAAGCACTGTTCCTTTCATCATCTATTCGGCCAACCTTGCTCCTCCACGTGTCCTCTTTGCGATCCGGTGGTCCTCCGCGTGTCCTCTTCTCGATCCGTTGGTCCTCCATGTGTTTTAAAGTTCCGTTGCCCTGCTCTGTCCTACAAGTTTCTGGTCGCTGCCATGCTCTGTCCTGCAAGTTTCATTGTTCATGGGCTTTGCCGTGACTGTTGAGTTTATCAGAACTGCCCATTTCACCTGCAAGTTTCATTTTTCATTGTTCATGGGCTTTGCCGTGAGTGTTGAGTTTGTCAGAACTGCACTTGTCCGACAGTTCTGGAGCACTGTGGGTGATATTTGGAGAGCCCATCCTGTGAAAGACCAGTGTTTTTTTCTCGGTTTGGAGGTGGTTGAACATCTTGTCATGGTGACCGCCCCTCCCTACTGCATAAATGGAATTTACTGGTCAAATTTACTTTGCGTGGGTTTGAACAGAGAAGTTGCATTGTTTCTAGTTGCAGGAATTCTGATTCAAAGAGCCAAAGAACTACAAAAACACGGGTACGCAATTTCATTTCTATCGCAATTTCCAAGCCGTTCATCAATTTCCACAAAACTTCCATTAAAAGAATCGGGCACCGCAACTTAGAATAATTCAAAACCCCTGAATAGCTTAGAATATTTCTAAACCCTAAATTAACTATTAAGAGAAATCCGCAGCCTTGAAAGCTTGCAAAAGTTCTCATGTCTTCAACAGGCAGCAGCTGGAATCATGCATGTAAGGTGTAACTTAGTTTGTTGATCAAGTTTGCATTTTGTTATAGAAAATGAGTGAGGAAGAATTTGATCAAAAGTCTGATGTTTCAGAAGAAGAAGGAGAGCTTGAGGAAAATCATTCGAGAGCCTCATTGAATGATATTGATGGAGAAGAAGAATGCGAGGATTCCTGTCATGGTGACAACAAAGAATTTGTTCCCGGCCCTCTTTTCCCTTGGAAGGATCAGCTGGAAGGGGACAAGGTATGTTTATAACAATTGCTGCACTAAATTTGGTCAATTTTGCATCCCTGAAAGCAAACAAAAATTGGATAAATGTATTTTTATCACACAATATGCACGAATCAAGATAATAATAACAGAATTTGAGCTTATTCTGTTAAAATGTAAGGATAAATCAAAAATAAGTTTGGGTGCAATTGTTTTATTTTCGAAAAATACTATGTTAAATATTTAAAAAAAAAAATTTAGCAGTTTAAAAAGGTTAACTTCAAATAATTTAATCTTTATGTGCCATCTTGTAACCTATGAAAGCTATGTTATTACTCTGTAATCAGTGTAAATCAGCCATAACATTTTGTCATAACATGATTCCATTCCCATGGGCAGTTATGGCACATTGAAAGTTGAGTTAGCCATGGGGCACCTAGACATTTTGTCATAACATGATTCCATTCTCATGGGCAGGCAGTTATGGCACATTGAAAGTTGAGTTAGCCATGGGGCACCTAGAGGCATGTAGGGTTATGACTGGTAAGCACATATTACAAACCCATTTGTACAGGGTTATGATTTGGAAGCACATATTACATACCCATGTCCATTTCATGTTCTTATTAAGACCTTCCATTTTTGAAATTGTATGCACCAATTTAGTAGTGATTTCTCTTAAAATTTTATACACACTTGTGTTTGCAGCTTTCCAACATATCCTCTAGATTTCAATTTTGCACAGCTACTGTGTTTGTGTGATTGGGCTTTCATCTTTTATTAATTTTTGGTTTTGGTTTAGATTTTGCTTGCAGCACTGATGAGTTCATTTTAGATTTTCATATTTGTGAGGTCTTTGTTCCCTTTTCAATCAAGTGAAGTTACCATTGAAAGCCATGTATTTATGTATCAACTTTTTTAGGTTGTAATTAGGGGTGTGAGAGGAAATGCCTCACCTCAACTCACTTGTTCATGTCTTGTATGTCCATGTCCACTTGGTTTGTTGCAGGGATTTTATAATCCATATGCAACACCCTAGTCTCCACAACTATATGCTGGTCTAGCAGGAACAATTTATCCTCATGCACAAGTAACACAAGGTGCATCTAGATATCCTGCCTCACCAGGATATATGCAGGGTCCACATATTGTTCAGTATAGCATCCCAAGATTGGTAGCTACAACAACTGCTTCGTCAAAGTATGGGACTGCAGCATCAACACAAAACCCTGGTCAGTCTTCGGGTACATTCCACTCGCATATTTATGTCAAATATTATAATCATTTTAAATTTCGGTGGGTTTTGTAGTAGATAAAAAGTATATTAACATTTATACTATGTTTTTAATTTTGGTGAATTCTTTCTCATGCAGGAATGGCACTAATAGGTGCAAATTCGCTCTCTGTAAATCGGAGTCCAGGACAGACACCACAACAATATGCAGTGCCAGTGGCTCTTCAACAATATGCGGCTGTAGCATCTTCTGAGCAGGTCTGTTTCCTTATGTATGTTTTATGGCTAATGAAGAGAGAGAGGGTAAAGAGAAGAGGCATACTTCTTCAACAATGACATATGGCCTTGAAAGAAATGATGTGTATGATGAAATCCTATATATCTTTAAAAAAAATGATAAACCTTTGCTTTAAGTTTTGTTTCAATCTTCAATGGATGAGAAAAATGAGAGTAAACAAAAAGTTGGGTGTTGGGTGGTGCTCTGTGGGAAGGGGAGGTATTTTAGTATACAGAATGGTAGAATAAAAAGGAAAGTGATAAGTTCTATAAAAAAATTTGGAAACCTAAGAAATAGCGAGTGGGTCTTTTCGTTTTTAATATCCACTGAAATACTATCCTCAATTTTAATATCCATTGAAATACTATCCAGGTCTTATGGGGAACTGCCACATCATATGAGACCGTTGAATGGTCTTATCATGCAAACAATGATAATCTATGCAAAGGACTTGCAACAAACTAAATGAAAGATGGAGATTAAGCCATGTTGTACCCTACCTTTGTTTTGTGTTTCTCCTATATATATCTTGTCATTTACATTCGACCAGCTGTTGCGTTTGTCCTATATTATCCACTCAACCGCATCCAACCAGCTCTAAAGCTCACTTTGTTGTTAGCTTTATTGATTGATAGGAAATGTTAGAAATTTCAGCCAAAAGGCACGAAGGTGCAAGAAAGGAATCTAAATTGAATTGAATTGAATGAACTAGCTTTATAAATAATTATCTGCAATGCTTCCTTAGATACCAGATGCAAATCTTGGGTCATATTTCTTCTTATTTCCTCATAAGGACTAGGCCACTATTAGTGTTGCTTGAGGAGTCTGGTGAAGTGAAGAGAAAATAAAGTCATTTTGGAGATTTTCAAATATCTCTATCACTATTTTCCTTTGTGTTTTAAGAAATATTGCTCTGAGCAAGTGATATCATGGTTGATCCTAGTTTTCTCTCTGGGTTTATTGGTAAAGGCATCGACATAGCAATCGACCAGATTCTTCACCATGCTAACATCGTGGTCCGCTCTAGGAAATAATTGACCTCTTTGAGAGATTTGGTAATGAGCATAAAGCCTATTGCGGCACAGATCCATCAATACCATCTGCAATTGAATAGAGAGAGAGGAACATCCACTGTTGAAAGCCGTAATAACGCTTCACAATGGGTTAAAAAGCTGCACAACCTTCTCGCACAAGCACTGTCAATATTGCAACAGTGCACAATACCAAGTTTCAAGCACTGTTGAGAATGGTTTTACTTCTACAATCCGAGGCCTTCCTATTACATTTGGTAGCTATAAAATCTCTCATTACTTATCGGACTTCCACTATTGATCCTCCCTTTCGTGACAGGATTTAAGCACCTTTTTCTTCAAAATCTATTCTTACTGTTGAGAATAATTTGACTGAGGCCTTCCTATTACATTTGGTAGCTAGAAGATCTCTCATTAATTTGGTATGGGACTTCTATGGGTCTTCTCTATAAGGATTCTCTCCTGATTTGGTTGGGTATATTTTGCTTCCCATTTTAGTTATTTTTTCAGTATAAAATCAGTTTCCTTAATACTTTTAGCTCAAGTTGATTCATACTTGTTTCTGCCAATGAAAGTTCATATGGATGGATTATTTTATTCTCCAACAGGTGGTTGCAATGTGTCTATGTACCCTCTCAGTCTACCTCAACTTGTTCTTAGAGGTGCTCAAGCCCCATATCCTGTAAATATATAACATTACTGATGTGATGAATGTTTGGAATAAGGAGCTGATTATTTCCAATCTCAAATCTCTGCCAGAGCAAGGAGACAGATCCTTACCTAGGTGCAAGTGATGCCATATGGAAGCCCAAGAGAACATGTTGAAAGTTGTTTGAAATGTGCCTATTTATCAAGGTAGTAGCATTGGTAGTTACCCAAAATGTGTCAATATCCAAGATAGCAACAAGAGACCCAAGCCAGCACCCGAGGAGCTTCATTTCTCTTGGCTCAATCAACCATCCTATCTCCATTGGCTAACATAATATCAATATATGACAAGTGATCAATCAACAAGACATTTGCCTGACGTGTACTTGTGGTGTGAGACAAACAACAGACTTTGATCATGATGTTAATGTCTTTCACCCAATGGGGCAAGGAAGTCAAGGGGGTCCTTCCTCGAGGAGAGTAGGGAAAGGAAATGAAGGACAGTTTGTCTTGAGGGGGTGGGTGAAGGGAAGGGCAAAGGCAAACAAGCAACAAGGCAACAATGCAAATAACTAGAGGAGAAGCTCATCTTAAGGGGCTAGGAAGAATAGAGAAATGCTAGATGAACTTGTTATCACTCAAAATGCATTTCTTAAAAAACAATCTTGGCGATCTTGTTGATGGTTCATGGATTCATTATTGGATGGACTTGTCAAAATTCTTCATTTGACATTGACAGTTTGTGGATACATTAGCAGATATTGGCATTGATGGTTTGTGGATACATCTTGATCAGGATGAACTTACCATTTTTGAGTTCATCATTTGGCATTGATTGTTCAGGATTTCTAAAGTCAGTGTTAGCACATTTTTGTGGTTCTTGTATTGCTCAAGGGTTGAGGATTGGACAGGTTCTTGACAGGTGGTTTTCGTAGCATGTGCATTCAAAGGACATATCATGCCTATTTTAGTGCATAGATGGACATGCTCTCAACATAGGCATTTTTAGTAGGTTCCTCTACTTCTATTTTTGGCAGGTCACCCCATGCATCTGAATGACATTCAATGTTTGGAGTATGCATGGGAGGATGATGATAGTTAGATTCTTGAATTGGCTATTTTTAGAAACTTTATAGTTTTAGAATTTTTTCCTTTTCAGCAGCTGGAGATTTTTGGGCACCTCACTTGATGGTTTCCTAAATGGGCACTTTCATACTTTCAATATTTACAGTCATAAAATTTATAGTTTCAGAAATTTTATCTCTGTTGAAATCTCATGGTAGATTTGGATAACCCTTTTTGATATGTGCATATGGTTCTTTGTTTGTGGCAATCTGAGATAGTCAAGGTCTTGGTCAGAATTGGTCAAGCCTAGGTCTAAAAATTGAATTTATGCAGTTTTGGAGATACTTACAATTTTTGATAAATTTGGTGGTGATCAAGGATTGTGTAATCTTGGTCTGCTTTTAGCCTTGAGGTTTTCAGAATTTGGTTATATTTTGAGTACCCTTTATCTTGAACAGCATTGGTGTCTAGTTTCAAGTCATTTTGAGAAATTGGAACAGAAAATTAAGGTTGTTGCACCTTCTAGAAGCTTCTATGGTGGGTTCCACTTGATCTATGTTTATTTCTAGGAGTGCACTCTACTTAGGGAAGCTATTCTTGGAGCTAACCTTTCAGTGTAGTTGAGTGGAGTTCACTGCCATTGATTCTCAGTTCATGCACATGAATAGGCGATTTTTAGAGTTGCTTGACCTTGAAGGTAACCTATTCATGGAAAGTTGGCTGCGCCAAATGATGAAGACTCTTCCTCTGCATTCAAGAATTTGTTGGATCTTTTTTTGACTTGGAGAGGAGTGTGCCCTTTAGTTTTGGAAAAATCTTTCCTGAGACTGTCACTTCAGTTCATAATCAATTCACTTCAGTAGACTTTCCTTTCAGTTCTAACTTCTCCCTACAGTGCAGTTGATTTATTTCTCCTCAGTTCAGTTAGAATTTAGTTTAGATACATGTCTCTTGGAGAAGACTCAACCTATCATATTCAAAGTGATTCACACATCAAGCAAGTCCTATTTTTGCAAGGTGTCTTTTACTCCAAGCCATTCATGCTATACTCATCTTGAAATGCCGGAATCTTGAAAACTGTTAAGTTTGCTGAATTTTGATGGGATGTGAAATTCTATTCTCTTCATATGAGGTCCAATGAGGTTTGAACCCCTCTCAAACATCTTGGAACAAATAATAATAATATAAAAAGTAACAAAAATGGTATTATTTTACTTAAAGAATTTTATAATATCATTTCAGGTTGGCTTGTGTGTCAAGCATTATTATATTTGAAGCCTTGGAAAGTGCACCCTAGATGAAGTTTGACTTTTTGTTCATGCATTCAGTTTATTCTTGAGGAGGAGGGTTCTCCACTTAGCCTATGCTTCATGGATTCTTGTGCTATTTCTAGGTGTAGAAGGAGGGTGCTCCACTTGGAATATGCATGGTGGATTCCAGTACTATTTCTAGGTTAAGAATCTTGCACTTGGGACTAGGGAATTATGGTGTATGGAATCCAAAGAATTATCAATATCCATTTACCATGTGGAAAAAGGTGGGTTTTGTGAGAAACTCCAAAATTCACAATCCCAAATTTTGCACGAAGTTTGAAGTTAATGTGGAGGGCACATCATGTAAGAGTACCAGAGGTATGTAATTGACAGGTTTGATACAATAGCCAATGAGGGGAAGTGCCCCTGGTACTCTATTGACACCAAATCAAGAGGTGAATTTTGACATTCTAATTATATTTCCAGGAAAAGCTTGTATGGAGATGAGACTCATGCATGATTAAGTTATTTTCCTTCTTTTCTCTGTATGTTGAATTGAATTTATCTAGCTTTGAATAATAGGTCAAGAGAATTTCCTGAATTGTAATCTTAATTTGCAGACATGAGAAAATGCAAAATTAGGTGGTTCCAAGAACAAATCTGCATTTCTGAAGAATGCCACAACAACCTTGTTTCACACAATTGGTGAATTTGAGAAGGTGGCATTTGTTGCTCATATCAACTGCTACATTATTGATGATCCAGTGATGAAAAGATACCTTCCAATTGATCCTATGACAAATTATCTCTTTGATATAATGAAAGATGACATTCTTCTATGGTATGAATACTCAATTAACTAATAATTACAGCCTTGTTGCAATTATAGGATAGCTACATTTCATTAAGTTTTGACTGTACTTGGATCTTGTGGTTTGTTCATACAACTAGCTGTTGTCATATTTATGAGAATGAAGACAATTATTGTTTCTATTTGTGGGCATGATGCAGTAAATTGATCAATGTCGTTCTTCCTGGCACCATTGATGATCGAGCAATAAATATGAAATCAAAGCTTAATCCATTGGAAATCAATGAAAATCATACAATTTGCCTCAATTCTTCAAAGTCCATTGAATGCACAGTAGTAAATATTGGAACACGGGGCTTAGTTGAAGGGCGGGTAAGTGAAATATTCTGTATAATTGTATATAGGTTGTTAAATTACATATTATATCTGAGGACTTATATGATGGGATGGTAGGTCAAATAAGCTGTATAGTTGATCCCACCTTTATATATTACCACTTCCATACTATGTTAGCTTAATTCAACAGTTGAGTGTTCTGAGTTATATGTCCTAATATTGAAATATTTAAGGCTGTTGTAACTGGCATAAATATATTTATGCTACATGTCTAACTCTCTCTATTTGGCTGTGGGCTTTACCTGATGGTTTCATGGCCTAGATCGTTAAATTACCTATTTCATAACTCACATAGGCCCAACCAAAGAGATGTGGGATTCAAACTGTGGAAGCACATAACTCAGCCACTAAGACCTCAAACACAAATAGATAAGCACTGTGAAAATCAACCAAAAACATCCCACGTGTCCGTTGGATTGATAGGATATAAATTATGGCACCATGCTATCGTCATCCAACTGTTTCACAAATTCCATACATGGTATTGGTTGAGTATACAGAGCATGGCAAACAATACTTAGTATGTTGTAGATCATTTAATGTTGTTGTGTATGTTTGATCGTGGTTAAATTTTGAGCAACTCAAAATCTAACCGCCATCAAGCATACACAACACCATGCTAAGTATTACTTGCCTTTTATCACTGCCATCTATCAAATCATTTCACTTTTCAACTCGACTCAATTACCATTTGGAATCCGTCCTTGTTTTTAATACACTACAAAACCAGGTATGACCGAGTTGAGATATCTTCATTCTCATACATGAAAATTCAACATTGATTGTGTAGTGATCATAATAATGATTGAAAATGTTAGTTCAAGGGTTGAAAGTCAAAGTGTTAAGGAGATCGTTGAAGAAAGTGGTTGAAATATTAATAACCTAGAGAAGAGGAAATATCGAGCATTGATGGCATAAGGTGGTGACTGTGAGAATCAGATTCGAGACGGTGAAATCTATGAAAACAAAGAAAAAATTAGTACCAAGGGATGGCAGATTAGGGGGAGAAGTAAGGTCTCTGTTATGAGTCCTCAAGAACTGTGAGATTTCTTTGGTTAAACATGAAGGATTTGATTTGGTTTGTGTTGGAGATTCACCCTTTCTTATGTATCAGTTTGTGTCTTCTTCACTATTTTACTCCATTGCACTTTAGAATTTTATATTTGACATCTTGCATAATATAAAACTCAGTCACTATTTGGTTGTTCTTTTCTGCAAAGTATTTGTAGAATTGAATGGATGTTAAGGGTTGATTTTACTATTAGTAACCAACTCCTTTTGATGGATTCTACCTCAAATACAAATTATTGTTGAGTTGTTGAATTATTCGATGCTTAAATCAATTCTTTTGTCACTTTAATCATCTTCATAATTACCTGATATTTGATTGCATGTGCATGTGATGCCTCCATATAAATAAAATCCATGTATTTTCCCCTGTTATGTTGCATTTCCTAGGATAGTTTGAAATCCATGTATTTTCCCCTGTTATGTTGCATTCCCTAAGATAGTTTGGAAACAATATGAAAGGTAATACTCAAGTAGATTCTTAATAATCTTTAAAGTAGATTCTTAATAATACATTGATAAATTTGAAAAAGGTAAAGGGTTTCTCTATCAATATATAATCTTTCTATATGGTTGCAATTTCTAAAGATTCATTTAACTGAGAAAGTCGGTTGTGAAAATTATAACTTTATGCTTTTTAGAAAGTAGGTACATTCTGGTTCTCTAATTGATAGGGACATGGACTCTGTTTTCTAACTCATATGATGTCTGGACCTGCCTTTTGAGGACTTCATAAATGGAGAGACCCTTCTGTTTTGGAAATTAGTTTAATTGACGTGTTTCTGCATTTTATCTAATGACACAATGTGTATATTGTATTTTCAGCCTCATCTTGTCCTTGGCTTGATATCTCAAATTATCAAGGTACGTTCTGATGAGCTTTAGTTCTAACAGTGCATGGTAAGAGCTGCAATCTAACATGATTCATTTCAATCATAATACTTATATAGTCATGTCAAAAATCCAATCTATTGTGCTGGAAATATACTTTCAAGCATGCCAGTCTTAAATTATGCCAATTACCATTCCTTGCTTGTCCCACTTGTTACATTTTCAAAGATAAGTTTAAAAAACATATGCTTCTTCACTTGCAGATTCAACTTCTAGCAGACCTAAGTTTGAAGAAAACACCAGCACTTGGAAGTCCATCAACATGTTGTGAATGCTAACTAGCGTTGGAGAAGATATTAAAGAGACATGTATACTGATTACTATGAGGAGAAATAATAACAATGCTTCTTTTTATGGCATTTGCTACACCTCTAATAATTTAAGTAGCCATAGCTTAATTTGTAGTAGAGAAATCAGAAATCACAATATAGCTATGAATCATATTGAAAAAAAATGCAGTCATGTGTTGTATCTAGGGAAGGAAGAATTTGAGGAGTGCTGAATGATTACACTTTATATAGGGAGAAATAATTGTGTTAGGACTATGGTTGTGTTGATTCCATGGCAGAGAAAGTAGAAGCAATATTATACTTACTCTGATACTGTGTCTGCACTTTGATATTTATTCTTTGCTTTATGTTAATCAACGGGAGGTTTGCAGTTCATTTGGGCTTTCTGTACTTCTTTCTCCACCTTCCTCCCGCGATAGACCTGGGGCACTGGAGGTGTCTACAATGGCCTCAGATTGGGTTGATTTCTTTAGAGGAATGAAGAAGCCAGTGGCAACAGTTGTTGTCTTCCTCTCATTTATTGAGAAACATGAGCTGGAATGGGAAATTCCATACTCCATAGCAAGGGTTTCCTTCAACTCTATGTTATTGGCTTAGTTCTTTTGTTTGTGCCAGGGATACTAGAAATCAATAGGATGGATTTATGGTGGCATAGCTGGAAGATGCATCAGACCTTCATAATGGTATGATGGCACAGCTTTTTCCTTTGTTGATGCTAGCTTGTTCCTTTTATGTTGTCAAGACTGGAAATTCCAAGTTGCAGAAGGTAGTTTTTCAATGATAGAGCTCATATGTCTTCAAAAACGTGTAAGATGCTTTTTCTTTGATGCATGTGCCTGGATACTTCTTTAATTGTGTCAGGGATACTTTTCCCTTTTGTCATTTTTTTTCTTTAGCTTTCATCACTTATTATGATAAAGTATACCGAAGGTTGGATCCTCTAAAATAACTGCAGAAGTTTAACATTACTTGAAATGGGAACTTTGTTGTTTTCTCCATTAGAAGCAGCATCAATGATGATGCCAAACATTTGAAATCTGTTTGCATTAAATATTGTGGATTTATTTGGAAATTGATGGCCTTAAATAATTGGCGTGAATTATAGAAGTGATATCAAGTGTCAGGTCCTCTGTGGAATGATAAATGATTTGAAATCTTGCAATGGAAACTCATGGTTTGAATGGGGTGAATTATCTATTTTGAATGGCCCTTTCAGATAGGATATTGAAGGTATTGTAATAGTTTCAGTTTTGTGGAAAGGTTGTACATGTTGCTTATTTATATTTAAAAGGTATTGGATTGAAATGGTTAGATTACATTTGTTTTCTGGATATGGGATTTCACTGGCAGTCACAGATCACGAAATATTTACAAATATATATGCATGCGTGATTATATTAACAATTCCAGAAAAACACAGACATGAAGAAATCTTTCTGCATAGGGTATTCCATCAAACCTTTTTTTTTGGCTCACTTAACTGAGGAAGCTTGTTGTTCAAGTCATGGGAAGAAATTTGTCTGAGTTTATGTATCTTCTCTCTCTGTTCCTTGCAGATCTAAGTTTCGAACTATTTATGGTCCACGAATACCCTTCTGCAACCCGAGTTCTTCGCACAAGATAGGCCCCAGTAAGTAGAACCCTAAGTGGAGAATGAGTTATGAGTTTCTTGAATGTCTTGTATGCATGTGTTCTTATATGCATGTGTTATAAGTGGAGTTAAAATGACAGGGTATATTCTGCGAAAATGCACTTCCTTTTTCTCCTTCTTCAGTTAAGATGACACGGCATTTTCATGTGGAATCTGGGGATTTCATGCCTATGTTCTAGTAAATCCTAATAGCAATAAAGGCACAGGGAAACTGACAACCAATGAGTTTCCATAGTTGGGGACTCCAATGCATTCTACAACACAAGAGGTTGACTCCATCTCTTCTGCAACAACAAAAATAACAAAAAGTGAAGCCAAATAAGTGTTTCCTCCCAAAACTTAGAAAAGGGTAGTTGGAAATATAGATAATTTGGGAAAAGTTTAGCCTAGTGGTGAAATAACACTGTGTGAGTTTCCAGCTCTACTTGGTTGTTTGCATGTAAAATAGATAGCAAATATCCCAGACACTATTTTCTTATAGCTCCATCATGTGCCTAGAGTTTCTTTCCTCATTAATTCTAAGGTCCTTGGATTACTCGCTCGTTATGAGTGATGTTACCTTATGTGTTGAGGAGGGCTCTCAGATGGTTGTGTTGCTATGTTGGTTGGTTGGGATTAAAAAAAATTGCAAACGAAGTAATTGTAACATCTCTTTGGTAATTGTAATTCCCCACTTTGGTAATGGGAAAAAAAAGTTAAATGATTTGAGTTCCTATTGCTAGCTAGCATCAAGTCAGTGATTTGACTCGTTGGGCACTTGTGAGTTGGCCATTGACTTATCACTAAGAAAACCAATTCTATATTTTGTGTTCCCAATGAGTGAGCAATATTTTAATATTATCCTTATGGGTGGGATTCCACCACCATCATCATCAGAAGAAGAAAAATGTTTTGAGCTCCATTTTTCTGGGAGACTCTACAAGGGCACACCCTCATAAAAACACATAATTTTTATTTACTAGGGGAATTGACAATTGGGGTGAGGCTAGTACTCATGAGACATGGGGTTGATTCCCATCCGCTACCACTATACCTCTAGGTGCATCCACACAGCCCCCCATAATGGAGCACAGGCTAGCCAAGGTTTGAACCCATGATGTTGCAAGGAGTGTCCTAACAGTACACTCTGTTGCCACTTGGTCTATACCCTTGGTGGCCATAAATGCACATAATTAAAAACCACAGAAAACATACAATTTTTCTTTGAAGCAAGGATGGGGACTCACCACCCTCACCTTGCCTTTTCTTCTCTATATAGTTATACCAAATCCTAGATTTTGTTGTTTCTCACCTACAACATAATAGTTTTTGTATATTATATCGAGGAGGTTGAAGTTGGAATTTTGTGAACAAGATTTAAAGTATAGAAAAATGTGGACAATAGAGGTTTTCTACCATATTCCAAATGCTTCAGGTCCAACAAGCATTCTTTTAGTGAGAACTTGGAAAAGGATAAACCTTTTCTCGTTCCTTTAGCTGGAAAAGTTAAAAC
>LPNX010348460.1:22693-152062 GCA_001517045.1 Pseudotsuga menziesii
TATATCTTAATATTAACTGGCTTAAATTCCTATAAATTTCTTGATAGTATCATGAACTGAAATATTTCTTTTACCTTGTAGATCTTGTTCTAAAAGACAAAGTTTTTGTGCATGACCTAGAAAATCAGCAGATAGGCTAGACCAGCTTTGATTGCAAGTTTCTATTTCTAGATTTGTTTTGAGTATATGAAATCATTTTCCTCGTAACATCTGTATGTTTGCCAAATTAGTCTCATATCTATAGTCAGAGAGACCTATTATTGATGCTTAGTCAATAATGTGATGCAATATTGAATTTATATTGTAGTGCTTGAGCTCTGTTCATTTTGCTTGCTAAATAAAGCTTGCACATAAGAACTAGTCTATATATATGCTTACATTATGGTTGTGTTTTCATTCACCCAAAGTGAAATCATTCAGGCATCTACAGTTCTATTTGGAGAAGTTATTTAAATTGGTAATCTGCAGGGGTGGGGGTCAGGCATGGGCAGTGTAGATCTGGTTCATCTCTTTGATTAGATCTGATGATCCATTGTGTTTGATTTTGAACTAGTCCAAGTAGAGTGAGGTTTAAACTCTATGCAAACGTTGTAAGTTGAAAAGCAGCTTATTTGGATTTGATTTTTTCTTTGATCTGTAGTTTTCTAAGGATTTAAAAAAAATGTTTGATAGGTGATTATACTGATTTTGGATTGGGAGGCGTTGACTTTTAGCGCACACACTCTTGTGTTTGTGCTTATTGCATCCATAGGTTTGTTTCCTGTGTTCTTGCTACCATCGGCACCTTCAATGTGGTTAGCAGGAATAAACTTTGGATATGGCTTTGGATTCCTTATAGTAATGGCAGGGACTAGCATGGGCATGTCTTTACCTTACTTCATTGGTTCACTTTTTCACAGCCGAATACAAGTATGGTTCCAACCAATTTTTTTTATTTACAATACAATTCAGCTAATTCAAGTTTTAGTATGTTTTTGTACATGCTAAAGCTAGGCAGAGATGTTCAAAAGGGTGAATATTGTTTCTGAACAAAGTTAATTTTTTGATGCAGAAATGGCTTGAAAGATGGCCTAAAAAAGCTGTTGTGGTGAGGCTAGCAAGAGAGGGAAACTGGTTCCATCAGTTTCGAGCTGTTGCTCTCTTGAGGATCTCTCCATTTCCTTATATTATCTTCAATTATGAGGTTGTTGCAACAAATGTCAAGTATTGTCCATACATAATTGGGTCATATGTGATGATTTCATTAAAACTTAAATCTTAATATTAACTGGTTTAAATTCCTATAAATTTCTTGATAGTATCATGAACTGAAATATTTCTTTTACCTTGTAGATCTTGTTCTAAAAGACAAAGTTTTTGTGTATGACCTAGAAAATCAGCGGATAGGCTGGACCAGCTTTGATTGTAAGTTTCTATTTCTGGATCTGTTTTGAGTATATGAAATCATTTTCCTCGTAACATCTGTATGTTTGCAAAATTAGTCTCATATCTACAGTATTAGAGACCTATTCTTGATGCTTAGTCAATAATGTGATGCAATATTGAATTTATATTGTAGTGCTTGAGCTCTGTTCATTTTTCTTGCTAAATAAAGCTTGCACATAAGAACTAGTATATATATATGCTTACATTATGGTTGTGTTTTCATTCGCCCAAAGTGCAATCATTCAGGCATCTACAGTGCTGTTCCTAGGTTTACATGTTACATGGCTATATTTGCACTGTTTATACTGCCATAAGTCAATAGGAAAATCATAGTGTTTTAGACTATTTGACTCTGCATGTTGCTGCCTTGCTTTGTTTGTAGTGGCTCTAGTTGAGGGTCAAATGCATTTAAGATTTAATTGTGATTGAATTTCCTTGGAAAACTTTAGGCTCCACAACTATTAATGTCTCAACAACTTGTGGTGAAGGCAAGTCCATTGACTTTGCAAAGCTGAATAGCAATGGAAGCGCACCATCCAACACTGAAAGAGCTTGCCATAAATTTGTGTTATTGTTTCTTGTTCTTGTTGTCTTCTATATTGTAATTCTTTATAGCAACAAATGAGAAAATTCTCATTCTTTATAGCTCATCTTAGCAAATGGCAATCTAATAACTTCATTGTATTTTGTATATCGTGGGCATGGAATTGTAGATAATACAAAAGTTAACTGATCATTCATAAGGTTTAGCATGCCCCATTGGATTGGTGATTAGAGATGATGTTACATGGATTTTCTCTTTTTCTGCAATATCTATTTAGTGGAAGAAGAGAATTACAATAGCTCTTGTTATATCTTACCGTACTGATCTCTTTTTGGGGAAATTGGGACTTATACGAATGGGGATAATGTTCACCAATGTGTAAGTCAATATAATAAACATGTGAAAGAGGAGTTTTATACTCACATCCTTGGAAAGTTTTATATTATTGTTTTGGTGCATTATGTTCTGATCATGAATTTTTAATTATGGAGAATTTTTAATTTCAAGAAACTGAAAAGCATATTCCAAGTAAGCTTTTGATAAGAAATGTTAGTAAAAAAATTCATAATATGGTCCCCTTAGCATCAATTGGGGAAAGCTATACTCAGAACAAAACTGACAGAGTGTGAAGAAGTGCTTTGGGGAAATTTGTTTATGTTAAATTTCCTTATTACATTTAAATTCCCTTATTAGATTTAAAGGAACTTTGAATGAATAGATGCAAACATAAAATTAACAAATTATATATATATATATATGGGTCGTTAGGTTGCAGTTTTGACAATTTAACCTGGCTAAGATATTAAGTGAGGTCCACAATATTCACAGAGGTAACTTGTGAGACTTGATTTTGTGGCCTACTACTTACAATTCTCATTACCAACTACTTTACCCAACCCAATGGATGTAACAAATTCAATAATATGTGAAGCAACTTCTTCTGGCAGCAAAAATGTTAATTATGATGATGATGACCGACTCAATGTGAGTTCTTATTACAGCACATAAAGTTCTTATTACAACACATAAAATCCGCAAAAAGATAACGTTAGAATATACAGTTAGAAAGAGCTGCAATTCGTGGAGAAGTTTCTACAAAGATAAAGCAAATGAAATTGCTTTTGACAGTCCATGGCTCTAGCTTTATAGGTAAAGCAAGGATACTCTGTATTTCTTATTGCTCCGAAGAAATAGACTTTCATTAATACTGTTGCTTGGTCCACACATCTTTGGTCTTTGGTCATCCTCTTTCGGTTTTGTGGTATACAATTGTCACTGTGACAAGTGGTTAATCTGGAAATATAAATTATGGAAAAGCTTTCCTACATCCACTACAGAACGTTACCTTTTGCAATAGTTCCACTGCATTTAGCAATGGGGAAAACAGGAATAACTGCCCTGCTACTTCCTTGATAGAGATTATTATAAATGGATCCCTTCCCAAATTGGACAATCTTGGTTGTTGGTTCATCTCTATGCAAGGAAATTGAGTGGATTGGAAGCATGGATATCCAGAAGATAGAATCCTTGTTACGCCGTAGGCATTTTTCTATATGAAGTTCGCTTTATAAACACTATTCACTTCGTCGTCTACCTAGCGAATAACATTTCTCCATGTGTATTCCTCCATAGCTGGGCATTGTCCATTGTTTTCCGTCTATTGTCCACTCATTTCTGCAGGTGTCCCCTTCCCATCAATGACCTTTTACTATGTGTGTATACCGTGAATTGTCTTCTGGTCCCAGATAGTTGCCACTGGTCCCCACTTGTTCTACTCCGCCAAGCCCATCCTACTGGTAAAGCAGTGATTCCCAAGGGATGTTGCTTTGTTATTTAACCAAAGTGAGAATACGTACGCCTGTCGCATCTATAAGCTCTCTTAAACAGTGACAACATACTTTCATTGACATACACTAGAGAAACAATGATACCTATTATCAAGAAAATTACTATTAAATTGCACAAGAAAAGAAGTAGAAACTATGAGATCTCGCTGAAAAGGAATCGAGATCAAAATTATAGAATCTATATGGTTAAATCCAATCCACTGAATGAATAAACTAGAGAAACCAAAAATTAAAATATGACATCGGTTATATATACTCACAGGATACGAAGGTATGATCCTCTTGACTATAGACTGACAGAGTTTCATTAATTCCTTGTGATTTTCCAAAACTAGGCCTTACGAAAATCAAAGATGAACGGAACTTCCTTGTGATTTTCCAAAACCAGGTCTTACGAAAATCAAAGATGAACAAAAATTTTGATTGTTTCCGTTCTGATTTCGCAAGGGGGAGATCCCTCTACAGTTATGGATTCAATGAGATGCATTGCCAAGTATCAGTGATATTTAATGTATTCTGAAGAATAAACCCAATGGATAGTCTGGAAATTCTATTCATCAATGCCAGTTGAATTTTCATTCTTTTTCTACAAAGTAGAAATTGTATAATGTACATAAATATTAAAAAAAAGTTGATATCAAGGGACACTGAATAATCAAATAAATAGAAAATGACCAGTTATAGAAAAGTCAATATTGGAATGCCACAACCAATTCACCTTGCATAGAAGGATTTTGGTGAACAACATATGTGTAAAATTTGAAATCTACATTGTTTAAATCCCAATTTGGAGCGTTTGGGTTGCTTTAAAACATATAAAAACTGCTAGGATGGGAATCTCCGTCACTGAAATTGTAGCAAATAATGAATACAATGACCTATCTAAAATGGTTGCAGGAAAATAAACCAAACATTTAGCTGAAAAAAAACCAAAACCACCGGAAGGTGGAGGCTTTTTAGTTAGAGTTTACCCCACCTAACAAAAAATGGAAGGGTCGTAAGCGAGTGAATCTCCAACTTAGTGTCCCATAGAAACTCCAATATCACGAAGAGTGCTTTTTTTTTAAATGGTGGACCATCTATATTTTGGCCATAAAATGTATTTGTGGCAATAAAATGAGGATTTTTTTTTAAATTTAATTTTGAGTTTGTTTATTTATTAATTTATTTAGTTTTTAGTTTTTATGTGATTGACAAGATTTTAAGATATAATATCTTATGAATATTAATAAAAAGAAAAAATTTAATTACTAAATTGAATAAATTATATAGTTATTTAACTAATGAATATCATAATGAATATGAATATTCATAGTATATTAAGTATTATTGAAAATGAATAGTTTGAAGTGTGATTTATTTTGATAAATAGTTTGAAGTGTAATTATTTGTATTTAAAACATTATATACTATCTAATTGCATTCCATAAAACTCACAATTTATGTAAACCTAATTTTATAGAATTTATAATTTATGCAAATATAGATATGTGAAAACTTAATTTTGTTTATTGTTAAGATAATTCTTTTTACATTATATCTTTGAAGTAATATTATTCTTTTTAATGTCTAAATTTGGTATTTATCTTTTTATCTTTTTTATATAAAAGTTTTATATTAATTATGCATATAAGTCTCCTCTTCTATTAAAAAAAGTTAGATAGATAATACAAATTTAAATTAGTACATATTTTCTCTAACATATTTGATTATAATTATTATTTGTTATAAGTATTATATGCATCTACTTTCCATGCAACACCATTTTTCTTGAATAGTGAACATAGTGTTTCAAAAGGTTTTATAATTGAAGTTGAAGGAGAAACTAACAATAAAACAAACTTATTGTTATTGAGGTTTTAATGAATATTAAGACAAGATATAAGCATTTAGGTATCACATATTTGGCATCTTGGAATAATTGTTATGACTTTAAACAATTTTATCTCACATTGATTGTGAGTTCTAATTCATGGAAATATATTCTAAGTCTTAACATACTTTGCTCCTTATCTCAAATGAGCTTGTTCACAAAAATATGACCCTATTATTAACATGGAAAATATCCCAATGAAGAAATTAGCCTTTTAAATTTTCCTTAATTGCATTACATACCCATAGTTGAGTGGAAAATTGCTAATTTTCAACTATTTTCTTGGATAGCCTTGATTAAAATATAAATTTCATAGCGTAAATCTCTTTTAGAAGGAGCTAAACATGAAAGCAATGAGCTTTCTAAAAGAACATTAGTTATAGTATTTTTAAGCTAGTAATAAAATCCTTACATGTTCTTTGCATTTGTTTTTAATGAAGTTGTGATGTTTATATATGTATTTTTTATTATATTATGAGTTTTTATAGATAATGTATACCCTAGTTAGAGGTTTTTCCAAGACGTATACTACACATATGGAATGCAATTTATTTATTAATTAAATGAAAATTGTGATATATATTTTAATTAGAAACAAAATCAATTACACAAATATATATATATAAGAAATAGTGATCAATTGTAATTAAAGAGGTGGTTACAAGCTTAGCCTTATAAACACCAAACATTTAACCAAATCCTATCATTCCTAGAAATGAGTTACTTAGTGCATTTATATTATATGTCTAAAATTATCATCGATAGCTCAATTTGATCACTTGAAATGGTTGGCATGCCAATTTTATCAATTACAAGAGAGCTATTATAACATGGATAATTGGATGTGTTCTTTTAGCAATACCATGAGCATTAGATTTTGATATAAGATTTATGGTGTACTATACATAAAACAATGGTCATGCTTACATAAAAAAGTGTAATTAACACTATAAGAAATAAGAATTGGTCACACATAAGTGGTTGTCTGTTACAAGACCTAAAAAATGTTAGTTTCATGAGCATATGCGTGATAGGAGAATTTATTATTGCCAATACAACAATATGCGGTTGGTGGTGGTGGAGGTGAACTAATTATTTCCAATGCAGGCATGAACACAATTGGTGCTATCATCATAAGCGATGGGATTACTTTCATGGCATCTGATCTCGAAGAATACCATCTGAGGAGACTTATCCTGAGTAGCGATGGAAATTCAAGAGTCTACTCTTGGAATCATAGTTCCTCTGGTTGGATTATCGCGTGGAGGGAAATTCAACAATGGTGCAAAATCTGTGGTATGCACGGGGACCCAATGCTCTCTGTGTAGACAAACTTGATGATACTCATTCTTTCATATGACCTCATGGTTTCCATGCCAAAAATAGCAATGATACATGCGCAATTTTGAATTATAAGTATGGAGACATGTTCACATCCCATTTGTTTAGAAATCAGGTGCTCTATTCTCTTGATCCTTAAGTGTAAATTGAAAGCATTGGTTAGGGTCTTAATTGAAAGCATTGAGAGCATGTGAGAGGCATGAAGGTGGCAGGATTGTAAGAGACATCATAGGTAAGCAGTGGTTGTGAATTCCCTCTTTCTTTTACTACTGGACCTTGCATTTACACACCTTCATAATGGTGTTCAATCAATACCCGCCGTTAACACTTTTCAATTCCATTTATGTAGCATTTAAGATTCTCTTAAATGTTTATTTATTTGTTGCATGGGATACTGAGGGTCTCTTATCGATGCCCAATAAATTTCCAACTACTTTCAATTAATCCATGCACAAGATATAATTCTTTGTGTGTATGGGAATTGCTCTTATTTGCCCTTCATAAATTGAAGTTAGGGTTTTGTTGATAGCATGGATTTGCCAGCTTTTATTACACCTTGTAGAGTTTTACCTATATTATCTATTAAGGGATAGTAAATTATGTCATATCACCACACATACCTGTCATGTTGTACATCAATTCGCTGAATTCCAACTTTCTCTTTAATTCCAATAATTTATTACGATCATTGATACAAAGGAAAAATAAAAATCAAGAATTGTTTCACATGAATCCATGCAGAGAGATGTTTGTATTTGTTTTCCATGTTAATGAGCTATTCCAGTTTTAACTACTAGAGAAAACTTTGTTGACAACAATGATTATGAACAACTTGCAGAATTAAGCTCTCAAATTGAAACTAAACACATAACAATTCAAACCAGCAAAAAATCCACTGTAAAATATTTGCAAGATAGTTTAATTTTGTTTTAAGATCCTTAAATGGATGACATAAATTAACTGACCTAAAATGAATGACTAAAATTAAGAATTCCAAGGATTAATAATAAGCCGTTTGGTTAATCTGTTGTGCTTATTCAAGATAGGTATGAGATGAGATGGACAACATGATAGGGTTTAGAGGAGTTTGGAAAGGGGAGACAACATGCCTCAAGGCATGGTATTGGGGTTGTGCTTAAATAAGGAGGTCATCTGGTTCCTTATCATTCAGAGTCCCTTTCAAACACCAAGTTGAACTACCCTCATATGATAAATGAGGGTATGCTCATCTGGTGATGAGGGACGTGAGCCTTGGATGGACTATTTCAAGCTCATGGATGGAAAGGAGGAACTTCATACTCCCTTGTCTTGGCTACAGATCTCTACAGTGTTTACCTAGAGGAACAAATTGTACACATGAGACAAGGTATGTGTCAGAATGAAGAGCATGCCTCATCATCCACAAAGTAGAAGGAACCTCTTGGAAATGTTGAACAATTGAAGGAAAAGAGAGTATTGCATAGGTCTCCCTCATCAGGAGATTTATCTGATCATGTTACGAAACAAGGAAAACAACATTCTTTTTGTAGGAAATCTGCCTCATTCCATGAAAGGGATTTCACCGGATAGCAATCTTAGAACACTGAACAGAGTCCCCAGAACACATGATAGGGCTTTGGAAACTGCAGGTTTTCATAGAAGACAACTGTCTCTGGGCTCTATACCAGACACCCAGAGCCTCTTCTTTCTATCCCAGGCTATGAATGGTAGCCTTCATTTTTACAGGGGGATTGAAGAAACAAAGGCATTAGAACTCTCAACAAAGCAAAGGAAATCAAGGATACCAATTGTTAGCCATGAGAAAGAGAACTAGTTGCATTTGAAAGCTAAGAACCTACATGCTTTGCCTCCAGACCAGAGCTCAAAAACAAAGCTCACTCATTCGTACAACTCTTATGGAGACACAACCCCTAACACCAAAGAAAAAGGTAGCAAATTTGGAATCTTGTATGATATCAAAAGACTTTCTTAAAGAACATACATTTTTTTATGTGCACCTGCACTTTAACAATATTATATGAGTATTCATTTCAAGTTGTAAAGAACATACACTTTTTTTATGTGGACCTGCACTTTAATAATATTATATGAGTATATATTGATTCAATTATGTATAATATTATGACATCTGCCAGACACAGCATAATCCAATGATTACTCATTTTGGACCAACGAAACAACCATCTCTGAATATTTTTGAAGATGGGAAAAGTACACAACAAAATAAGATTTCTGAAGATATTGTAAAGTGCTTGATGAGTGTTTTTTTGAAGCTAACAAGGCCATCGTTGGAAACCAATAAGGAGACACCATCAATAGCTTCACGGTCAACTTTTTTAAGTGTAAGCCCAAAAAGCTATGGCTCGAGAAGCACTTTAAACTGTAAAATACCTATGGAATATTCAGAAGAAATACATTTCAAACATCATTATGGTGTTTGTTCTTAATCAATTCTGAGAGATATTGGTCCATACAAACATTTCCATGATATCTCTACAATCTCATTTGACTTGGGTCAGCTCCCAAGCTGTGCTTCTTTATTTAGAAGATTGAGGTGTGTTTGTCACTTTATTGGAATACCAATAAACATCTCTTAAATGCTATTTGGCCAAATCGTTCACCTGTACTAATTCCTTTACTGTAAACAATCTTGATTATTTGTGTTGATCATTGAAAGGTCAATTAGAAGCCCTTACAACGTTTCCATTCTCATTTAGTCATTTTTAGGTTTGGCCTAATTTATAAGTCTCTGCTTTTCAGATTTCTTGTGAGCAAACTGTGTTATGGAGATGTAAAGGGCTTGACATATCAGCAAAAGCTAGCCTTTTCGATCAACATTTACAATGCGTGCATGATGCATGTATGCTAGTAACATAACCCCTGATTTACATCTATAGCTTCTTTTTTTTGCTATCACAACAAACTCATTAATGGGATCTCCTAGTTTTTGTCTATTGCTTTCTAAACAGTTGATCTTCACTTTAGGATGCATCTTCTTGTGACTAATACAAATTTAACTTTTACACTTGAGAAAATTTAGGCCTTTATTGAACATCGAATACCAAGCACCCCTTAGAAGGTTGTTTCACTCATGCACGAGGTATGACAGCCAAAAATGAAGAATGCAATCAATTCACTTTATTGCTCCTTTCCTATAGTAGTAGCTGCCTATATCAGGAAATAAGATTATGAAATAATATGTAGAATTTCATATTTCCACTGTTTTGCAGTCATTTAATTTCTGTGAATACTATGATGGGAGGTTTACACATAGTCCTTAATGTTGGAGGGAAGTCAATGAATGCATTGGCTATTGAACATTTCATACTTCGACCACCCTTTCACTCAAAAGATGTAAGTTTGTTTATATAATAATTTTCCATTTCAAAAGAGATATTTTAAATTCTTCCAATTATGTATCTAACTGACCTTCCCAAGTTGATTGAATGCTAGGCCTATTGGAAAAATGGAAAATCTGAAGAGCAGGCAATGATGCGTAGTGTTTATGGTTTAGAGTGGTCTGAACCATTGATTACCTTTGCATTGTGTTGTGGAAGTTGGCCTTCTCCTGCTGTAAGTAGTAGCTCTGCACCTGGGCTTATGTGTTACGAATAAATCTGCCTATTGGTTCTAGAAATGAGTCTAAAAGAAAATGCATGGTGTTTTGCTTGAACCCTAAGCTTTGCAGCTCATAATTAGAATCAATTTAAAAGGCAACATATAAATAAAAATAGCTATCTAACTTGCATGGAAATGCATATGGGTTTTCTAGACTCTTTGAAAAGTCAATATCTAAATGTGCAAAAATGGAACTTGGAATGCTTCACATTTGAAATTGCTGCAACTTGGTCAATCGGTGAAATTGTTATGTGTTTGCCAATGATGTTGTTTTTCTTATTAATAGGCTATGTTGGTTAGGCAATGATAGATATTGGTCTACCTGTTTCTCTCTTCTTTAGATTAGTATGTGGGGTTTGTATTTTTCTCTCTTTATCTTTGCTTCATGTTAATATTGGGGATTTGTATTTTGCTTTGTTATTTTCATGATAAAACAGAATTCTATATCAAGTTTAATTTGTTCTATTTCATCAATGGTTTGCAGTTTCATATCAATCCAAAGGAGCTAGACAATGAGGATCTTGCTTTCCTCTATCACATTGAGGCGTGTACCTCAGTTGGGGATCTCATCTTGCCTCTGGTTCAAGAATTCCAGAAGCATCTGCTCAAAACCTTCTTCAATGGACATTAGGTTCACAATGAAAGTGACAGCCATCAACACAACAGGAATAGAAAAATAAACTGCATTACTGTAACAGCCATTATGGGTCCATTACTGGTTCTTGGAACCATCTTCATTTAAAATGATGGCTGGTTGTACTGGTTGATGCTTTCAATTATATGTAACAGATACTTGTAAGAGTGCTCCTAATTTTTATTTCTGATTTTTATTGCAAGAGTGCTCCTGAATAGCGTTGGGATCTCCATAAATTATCCTTTGGCACATAGTATATATATTTATTCCCCATTCACCTCTCTCAACATTGGCACAGAATATATATTTATTCTCCATTTTTTTGGCTCACTTCAATGTTGCATTTTTTTTTCTCGCTTACCCGCTAACAATTACCTTCACGGTGTATTATTGCACCTTCCTTGGGGCAATTGCTAGTATACATTTTTACGTTGATAGAATTTTTTTCTCTGAAGTTCTTTGAAAAAACACTATTCAGGTAGTCATCCTTTTGGTGAATGAAAAAATGCCACCTGTTTCTAAAATCTTGTTTCAAAAAAAATCTTCTGTGCAGTTGGTTTCGTTTTTCATCTTCAATAGTGATCGTGGTAGCCAACGGTTTCATATTGGATAGTTTCTTCGAAAGGTTGTGGTTCCACTGCATGCTTCAGAGGTAGAAGCACTGGTTTGAAATAAAAATGATGTTTGGAGGTGCCATAATCTCGGATTTTATTCCCTCCAACCGATCTCAGCATGTAAATGCCAGGGGTTTAAGGCCAGCTTTCGAGACATTCGTTAAGTTCATCAATAGCTTTGGTTAGGGTTTGAAGGTACTGAAAATGAAAATGGGGTGATTTCTCCTCTGAAGGATTTCAAAAAGTACGCAGCCAAGAGCGTAGGGTGGAAGAGGATGACTTTGTACATAGGTATCAGATGACATCCACGAGGAAAATGGGCTGTGGAGATTCGAGATCCCAGAAAGGGCGTTTTTGTCTGAAGTTTCTTTGAAAAACACTATTCAGGAACTACAACTATGGACTGGATAGGAGGGAACTCGGATTCGATGGTCTAAACAACCCGGATATTGTTGCTAATGTTGCCACAATCTCTTTTATGACGATGATTTGGTTCTGGATGACCCGCCAGTATCCAAATCCTTCCTGCCATGACGTGATGACCGGGATATGGAGTCCCTCTGAAAGCAACATCGCCGCTGTGAGAACGGTGGGATATGGAATGGTCACCAACATCATCAACGACGGGTTGGAGTGCGGGTTTGGAAGCGACTGGAGGTAGGAGAGTCGCATCGGCTTCTACACGACATACTGCGAATCTCTCGACGTAGGCTATGGATCAAACCTAGACTACAACAACCAGAGGCCTTTTGGTTTCGCCATTCAATCTCGACCTGGCCTCATCAAAACCGTGGTTTGAACACTATCAACTCATATCAGCAATAAACAATATATTTATGTATATTTTCATAAATATCAAAGGCGCACATTCACCGCTTGATTTATTTTATCCAGGAGTAGGAGTAGGGTTTCAATATTTTTATTTATTTATTTTATTTTTTAGATTTTGCAACGGGAACAAGATGGGAAGAATACTATAAATAGGGACACTGGAAAAAATATATTGAACAAAACGAAGACTGAGAGTAGGAAAAGCAATAAGGGGTCTAGCTAAGACCGAAAAATATATCGGGTAGGTGATGGAGTTTCTCTTGCCTCACCCTCTTGTTGTTTGCCTTGCGAGGAGGGACAAGGAAAGTTCTTATAGTACTGTGGGCAATGTAGGAGAAGTTTTCATTTGAGTTGCTTGGGAATGCCAGAGGCACCCAAGATCAATACTTGGACCTGCCCTCATTGCCAACAGACTAATAAGGTTAGTGTATATATTATATATATATATATATATATATGTTTTTAAAATTTTGTATTTGACAATTATGTGTATTATTACAAGTAGGGTAAAAGCATTAACAAAAATTGAAAAAATTATAGCATCATGATGCTTTTGAACATTAAACTCTGTAACATGCCATTGTCTTGGTTGTTTTTTGGAAAATATAAATAAGTATTTATATTAAATATATAAAATTGGGAAATTCAGGATTACCCCTACTCTGTTTGGATTTGGCGTTTGAATATGTTGTACATGAGTTACAGGCTTCCAGTAAACTAGCATAAGCAGTATATTTACAGAATTTACAAAGCCATGGATTGTCTTCTTTTGAGTGCGAGGGCTGACTGTCAAAGTTTCTAACTACAGATGTCTTTGATATACTACTATTTTTTAATTGTCGAGAAACTATGGTTGACCACATCAAAAGGGAAAAGCATATGATTATCTTGAAAATGTTGCGAGAATAGTGTATTTATCGATTTTCCCTAAGTTAATCCCCAAATAAGAAATCACAATAAAAAAACTTGTGATTTTTAAAAACTCTAAAAAGTCACAATTTTTTTTGGAAAAAAATTGCTTGCAGCGCGAAAATTCTAGTATTTAAGTCAAAATATTTCTCTATTGTTTTTGTAAGTTTATAGTTTAATATATTAAAAAAATGAATTATTTGCACTTTGAATTTGGGCTAAGTTATTCCCTTGGTATGGTCCCATCAATTTATTCCCAAGTCCAAATTTTGCAACACTTGTTACTTCTTTCTGGACCTCAATATATGGTCCTAATTCTAAACCTAGGCGTATATAGCATACCGTATTTAGCTGAATGCATCCAGTAGCATAAGTATGATAATAATAAATGACTTATCTTTCATTTGTTATTCATCCATTACTCATCATCAATCTCTAGAGGGGCTTGGATTTTTCTTTTGTCTTGAATACAGTTTCAGGATTTACGGGCTATTTCAGCAAACTAGCACAAACATTATATTTATACTATATCGATTTACAAAGACATGGATTGTCTTCTTTTGAGGGTGATGGCTGACTGTCAAAATCTCTACTAGCTATATATTTTTTCTGCTTCCCTGGTCTTTGTTATACTATTGTTTTCTTCACTTGTCAGGAAACTATGGTTTCCATATCAGAATGGCAAAGGATATGATTGTCTTGGAAATGTGAGATTACCTCCATTGCAGAAACCACTGATTTATCGTTCATTGTTTAATTTTCCCCAAGTTAATCTCCAACCATGAAATCAGAATAAAAGGACTGGAAAATTCACATTTGTTATTGAAAAAATTGCAATTCATATCTCCTGTGGCATGAAATTTTCTGTATAAAAGCCAACATATTTCTCAGTTTCTTTCTTTGTAAGTAAGTAGTAAGCACCCACGAGGGATTTGAACTCATAACATTACATTTACAACTTCTCATCTCAGTTACTCATTACCAATTGCTCTGTTGTTGTAAGTTTATATTTTAATTTAATTGAAAAAAATGAAATATTTTGCATTTTGAATGGTTGCCAACTTTTGGTCAAGTCATTCTGACTTTTTGGCCCTGTCAAGTTATTTCCAATTCCAAATTTCAGCACTGATCTCAGTATATGGTCCTAATTATGAATCTAGGCATATATGGTACCCTGTATTTAGCTGATTGCATTCAGTAGCATAAGTATATAGAAGAATTACTCAACATCGATCTCTAGAGGTGCTTGGATTTTTATTTTGTGTTGAGGAAAGCTTTAGGTTTTATCCATGCACAATCCCTTGTGACAATAATCTCCATGAAACAGGAAACCTCACCTTTCAATCCACCAGCTCGGCAAAATGGGATTGTGCTTGATCCTTTAGCTTGTCAAATTCCTTAGTGACATTAATAGCCTTTCCATTTATATCCTCCTTCCAATACTTTTTACTGATATTGATTCCCATGGATTTGTTTTCAAAGTCAAGGGTCCATTAAGTGAGTTTGATTTGCAGATTGTGGACTTATTCAAAATTTCCCTTCCAATGGTGTAGCCTGTGCCTTTTGGGGGTTTATTTATACTGGTGGGCTAGAAAAAATTTTGTGTCTTTCCAAGTAGCACCCCACTTCTCCAGCTCTTCAAGGAACTTAGTCTAAGCCTCAGTGCACATGTGACATACCAGAACAATCAGCTACAACTTTTTTGTCCCTTTCCTTCCCCCTTCATGTTGATTGAGGCATCTTGGGAATTACCGAGCTAGAAGCCTCAGAAGCAGTTTTAGACTGGGTCCTCCAGCTAGAGTCCCCCTCCTCATCAGAAACCAGACCAGCCTCAGATTTGTAGTTATCAAACTCCATTGACAGGGATGGGAGTCATTCCAGAAGAGGCTTCATAGCAATCACGTGGACTAAACTAGATTCAATCGTAGAAAAACAAGGAATCCCCTGGTGAGAAGGCCTATCAGGATATAAAGATAACCTTACTGGAATCTATGGGATAGATTTATAGTGGCACAACTGGCAGATGCAAAAGACCTTGATAATTGTATGATGGCAAAAATTTGTTCTCTGTTGATGCTAGCTTGTTCCTTTTATGTTGTCAAGAATGGAAATTCCAAATTGCAGAAGGTAGTGTTTCAATGATAGAGCTCTTATGTCTTCGTAAACTTGTAAGATGATTTTGCTTTGATGCATGTGCCTGGATAGTTCTTTAATTGTGCCAGGGATACTATTGAATCTATGGGATAGATTTATAGTGGAACAGCTGGAAGATGCAACAGACCTTGATAATGGTACGATGGCACATCTTTGTCCTTTGCTGATGCTAGCTTGTTCCTTTTATGTTGTCAAGACTGGAATTTTCAAGTTGCGGAAGGTATTTTTCCAATGATAGAGCTCTTATGTCTTCAGAAACTTGTAATATGCTTTTTTTTTATGCATGTTCCTAGATAGTTCTTTAATTGTGCCAGGGATACTTTGCCCTTTTGTCATTTTTTTCCTTCATCTTTCATCATTTATTATGATAAAGTCTACTGAAGCTTGGATCCTCTAGAATGATAAACCAAGGGAAAAATCATTTGAATAAATTAGAAATCTTGCAGTTGAAACTCATGGTTTGAATGGGGGAATTATCTATTTTGAATGGCCCTTTCATATAGGAGATTGAAGGTATTGTAGCAGTTTCATTTTTGTGGCAAGGCCATACATGCTGCTTCTTTATATTTAAAAGGTATTGAATTGAAATGGTTAGCTTACATTTGTTTTCTGGATATGGGATTTCACTGGCAGTCACAAATCACGAGAGATTTACAAATATATATGCATGCATATGATTATATTAACAATTCCAGAAAAACACAGAGATGAAGAAACTTTTCTGCATAAGGTGTTCCATCAATGCACACCTATAATATATTGCTCTTGTTAAACCTGCAGACTACCAGATTCCAATGTGAGGTTACAGGTTACGTTGTTTAAAATTTAATTCTTGAACTTGTGTTTTATATGCAAAACCCGGATATATGTTGAATGCATTCATTTTGGTGTTACAAATCTATTTGTAGCTAAAAATATATATTTGGTTGATGAGCAACTTTATTCCAAATTGAGGATTTGAATTCCTGATATATTTGGTATGTAGCTCTTAGTCAATGGTTTGCAACAATTGCATGATACTGGAACTCCATAATGCTCATCAAAACAACAACACATTCTATCTCCATACATCGTCCCATCATTGATGTCTCCTATTCTATTAAGTGTTTCTAAGCTTTTATATGTGGTGTCTATTTCATTTTTTTAATTTGTAATATTAAATAAATTGCACACACAAACCTCTTTTCCCTTTGGTTGCATAATAAATTCATCATTAGTTTCAGTTTCCATCCAGGGTTTGTCTTAGTGTGTAGAAGAAACTCATTAATAGTTGATCTAAGTGCAGACATGAAAAACATCCATTGATTCCTATTTAGTGAGCGACTGGGAATACTTGGATAGAAATAAACATAAAAAATATATGTAGCAAATCAGTGCAGCAGATTAGGTAATGATCAATGGTTAATTTCAGTTAACCTATAGACTTATTGAAGGGATGATCGACTGTTCTATGGAATATTTTTTGGACTTGTCAACATGATGAGTATTCATGTATGAAGGTTTCTATAGTTAGTCATAATGTAGTGAGTCCAAACATAGTTCAATTTCAGATAATTTCACTACATGAGTATTTTTGCAGCTAAACTGTATTTGTATTTGTACTATGTGATTATGCTTGCCAATACAAGTGCATGATGAGAGGATTTTTCGACAGAATCCATAAATATTTTGGATCTTGTGATTATTCCCACCAACAAAGGTACATGACTCTGAATCTTAACTATCGAAAATATTTAAGTATTTCCCTTTACAATTAGAGAAAGAATCATGTGCTTTTATTGGCATTTATTGTGTGATTTGTTCACGACTTGCAATATGCCATTTCAAAATAGTTGTATTGACTTTTGTTTCAATTGTAATACGTCTTGACAAATGGACGTGTGATGAACATTCAACTATGCCTTGTGAACTTTGAGGAAAAAATGATTTATTTGATAAAGTGCTTGCCATTTTTTTTTTCTTAATTTCTCGTGAAATACATATATTGGAAATGCCTATAGAACATTATTAAGAAGATTAATCGTTTAACATATGATCAATCATATTTTTCTGAACCTTTGTTTGTATTACAAGACCTTGATATTGACAAGGATCTGGTGGCTTCTTGGCTGGAGCAATGTTTGTGTTAGAGCTAGCCACAGTGGCAGAGAAAAAAAGAATTATAGATCAAGAAAAAAGGAATAAAGAAAAGGAAGAGTTAGAAGATAATATTTTCTATTTAGTAGCGGAGAAAAGGGACATTAGTTCTTTGCTTCGAAGTGCCATGAGAGAGAAAGAGGGATTTGAAAAGGCTTTAAGGAATTGCCAGAGAGCAATGGTGAAAATCAAATAGATTCACCTCAAAGTAATGGTAGTATTTTAGATGTTGTAGAAAGGGGTCTTTAGAATACTTGGATTGGATTTCAAGGTCAGTTCCCTTGTGGGGGATCTAGGCATTATATCTATTAATGGAAGAAAAGGAGAAGATGGTTTTGGAATGGTATGGATTCTTTCAAGTGTGTTGTGATGTTTGTTTATAAACTATGTTTCTTAAATGTATAAACTGTCACAGTTTAAACTTTAAATTCTTCAATGAATTTTGTATTTGTTTACTTCTCATAGGCCTCTACCTTGGGGAACATAATGAAAACATCACAGCTTCAAATTGCAGAATCACGACGCACACTGGAAACATTGAGGTATGGTCCTATAGGCTATAACTAACTAAGATGTGTGTGAAGTGAAAAACTAGAGCAACAAACCATTTAATGTCTGTGAAAGAATGCATTTATTCTGTTCCATTATAAATTTTATTTTATAAACTTAAACTGTTGCATATTAGCATAATGTTTTGATATTATACAGTTGGCTTGCTATGCATTCCTTTTTGTTGGTATGTTGTGCCAAATTCATGGCAGAACTAGAGCATCTAAGAAGACTTTCTGAAACTCAAACCAAAGATCTGGTTGAGAAAACAGTACACATATAAGAACTTGATGAAAAGGAGATGACTGCAACTGAAAATGTAATTTTCCTGCTAATAAATATTTTAATGCCATCTTACTCTGGAAATTATTTTTTTTTCTTGAAATTTATGTGCAGAATATTCCATTTCTAATCTAAAGTTTCAGTTTTCTTTCAGGTTGAACATGGATACACATTTTATTATAGAATTTATAAATAGAATGATTAATCCAGAAATAAGGTTTTTATTGGCAATGTTTTATGTGTTTTAAGGTTGAAGGTCTCATGGTGGACACAACAGAGGAAGAAATAGGCAGGTGGAGGGAGGCTGCTGAACAAGAAGTAACAGTTGGAAAAGCTGTCATGGAGGAGTTCCAAGAAGAGGTATTTTGACATTCTTACTGTTTCTAAGCATTTCCTTTCTATGCTGATGACAACAGTGATTCCTAGGTATCAAACTTACCAGATTCACCCCTAGGTATACACCTACACCCACCCTGGAATATCATTGGAACTATGGAATTACTGATATGGAATGGATTTGGGAGAATGTCAGTTCTTAAATCAGATCTGTTTCTGGTCTGTATGGGTGTGGACAGGTTCAATGGAAGATTCTGTTTTTTAACTGTATTAGCATTTAACTGTGCCTCTGTGCATGATGGAATGTGTGCCACTGCACATGATGGAATTTGAATTTGTTGAGTCATAGCACCAGCTATTTGTTGCATCACAAAACCTGCAACTATGGATTGAAGTGTCAGCCTATTGAAATGGGCCATATGTTTTAAAATCATATAGTCCTATGGTAGGTACCTTGATAGCTCACAACACTTGTTGTTTTTGGAAATTGGGTTTCTGCTAGTTCTCTATTCTATTTGCCTTTGAGAGACTTCTACTTTCAGACATGTTGTGGTTATGGAATGCAGCAGTTAGGGAGTGGATGCTTGGCAATAACATTTGACTTCTTACTTGTTTATATACTTCTAGTGCAATTGGGAAACTAGATCGATACAAAGGTTTTCACAGTATAAAATTATAAATGATGAATTTCTTTTTCTCCAACTTGCCTATGATTCGGTTGGAAGGAACGATCATGGGTTCGAGGAATATCCAATGCACCAGATTATGTGTAATCCTATGTGCACCAGATTAACTCTTGGCTAATCTTACAATTCGACAATTTTATTCCTTCTGAATTTTGCAGGGGGTCATAGAAGGAATAAATTAATCTAGGAGGGAATCAATCTGGCAAAGGTTCCAAGGGCCTGCTGATGGGGAAATCAACTGCTGCTGCTGCTGCTAATGATAAATCTGATAAGAAAAATTCCATCTCTCACTCATCCGGTGCAAGCCTACATGTTGTAGTTTTTTCCAGTATTGATACAACATTTAATATTTCTGTGACATGGTTATGGCTTTTGGGTCTTTTAGTTTATTCATGTATTCATTTATATAAGCAATTCCTTTTGTTTTTGACAGCGTTTGTGTTGGTCTTTGTTTTGGAAATAAATTATATTTAATATCTATGCATGACCTTTATGTGAGTTCCTTGTGAACTCACCTTCATAAGGATATTTTTTTATTAAAAACCAACTTTAAGGAGACTCTGAGACTAGCCCATAAAGTTTCTTTCATGCCTTTGTCAACAGAGTTCCCCATTCTGGAAACTTTTGATGAAATCCATAGGTTGCAGTAGATCTTGTGGGTAATGGTGACCCTGTTTTCATAGACAATGATGGTTTTATTGCATGGTGAGCCCATTTATTTTAATTTTATTGTAAATATATAATGCTTAAATTTATACATATCCTGCTACATGGAAGAATACTGTGTAATGTCAGTGCTTGAAATATAAGTCTACATACAGGAGAGATTTCTTGTGCATGTTCTCTGTATGGAAGATTTGTATTTTAGCCTTAGTTATTTGCATGGAACATTGTTGTAGTGTTAATACTTTAGAGAGAAGCATGCAGGAACATTTTCTTGTTTATTTTCTGTCTTATAGAGATATCTCCTTCTAGACAAAGATTTCTAACAGAAACAGAAATTCCAGTACTCTATCTCGAGACTTTATCTGCCTGTCTTGATTGTAACTTGGAGGTAATTATGAAATTTGATTTTGACTTTGAGAGTTGAAAAAGATCAAGGTTCAAATGTAGCTTTATGCTTTTCCATGTTTGCTAGGAATTCATGTTGTCACAGTGGATTGGGATATCAGGGGCTCAGTATTCTATGCTTTCTATGCTTTGATATATACCAAAAATGGTGATAGCGACCGACCCACGTTCTAATCATGACTGAGACAAATAGGGGGTTCATAACTGTTTGCTTCCCATGCTTATTAGTCACCCACATTCTCACCATGACTCAGAAGACAGGGCTTAAGTAGGCACCAACATTTTTAACATGGCTTGAAAAGTTATTTCATCTTGGTATAAGAATGTTTGGAGAACAAACTGTTCTATGTAATTGTTCTGGCCATTTGGCATCATGCTCAAGTTAGCCGACATGATTGGCTTCCAAATATTTTCTTCTTATGAAGTTGTTGCACTAGTTTATCTATGAAGCCAATCTTCCATGGCATACCAACTTCTACGCATTGATAAACTTGAAGGGGATCTTTGTTTTACCAGTGGAAGCTTTGCTATCATTTGAATTCTAAACATATACACTTGTATTTATAAGGCCATTGAATTTGTACCTCCCATGCTCTGATTCCTCTTACATAGCTGCTCTATCAGGAGCGAAGCTTGAATGACATGACAAGTTTCAGGGCTTCTATGTGCTACCCAGTGATGTAAGAGTGGGTTTGATTGAGTAATTTAATTGCAAAAAGATTGTTTTTTCGTTAATATGTAAGAGTGGGTTCGATTGATTAATTTAATTGCAACAAGAACTTTTCCTCATAGTGCTCAATAGTTTAGTTTCAATGGAATCATCGTAAGATCCAAGTTATCGAGGGCTTCTCTATAAGTGGAGAATTAGGCAACTAAACATGTTATCCATACGATTTTTTATTCCTTTCGCAGTAGGACTTGTAGAAAAATTTACTTGCAAGTGTCAACTGGCCTTCCGAAAGCAGAGTCCAGACATCAGAACGTAACTCTGAATGTTATCAATTTGGATAAAACTGTAATCCTAGGAACAATTAAACTGTATCTGCCATTCCCAGGAAATTAGAATGTGTTTAAAAAGAATACTATAAAAGCTAAATTTGTGGACAGGTGAAAATAATCAAGGGAGTTTTCTGTAGAATGTATTGACCATTTGGACTAATGCCTTAGGTGATTATAGACAAAATGCTTGTCAAGAGTGTTATACTTGGGAATCTATTTTCATGCTTCTATAGACTTCTTTAAGTTCAAGCAAAGGAATTATGAAGTGGACCAACTACCTATGATTAGTTTGCTGTAGAGTCTCAGACGTTTCTTATTTTGACTAAGCTTGAGGTCAATGTACATTATGCGCACTATTCAATTGCCAATGAACTTGCTTTCATTTACTATCTTATCCAAAACATTTGCGGCTGTGTTGATTTCTATGTGACACTTTATATATAGATTTCACCATTATATTTTGAAAATTCAATGGTGGAGATTGCTTCATTTATGTAATCAAGGCTTGTACATGGTCTCTACAGGTATTCCTTCTATTGATTTAGCAAATAAACATTTCTACTTACATGTTCTTTATGATTTCTTTCGCTCCCTATCCCCATTCTCCAAGCAAAATACTGCCTTTCTCTATGTATTAAATGCTTTTTCCAAGGTGATAGTGGTTAACTTACATTCTTTGATGTATTCCAAAGAATGGAATGCACCTCAACTTGTGTACTTGATTCAAGTTCCCATTCTCTCTTCTCCGGGCAGACTAATAAATTTGGCATTGTTCTTACTGCACTAAATTTGTAAATTTTTCCCACGAGTTGTCATGGCCTCCATCCCAAAATATACAACCTGACAGGCTAGACATTCATGTTATCTTGGAAAAACATACTTTATCTTCCTAGAAACCCTTGATACAGATCCAAGTCAAGAATACCTGGAATTGGAGAATACAGGCCCCAATCACTCTATGGGACAGGGTTTTTGGTTGTTTGACCTGCATTTGTATTTACTTATTTTCTATAAATTTGCATGTCAAAATATTGATTCAACTAAAGTAATTGTAGGCATCTTTTTTCATGGAAGAAACATGTTAATTGAAGCTTTATAACAATTCAAACACTCCTGTGAGCAAAAACTGCATATGATTCTTATAATATGTTGAACTCTGTGGGACAGGGTTTTCAGTTGTTTGTCTTGCATTTGTATTTATTTATTTTCTATAAATTTTCATGTCAGAATCTTGATTCAACTGAAGTAATTCTAGGTATGATTTTTACTAGAAGAACCATCTTCATTGAAGCTTTGTAACAATTTATATACTCCTGTAAGAAAGAACTCCATAAGATTCCTGTAATATGTTGACTGGACTGTTTGTTCTTGTTGTAGTTTCCTGTGGGATGTATCCATCGTCTGTTAAAATCTAGAGTATCTGCGAATGGAAGGGGGGAGGAACTGCAACTGTATACTCTGTAGCTATTCTGGAGTATCTCACTGTCCAGGTTTTAGAGCTGGCAGGAAATGCCAGTAAAGATATCAAGGTTAAACGTATCACCCCAAGGCATTTGCAGCTCGCTATTAGAGGAGATGAAGAGCTTGATACTTTGATCAAAGGTACCATTGCAAGTGGACGTGTCATCCCTCATATTCTCAAGTCACTTATTAACAAATCAACAAAGAAAGATTAGTTTATTTGTTTGGGAGTTGTGGGTATTGTGGGGAACGTTCTATTGTAGGATGTGGACTGAAATGTTTAGCACAACGGATTGTTGGGATCAGTATTTGTGGATTTAGGGGTGCACTATATTCTTCCCCTGTTTTGTTGTATATGTGCTTGTTTTGAACCTCACTGGAACTCGTGATGTTTATAGTCATTTTAATGCATAAATTAAATTGTTGATCAAAGCGACAAACTTATATAACTATCTAATGCCCACATGCAGTTAATATCAAATGTATATTGATTACTCTTGTACTTTGTAGTGCTTGAATCATCACTCTGCATTGGTTTTTATGTGTTAGTAGCCAGATCACTTTTCTCTTGCAATTAGATTGTTCTAGTATATAACTAAATTGGTACATTTTTCCCCAAAAGATCACACCTTATTGGAAACCAAAATCTGAGAACTTTGTTTCTCATGTTTTCCATTGGCATTTCTAGATATGTTACACTTTCTAGATTTTCCTTCAAAGACAGATGTTTTCAGTACTATGTGAAATACCTAACTCAAATCAAAGAAATAATAATTGCCTATGTTAATGCTATATTTTATGTCTCCTTTTACCCTCTAACAACCACCTTATTGACGTATTATTGCACCTCCTTGGGGCATGTAACGTCCCAGACCCTCTGACTGGCGAAGAGGACGCTACTAACTCCAAACATACAGGCAAACAGCCCCATGAACATGAACAGACATATAATGCTGAAATAAAAAGCTTAAACATAATACATACTAAGATGCATAATCCTTCATATACATAGCAGAAGCAAATATACATTCATTCAAGCATGCCACAGGTTCATCAATCATTAATCGCTAAATATAATTGCAGAAGTAAAATGGACAAGAATACTCATCTGATAAGAACTCATCCCGCAACTAGCTACATCGCTGCAACGTTCCACCCAACCATAGGCCACCATGCTCATCAATCTCTCAACAACACTGCCACCCCTGACCTGGGCATGATTCCTCAAGGAATAAGGGTCAAAGTAGTCTTGCACATAGCCAAGGTACACCAATCATCCAAGCCCACATAGTAGGGTTTATCAGGTCGTCAAGGAGCTAAGGAAGGCTAAATGCTAAGCTGGTGACCTCAAACATTAGTTTCCTCAAGCATACCCAGCCTCTAATCCTACTCTCAATAGTTCCAAAGACCAACCACTGCATGCCACAGTAAAAAAACCAACTCACAGCTCTGCGAAGAAGATGAAGACCACAGGGTGACAACCCCAAAAAAAGGGTGAACATGGCTCTAGTCCACAAGACAACTCAGAGTTGTTCTTGGCCCTAGCATGGAAAAAAAAACTCGGCAGCAACCCCAAAAAGGTTCTTGTATACACATCAACCCAACCCAGGGTAAATCAACAGTCCCAACTTCACAATGAAACAATGGCAACAATCTACAGTCCGCAATCGATAAGAAACCAAACTCCCAACATGGACAGGGGAAACATAGACACACAGCAAAACCCCAAAAGGATTTTTGCACACGCAACAACCCAACCAAGGATAGATCAATAGCTTAATCCCATAAAGAAACAATGGGAAAAACACACAGTCTGCAGATGGGGAAGGAACCGATTCTCTATCTGTGCGTGAGGGAAAAAGACAGAGCCAAAGAAAAACTGTGAATGAAAAACACAGAAGGAACCCACAACACACAAATCTCACTGCATTCACTGGGAAAACTTACACAGACCGGGAATGGAAAATACCAGACTTCCAAACTCTGCGTGAGAGACAAAACGCAACCCACATAACTATGGATGTAATTACAGACACAATTTCAGCGATGGGAAGTACATAACATTAAGAAATATGCCAATGGTGGAAAAAGACACCCTCTCTATGTGATCAGAGGAGAGAAAACAATCCACCAGCCCTCGAATTCGTGAGGCAGAGGAGAACCAACATCCTTGCAGGCCAACAATCTGTGCGAAAAAATGGAAGGTGAACCCAAACAAAGGGACGTGGAACCTTTTATGTCAGCCTGCGTCAGAGGAGATGAACAGACTCGTGAGCAACCTAGTGGGCAGACCATTCGCTACCCAGAAGGCACGTCGTGGAGAGTGGGTGCAGGCATGAGCGTGGTGGTGGTTTTTCCAACCTAAAGTAGATGCCCCCAACTAACAATAGAACAATAGGGTGGTGACACATGGCTAAATCCCAATGGCCCCCACGGGTTAGACAATCCCCCCCCTTACCCTTGGGAATCATGCCCTTTTCATTTAACGTTGCACTGTCGTAGCTGGATGTAGGTTTAATTAAATTGATGTGTGTATTTACATGATGCCAAAGCTATAATGTGTCGAATAGCACGATATACCATCAGCAACGATCCCTATTGCTGAAACATAACACAGCTAAATCGATGGTGGGACTTTTGCCTTTAGCTCCTCACCATGATTAATTACAAAATATACATCATGTACCCTTTAATGTAAACAGGGTCAAAATTGGGGTATTACAATCCCCTCCCCCTTGGAATAACACCTTCCTCGGTGTTCCAATACATATACAATTTGCACATCAAAATTTCAAAATTTTGCAGACCTGTCCCATGTTCAATTATTTACTCTGAACGTTCAGGACCAAGCTCCACAGCTTCCATGAGTTTCTCCTGCTGGTTCTCAGCTCTTGGCTTATCCCGAAGCCTAGGAACTTTATGGCTACTACTCTCTTTATGTTCCCTCATTGGACAATACCGGCATAAATGATGTCCTCCGCATTCCCAACATTTCACTGGCTGCTTCATCTTTACCTGCTCAATTTACTTTGAGTCTTAGTTCCTAGACCATTTCTTAACAGATCGCTTGGACAAATGTCCCCTCATTGATCCACCTTCCTTTCCTTTGCCGATTGCTCCTATAAGGATTTTCACCACCCTTTGCAAACCAATAGAGTCTTGCAAAATCTGGTGGTTCATTTCATTCTGCCTTTTCTGTATCTTGAGCATCTCTCCAAGATTCTCCTAGGTCCTAAAAATTGTTTGAAGGAGACTTCCATCCAAGTCCAGCAACTTTTGATCTGTTGCCATGATCAATGTGCACCACTGGATTTCACCTTTCTCACCTATGAAATGCATCATTGAAATTTTGTTAGACCAAGCACAATATAGGCATTAATATCAGTCATTTAATTTCCCAATTGGCATGACAGTCCAAGCCTCATCAAGGAGACTTTCATATTTTTCATGCCTTCCCAATAGGCACATGAGCTCATTCATGTCCATTCTTGGGCAGGGAATTAACCATTCCAGCATTCACAATTTACTTTAAGCAAATACACACATTCTATTTTCAGTCATACATGCATTCAACAACCTTTTGTTTTCACAATGCATAAACATATATATATATATATAAACATATATATATATATATATATATATATATAATAAAAAGGCAAGAGAGAGCAGCAAGAGTTTTTCACCTCTTTGTTTTGTTCCATCCTAGAACCCAGACCATCGCTGTGGCTTTTCGTGCTCTCAGCCTCTTTCACTTCACCGTGAATGTTGGGCCAATCCCTCTTAGTCATGACACTTAGTGTCTCCAGTCTATTTCAGACCTCTCAACCATGGAGCCTCCACACATGGATTGTCTTGGCTGCTAGGACATTCACAATCTTACTAGCACCTTTTTCATCACCGCTCATTCTGAGCTCTTTAGGATAGTCACATGTCCACATGCACCCCTAGGATGCTTTCATAGTCCTCACTCCTGGTGATACCTATACCCAAACATTGAATAGATTCACATGTTGAGTTTATTCTCATTGGTTTTATCTCTAGAACAAGAGTTTAAAACATCATAACCAAATCATATACACATGTATATTTATAAGCAAAATATTGCAAAATAATCCAATACTTATATGTATTGCGCGTTTCCTCATTGGTCCACAGGATCCTGATTTGCTTTGCAATCCTTGGGATCGCCTATGGACGTGGATGTTAGGTCAGCACGCAGGCTACTTCACAACATCTTTTTATATATATATCAGGCACATTCAATCCAACCCTTGTTGGGTTTATCAGACCGTCAACAAATTGCCTGTACTTATATCAGCAATAAATATATATATATCAGGCACAGTCAAGCTAACCCTCGTTGGGTTTATCAGGCCATCAACAACAACGCATGCCCTCATATCATCCATAACGACCATTTTCCATATCACCCAAGAGACCACACTGTAAACTACATTTGCTTATCCTGACAACACAAGCAATATAAGCATATTTGTTAATGTTATTGCTCTAAAATTGTAACCATATTTCACACCATTCACTATCAAGTATTGAGACACCAGGAGTGCATCCACTCCCTGGGGTGTAATCAATATTGAAAAACCCTTCCATGATCCGACATCGAAAAAGTGTGCACCCTTGTGCGGTGTGTATCATGTAGGCCCTATTCATACTCAAGCAATCGATGATAATGGAAATAAAATCAAAACATGTTCTGCATATGGAATTTTAACAATCTAACATGCATATTCTTAGCTAGGGTCATAGAAAACTTATCCATTTGCTATAGCAGTATTGCTTTGTTAAGGAGGAATGGGGGCTCCTTTCTCTGAGTTGACAGTCCCTCGGTTTTCCGTCCCAATCCCTTCTTACATTTCATATCCACACATGTCTTACCTACATAATCTATACCATCTCACTCATGTTGCTTACCAAACATGTAGTGCAGATGAGACATTTCCAAAATATCCAATGGAGTTTCCCTCGAAACCCATTTCAAGATAAGGGAGAAACTTCCCATGAAGTTTGGCTCCTGCAGGCCATCACACCTGATCTTCCTGTAGTGTGTACCCCTAGCACATTCATCAAATAGCCAAACATTCAATCATTATCTGATAATACAATCCAAATTGGTTGTCCATAACCAAGCAAATGACATTAGTAATTAAATTTAATAGGAATTGCAACTATGTTTACTACAGAAATTGATTTGCTTGGCAATGTGGTGATCCTCAATTGTGGGTCTCTTGTGAGAAGAACCATCATATCCATTATGATTTTATGCTTACTAGCATAACATGGACACCCACTTACAATGCGTCCTCGTGACACAATTCTATGCAAGCCAATAGTGATTAGTAGTTGTTAGAAATTTCTCAAATCTGAAATTTACAAATTCAAATTTACAACTCATTATACATACAAACTACTATCACATCCATGAGAATCTTCTCATGAGGTTTGGCTCTTTCACATGGTAGATTCTGGCCTTTGTCATGGTCTTACCCATTTTTCCATATCCCAAACAATCTACCTGAAACCTGAACTTCAATCAGCCAAACATTTGGTAAGTCTTGATGCCTATAGCTTTTTCCATTGCTACAACAATCACTGAAGCATTTTCAGAATTTATAAAATTCAAACATTTCCAGCTGTTAATCACATTAATATTACCAAAACTCATTTACTTCACACAATCCTTTTCATACTTTAAATCACAGGATACAGTCACATCATTCATGTAATTTAAATGAAATGTTTATATACTCCTTACTTCACAAGCATATCATTCGTACCACCTTGCTCTTTCATGGATCATTTTCGACAGCCAATTGATCATGACTACCCTCTTCATGCACTTACTATCCTGTGTTCATAACAACCTTTGAAATGGTTCCTCAATCGTCATCAATTCATCATTTCAGACATTAGTTATTCATAATATCACATGCACTTATCTCAATGCATTCATGCAATGCATCACAACATTTGCACCTATACTTATGCAATCAATCACTCACACCCTTCTTGTCCATTCATTCAATGCATAACTACAAGATTCATAAAATATTTTTAATTCATACCCACTCAATGTTACCTTGCATTGATTCAAAAATACTATGCATTCAACATACCATTCATGGCCTTACCATGACTACTTCATATAAGATGCATTACTATAGTCAAGATCATCAGTACTTACTTTCCTTGGGCTACTAAGATCAATCAACATATACAGGCATGACACATTTCTATATGAATGTAGTATAACATTCAAATATCCATTTCTTTGTATAAGTTAAATATTTCTCATTTGGATTCCCCGACTTCCGAGCTCTTGTCCATCATGTTTGGAACCTAATTCCATATCCCATTGGTGATAGGGGTTGGATGCTATCATGGGAGGAATCCTTTCGAAGGAGTGTCAAATTTATGTGTGGTTAGGGGAGTTATGATTTCTTGCAATCCTAGACAAGAGATTGAGAGGCAAGGATGAGATTGTAAGAGGTATGTATTCTCCTTGAGGAGGATCTTCATAACTCTATCCTTCCAAAGAATGCAATAGTTTTGGAGTTTGTGGTATGTAGGGAGGAGAAGTATATTAGAATAGGTGCAAGAGTTTATGCCAAGTTGCAGTGGATTAAGGAACGAGATGAGGGCTCCAAGTTATTCTTTTATTTTCTAAAGAATAACATGGTATTGGATAGAGTATATGGCCTTCATAGGGTGGATGGTTCACTTGATAAAGATCCCTCCAAGATCTTAGTGATGTTCAATGATCCGTTTCCAAAAAAAATTTCTCTTTATCCGCTAGTAGAGGATGTGGTTGCAGCTAGGAATTATTGTTATAGTGTGATTCCACATAAAGTCTAATGTTGACTAGGATAGGTTGGATAGGAACCTCACAAAGGATGAATTGTTAGCAACCCTTAGGTCCATGCAAAATGGTAAATCTCTAGGTATTGAGGGACTATCTTGTGATTTCTTCAAGAATCACATGTAATACTTTTGGAGATGACTTAAGTTACACGAATTCAGAAGCATTTTAGATAGGATGTCTAAGAAAGTCTATTAATCAAGGGTTGATAAAGCTTATTCCAAAAAATTATTCTAGAGATCCCATTGGGGGATGGAATCATATAACACTATTAAGTGTTTGTTCTAGAACATCATGGCTAAGTAAATGGAACTATGAGTGAGAGAAGCTTCTTGGAAAATTGTGTGAAAGGAACAAATAAGTTTTGTACAAGGAAGGTTTATTCTGAACACAGTGATTTCATCTTGGAATTCCATGAAGTGGGATAGGGAATCTAAGAAACAAGCTGTCTTTCTTAAAATTGATTTTGATAAATCCTATGACAAAATTGACTGGTCTTTCATTATAGATATGTTTCCATGTTTGAGATTTGGCTCAAAGTTTGTGAGGATGGTCAACACCCTATTCTATTATGCTTTAACTTTTGATGCAGTCATTGATACACTTTGTCCATGTATTCTTTTGCATTGGTCAATTAGATAAGGATGCTCCCTTCCTCCTTATATCTATATTTTAATTGTTGATGATCTTGGTTATTTTCTTGATGTTTCTCGAGTACAGGGGAAGATTCAGATAATTTGACTTCCTGGTGATTTTGACATGGTTAATAATCACTTTCCATATGATTCTTTTCTTTAAATTTAGGTGGACCAAGTGTCGGTGTCAAGCACTATCAGTTGCTTGTCTATTTTATGCAATGAATTTGGGGCTAATATTAGTGAACATAGGACTTATTATTGGTTGATTGGTATTGATGAGGCTCCTAATTGAATCACTCCTTCTTGGACCTTCATCCATCCAAGTGTTATAGTAAGGTATCTTGGCATTCCCTTTGGTGTGGGGCTTTATCCAACATCTATGTGGAATTGATGTTTGGATAATTTGTAAGATAAACTTCTCCATTGGAAGAAAATAAACTTCCATTTGTTGAAAAGTTGACTATTGTAAGAAGGATTCTCTAAGCTTCATACATGTATTATGATTATTGTTTCCTTCCTAGTAAGGATAAATTTCATAGATTGCAACAAATTTTTCATTCAAACTTGTGTCCCAATTATGGTGGGGTTAGGGGCCTTCCTATGGCACTGTGGGATGTTTGAATTGAGTCCCAAGGATGAGGGTGGCATAGGTTTTATTGATATTTCCACCCAAAGTAATATACATTTGACTACAAGTTGGGTGATTTGATGTCTATAAGGAATCTCTCCTTGGCAAGTATTATTGAGGCATCATCTTCTCACATCAAAACACATTGGTAGGATCAAGAAATAATTTGGATTATATGATATTATCTTATCCATCATAACTTCCAAGTCTAAGGATATTTTATCATCAAAAGTATTTAGGAAGCATGGAGGAAGGTGGCTATCCTTGTGAGAAAATATTAGGTAGTTGGGTGGGATGTGATTTCACAAGAAGACCGATATAGAGTTGGAAGGTGTAAGGAGCATTTATTTCAGGAATCTCTCAATTTGAAGGATAGCAGTTGAGTAAAAAATGATATTTTATTCGAGGGATTTATGGAATGGTAGTACCTAAACCTGGAAGGACTAGCAATCCATTTCTCATGAGTTTTCCTTATCCTATATGGATAGACATGTTAGTATGGATATTATCATCCTTATTCCACATAAGGACCTATTCAAAATGAGGATAGATATTCTTGGCCTGTTTTGGGGTGATTGGGAATGGATTTTTGGGATTTCATTGTTTCAGTATGATTCTAAGATGCTGTACTTGAATCTTATTCATAAACAATACGATATTATCCCTATTCTCAACTCATAGTGGGTTTCTAATGATGCAAAGGGAAGGTGGATCAAGAAATTACATAATGTGTCATTAATTCAGGTGAGCTACAAGCTTTGGGTGTTTGCATGGCTAGTGATTGACCAAGGAATTCCTAGCAAGGAACAACTTGCAAAAATGGCCTCTCAAATGGACTTTTCCATTCCTACCTCAAATTGAAAACAATCTAGCATCTCTTCTAGGAATGCTCTTTTGCTTAGTCTTGTTGGAGTTTGTTTCTAGTCTGAGCATTCTAACTTTTTTAAGGGATGTTACATTGGAGAGTAGTTTTACTGGACGATGTTGGAACCCTATTATGATCTTTAGTCTGTGGTGTTCGAAAATGCCTGAGGATTTCAACATTTTTTATTCTATGGAAGCTCCGATGCAAATATGTTTTTGAAAATTATAATAGTTCTTTGGATGTGTTTTGTAAGCTATGGAAAGGTGAGGTGTGGATGCAACTGTTAACTAAACGTTTTATGTTAACCAAAGATGATAAGGGATTGGAACCACATGTATACACTTATTTTATTGATGCTTTAGTTTCTCTAAGAAAGATATTGTAGGATGATTATGCATTGTAAATTATATTTACCCCTAAGAAGTATCCCCCTCCCAAAACATAGTGAAAAAAACAAGTACGAGGAGTTACATTGGTCCAAGTTTGTTGGTTGTTATTGTAGTCAATTTGATGTTGGCTTATGTTAATGATCAATATCCAATTTCCAATTAAGTGATGAGTTGGATAAAATTTTAATTCTTGTCATTTCGAAAAGATTAAGATTAACTCTAGATTTATTAATTTATTAAAGGGATGATTCTTTTGAATTTTAGAAATTTTGATTATTTAAAAAATTAAATTAAGTATAGTGTTGATATATTTAATAACATTTATAATTTATAATTTATGTGATGATGATGATGACGATGACGATGACGACAATGATGATGATATTTAATGTCCAATGAGACCAAATTTGGTGTATTGGACCTTAAGAAAAAAACAAGACATAGATTATTTGATTTAATTTAAAATATTATTCTAATTGTGCTAAAAACGCTTAGAGACAAGTGTCCCTATCTTGCCATAGTTTTGAGGAGTTAGAATGTTAGAGAGTTCGTTGTTGGAGAAAATACTATGGAACTAATATCTAATGTGGGTGTAGGAAAGGAATTCTAAGAGAAAGTGATTTGTATCTTCAATGCTCCTAGACTTTCAAAGATGGAAAATCCTTTTGGCCCACAGTGTTTTAGGGGTTTTCCAGCATCCACTTTGACTATGAAGCTCATGAGAATTCATTCTAATATTCGAAATATTAATTATATTCTTTGATATCGGTAAGATAGAAAGATGATTTTCATCCTCAAGATTATGGTTAATGATATCTTTAAATAATACCACATTTTTCTCTTAACCTCTAAATATTCCATACACAACATTTTCTCTTTGAATGTAGAAGTAATGATATTTATTATGTTATCAATATTTTGCAAAGTGGTAGTTTCTTCAATCCCAAATAATTTAACAAAGTTGTGGCATATTTAAGCCACCCTCACTGTGGCATATAATTAAAATATAATTTTGATTATTTTGTATCCTTACTTATGTGAGAATGAAATGAAAGAACAAATATTGAACCATAAGCACATATATATTGCAAGGAACAATGTGATACGGTAAACACATATTCTATTAAATAACGAAAATAGAGCAAACTGTAAAATAAAACAACTAGAATGGTCGTAACTCTCTCAAAGAAGAGATGTGGCCCCTATGTTCATTCATGCCAAGATGAATACAAAAGGAAGCCGAACAGTCTATTTATCATAAGAATGACGTAAAGAGACCTAAATATCCAAAACATAACCCTAGAAAATGAATTGTCATAAATTTTGCTGCCTTAAAGTGATTAGTTGAATAGTCAACTTCCTGGGGTCATAATTTTTGCATACAATCTCTGTTTTGGGAACTATATAGCCCATTGGAAAGGTCTCTATGAGATCTAAGACTTTCGGGTGGGGTAGAATGCATATTGTTGGAAACCCAAAAATGTTGTTTAGGGCATCAAAACAACCCCAAAAGTTTAGGACCCGAAAAGTCATAGAAAAATTACTAAGAAACTGCCAAAATGAATTTAACTATTTTGATCCAGTGAAATAGGTGGGTGGTCATCGATATCGTTATGGATCAATCCTCCCCCCTTAGGAAACAATGGTATCCATTGTATCAAATCCCTTATCATAGGTGGAACTATGCGTTGAGTTGAGATCCTAGTGTAGAATTTGTTGAACTGAAAAGGTTGTCTTTCTTTGACATCTTTAGAGGCATGTAATTGTTGTATATGAATGCGCTAGAGCTGTTCAACAATTTTGTTCTTTTGTTATCCTTGGTAATAACTGGTGTGGATGTTTTCTACCTGGAGGAGCACCTTGAATGTGTGGCCTTTCACTATATAGGTACTTGGATAAATGAAACAACAATGAATTTTTTTTCTTCTTGTTTCATCTAAGTAGAGACACCATGTGCAGAGGTTGTGGAGGTATCTATGATCTGATGTTCTCCTTCAAAGGAAATTGTGAATAGGGAAATTTTCCCACTGTTGGAGATTATCTTCTTGCACTACTTCGTAGGGGTCAATGCAGTTATCTCTAGTATTCAATAAAGTTGTCCTCCCAAAATGATAATGACACTACAAGATCGTGACTCATATACATCATGACACTTCCACATATATGGTTGTCCTAAAAGAACACCATAGACTTAAAGTGGGAACACATCACATAGTTCTCATATTTGAATGACTTGATGACGTATGGTAAGTGGAATTGATGATTTACTTAGATTCCTCATCCTTTTCTTAGTCAACTGATGGTGTATGGTTGTAGGTGTGGTGTTGTCAATAGCTCCAATATCTTGATGACTTCTACTGAGATCGAGTTCTTTTGGATGCCGCTATCAGCAACAAACTTGTAGTTGTATTCCCTTCACCCACATATGTGAGTGGAAGAGGTGCTCCTATGCCTATGACTCTTCAGTTTCCTCTGATTGAATCAGTGTGGTAGCAATGATGAAATTGAGTTCTGCATCAATGATCTTCTTCCCCTACTCTACGACTAGGAGTTTGAGTTATGAATCAAAATCAAAATTGGGATGTGATTCTGAAGCTTTAATCTTGGCCACCGATGACTGCTTTGAGAGACATTCATTAGTGTTGTGCCAAGGGATTTTGTGGAACTCACACAACTTCTCGGTGTCCTTATTTGTATTTTCATTACCTTTCTTCTCTCGTGGTTGGGACTAGTCTTCCTTTCCCTGTCGCATGTTCTGTGAACTAGATTTTACCTTTCCTTGCTTCTGCTGTGGATTCGTAGGTCCAAATTCTCACTTGCTCTTTTGTTTAAATTTTTGCTCGATTTTGACAGCGTATCGCTAGATGGCTCCCAATGAAGAGTTGTCCAATAATTCCATCTATGTTCATATCTACCAATGTTTGCCACTATGAAATTTTATCTCTAGGTGTGGTTTAGATTCCAAAACATGTTTAGGTGCCAAAAAACGTTGTTTAGGGAATCAAAACGACCCCAAAAGTTTAGGACCTGTAAAGCTGTAGAAAAATTACTAAGAAACTGCGAAAATGAAAAACTATTTTGATCCAGTGGAATAGGTGGGTTGTCATCGATATCCATATGGATCATTCCTCCCCCCTTAGGAAACAATGGTATCCATTGTATCAAATAACTTATCATATGTGGAACTATGCACTAAGTTGAGCTTCTAGTGTGGAATTTGCTGAAGTGAAAAGGTTGTCTTTCTTTGACATCTTTAGAGGGATCATTAGAGGAAATTTGGGGTCTAAAATGGGCCTTATAAGAAAACGTGCCAAAATTAGTTTTTGTGAGTTGGAATTCAAGAACCAATAGAATTTCAATAAAATAAGTCAACCATAATGGTTGAATTGGCATATTTGTCATTAAAAAAAACTACTTTTTTTGTTCGTATTTTCGACATATCTCATTGTGTTTTTACTCAAATTTCGATCAAGAGAGCTCGTTGGATGTAGAATTTGATTCTGTATCCAACGAGTACCCACACTGCATACTTTTGACAGACCCCGCTACCCCAAAAACAAGAAATACCTAAAAAAATGTGATGATGACATCATCATCATGTTTTTTCAGGTATTTCTTGTTTTTGGGGTAGCGGGGTCCATCAAAAGTATGCAGTGTGGGTACTTGTTGGATGTGAAATCAAATTCCGCATCCAACGAGCTCTCCCGATCGAATTTTGAGTAAAAACACAGGGAGATATGTCGAAAATACAAACACAAAAAGTAGTTTTTTTCTTTCTTCCTCCAAAATTAATTTTTATTATTTTATTATTTTAACCATTATTTTATTATTTTAACTATTATTTTATTATTTTTCTTAGGAGGCCCATTTTAGACCCCAAAATTCCTCTAATGGTAATTGTTGTATATGAATGCGCTAGAGCTATTCAACAATTTTGTTTTTTTTTATCCTTGATATGAAGTGGTGTGGATGTTTTCTCCCTATAGGAGCACCTTGAATGTGTGGCCTTGCACTGTATAGGTACTCAGATAAATGAAGCAATAATTAATTTGTTTTCTTCTTGTTTCCTCTAAGTAGAGACACCCTATGCAGAGGTTGTGGAGGTATCTATGATCTGATGTTCTCCTTTAAAGGAAATTGTGAATAGGGAAAATTTCCCACTATGGTAGATTATCTTCTTGCACTGCTTAGTTGCATTCAATGCAGTTATCTCTAGTATCCAATAAAGTTTTCCTCCTAAAGTGATAATTATACTACGATATCCTGACTCGTATACATCATGACACTTCCACATATATGGTTGTCCTAAAAGAACACCATAGACTTCAAGTAGGAACACATCACATAGTTCTCATCTTTGAATGACTTGATGACGTATGGTAAGTGGAATTGAAGATTTACTTAGATTTCTCATCCTTTTCTTATCCAACTGATGGTGTATGGTTGCAGGTGTGGTGTTGTCGGTAGCCCCAATATCTTGATGACTTCTACGGATATCGGGTTCTTTTGGACTCCACTATCGGCAACAAAATTTAGTGGTATCCCCTTCACCCACATATGTGAGTGGAAGAGGTGATCCTACGCCTATGAATCTTTAGGTTCCTCTGATTGAATTAGTGTGGTAGCAATGATGAAACTAGGTTCAACATCAATGATATTCTTCCCCTACTCTACGACTAAGAATTTGGGTTATGAATCAAAATCAGAATTGGGATGTGATTCAGAAGATTTAATCTTGGCCACCAACGACTGCTTTGAGCGACATTCATCAGTGTTGTTCCAAGGGATTTTGTGGAACTCACACAATTTCTCAGTGTCCTTATTTTTATTTCGTTACCTTCCTTCTCTCATGGTTGGGACTAGTCTTCCTTTCCCTGTCACGTGTTTTGTGAGCCATATTTTCCCTTTACTTGCTTCTGCGGTGGATTCGTAGGTCCAAATTCTCACTTGTTCTTTTGTTTAAATTTTTGCTCGATTTTGACAGCATACCAATAGACGACTCCCAGTGAAGAGTTGTCCAAGAATTTGATCTATGTTCATATGTACCAATGTATGCCACTGTGGCATTTCATTTCTAGGTGTCATTTAGATTCCTTGATACCCATCTTTGTGTGCAAGCTATGAAATTTGTTGGCGTACTCTGACACAGTTTGGTCCCTTTTGGTCCCTCTTAACGCATAATGGTGCATTTTGTGTACTGGTCATCACAGCTTCCCATAGGGTAATATTGTTCATTAATGACATCTATAAAAGAGGACCAAGTGGGATTGGCCTCAAACATTCCAGACTCGTCTAATGAGTTTTTATCACAATAATTGTTCCACCAATTTTTGACATGGGGGACTCCCTTTAGCAGCGCAAAGGTGAACTTTTCCTTGTCGAGAAAATTATGGATAGAGAAATAACCTTTTAGACAATTCAACCATTTATCTAAGGAATCAGCATCAATTTGTCATTCAAAACAACCCTGAAAGTTTAGGACCCAAAAAAAGAAGAAAAAATACTAAGAAACTACGAAAATCGAAAACTATTTTGAGCTAGTGGAATAGGTGGGTGGCCACTGATATTTATCTGGACAATTTTTTATATAATTTTTACTGCTAATTTTAACAATCATGATAGATGTGAAATCTCTTCCTTAACAATTAAGTTAAAACGGTGTCTATGTGTGTGTGTGTGGAAGACAAGATGTTTCCTAAGATTGATTCATCCACTAGTCAAAACCACCTATGATATATGATATAAGTGAGGTCAAATATTTCAAATATTTCCTAAACCATTGGGATTCTAGGAAGAATTCACTATGCAAAATAGTGATAATATTAAAAGTATTAATACATCTAAATTTAAGAGTTAGAGGATAAGAGAAATTTAAGATATTATAAGCAAATTATCCAGGATAGCCTAAAAGATCAAAAGTGTCTCTATGGTTTAATTAGCATAAAGAAGAAAATACACATTGCTAAAATAAAAACAAACTCTCACAGGCTCCATAGTGTCACTATGGAGCTTGACAATTCCTAAAACTCCATGGGATGAAAGAGTCGTAGCACAAAGAGGATTGAAGATGAAAATCATTTTCTCATAGAATGTCTTGTGTACACCCACATTCTAGCACAATTCCAAAATATTTGCCTTTTAACTCAACTTATCACAACTATAGTGATTTAGGAATGCTTCTCTTAGAACTTTTTAAACATTATAGAAATAAAATTCTAAAGAAAACTAAATGACTTTGTACCTTTTTAAGATTACTATATCAATGTTTGGTCTAGATGAGCATTAATGAGGATATATATTATAAAGATATTTGATTAATACATTTATTATAAAAACCAATATACCTTTTGTGATCTAAAATACCCTATATAAACTATTAATGAGTTAAGTTAGTTTATAATACCTTTTGCCAAAATGTTTACTGCACAATTTTATATATAAAATTCTACTAAACTCTAAGCTATTTTTAAAGTATGAAATTATTAATAATTTTGTCTTTTGGTCGCATACATTGGCAACATCAATTTCCATTTAAACTTGCATGGATTTCGCAATCCTTATTTTTCTTTGTCGTGCATACATGTTAGCTAACTTCAATGTATTTTTGCATCTAATTCAATAAATCTGTGACCAATTTTATGTGTCAAAGTGAGAATATCATAATAATACTATAGTTGTAAAAGAATCTATTTGACAAAGATTAAGCATCCAAGTTTATCATTGTAGCCGTAAATTGGAACCTCCCATTATAGAAGAAGGGGAATGAGGAACTACATAGACAGCCTGCCCTACCCTATTGATGGAACAAGGTAGGGACGAAAGGAAGAAAAATCACAATGCACATCATTGTATGAGAGCAGGGACGAAAGGAAGAAAAATCGAAGTGATTGGAGTGTATGAGAGCAGGGACTAAAGGAAGAAAAATCGTCAAACACCCTCCCTCTACCATCTTTTTGTGCAACACCATAAAAAGGTAAATGTTTATGGTACAAAATTGTATCATTAATTATGTTTTAGTTTACAAAATATTTTAGAAATACAATACAAAAGTTAGATCCATAAATTGACATTTGATTCATCCATCCAAGTCATATTATTTACATAAAGGTCTTCACACTTAAACAACCTATCTAATAATAAATCCCTTAATACTTTCCATAAGAATTTAAAAACCCATTAATTAAAATACCTAACCTTCTAAGAAGGAGTTATTTTTAGACGTGTAGATTTGAGAAGATCAATAGTACATACATTGAGAATGGCCATATATTCCTTCATTGTGATATTGTTTGATGCCAAAGGGATGTTGGCATCTTCTTCATGCAATCCTTTCCAATTGTTGGGCTTGTGTCCTAAGTCGTTTAGAGTATTCATATACTAACCATAGGTTGGTTTCTCATTGAGGATAAGACATCATTGAGAGAAACCTCTTGCAATAAATAATGAAAATGTACGATACAACAGAAATAGAAAAATACAGAAGGAATTTATTCATTGCATGTCACTTTGAGGGTGAACCTCCTTTGAGCAAGTTCAATACAAATAAATCATGGATGTCTTCATTGGCCTCAACACACACACACACACACACACACACACACACACACACACACACACATATATATATACACACACACTAAGTCTAATCTAAACAACTATTACTCCCCATGGATGTGGGATAACACAATATAGTCATAGGACGACTTACAAAGCATATGCGTCCAACAAAAATATACTAACAAAGTAAAGATAAGGGTTGGCACAGGTTCCTAAAATCCCCTTCCTCTTAGAAAATCTTTGTCCTCAAAGATTTAGATGTGGAAATTGTTGTTGAATATAAAGGAGTGGCTCCCACATAGCATCCTTTTGCTACATGACGTTCCACTAAATTAATACCTTTTTGATGGATCGAGAGAGAAGCTGACGAGTGCGCCTATTGAGGATAGCCTATAGCTCCAAAATGATGGATCCTTCATTGTCCAGTTCTGGTAAAACAGTTTGTGCTCTGATGTTGGTTCCAATAACTTTCTTAAGAGAAGAGACATGAAGTATTGGGTGAATGCGAGAAGGAGGAAGTTCCAATTTATAAGCAACTGACTCAATCTTATAAAGAACCTTATACAACCCATAGAACTTTGGAGCCAACTTATGACGACATTTGAGTTTCAGGGAGGATTGCTTGTAAGGTTGTAGATGAAGAAAAACCATATCACTGACTTGAAAAGTGCGCTCAGAATGGTGCTTATCGACTTGTTGTTTCATTTGGTTTCTTTCCATATGAATATTGTCCTACAAAATGTCAAGAATTTGATCTCGGTTTCATAGAACCATGTCAACTTCCTAAATTGGCAAACTGTTCGGGATGTATGGAAAGATCACTAATCGTTCCTAGTCATAGATTGCTTCATATGGAGTCATTTTAGATGTACTGTGGTAGAAGGTATTGTACCAACATTCAACGAGAGTGAGTCTCTTTTCCCACTGATGTTATTGTTCAAAGGTGAAGAAATGAAGATAAGTAAAAATTTGTTAATAAATTCAGTCTAAGCATTTGTTTGTGAATGATACCCTGAACTCATCTTTTGTTTGGTGTCAGTGTGGAAAAATAGTTTTGTCCAAAAAAAACTTGTGAAAGTTGCATCACAATCCGAGGCAATTGAAGAAGGGACTCCATGAAGGTGAAAGATCTGGTCCATGAAAATTTGTGTGATTAAGGAGGTGGTATGTGGATGGATGAGGATACAAAAATGACTATATTTAGAGAGGCGATCAACTACAACCAATATCATTGTCTTCCCTCCATATTTAGGGATCCCTTCAATGAAATCCATCGAAATATTTGTCCAAATATTTGTAGGAATGGGAAGGGGTTTGAGCAATCCCAGAAGGATTGTTTTTTGACCCTTGTGGAGCTCGTAAGTATCACACTCAGCCACCATATGTTGAATTACCCTTTTCATTCCATTCCAAAATAAGTTACGCTGTTCCTGCTCATATAATTTGAGGAACCCAGAGTGCCTTGCCGATGGAGAAGCATGGAGTTCATAGAAGACATCTTGTTGAAGATCTGTGCTATGGAGAAGCACCAGATGACCCTTATATATCAGAGAAGAACCATCCCAAGAGTAATGTGGTACAATAGAAGGGTTATTGTCCAATTTTCAAATGATTTCAGAAAATGAAGAGACATTGAGATAACCTTGCTAAACAGATTGTAAGCAATTTAGAATAGGCATAAAAATATATAAAAGAGAAATGTGGTCATCAAATGTGAGAGAAAGAGAATCCACCACAAGATTGTCCTTACCCTTATTGTAAGTGATTGCATAGTCATAACCCATGAGTTTTCTAACCCATTTATGTTGTGTTGTGGATGGAACCCATTGTTCCATAAAATATTTCAGACTTTTGTGATTAGTCTTAATGCATAAATGATTCCCTATTATGTATGGTCGCGACTTCTATACTGCATGAAAAATAACCATCATTCTAGTCTCATATGTATAGGTGGATAAATTCTTACCAGAAAGGGATTTCCTGGTGAAAGGGATTTCCTGGTGAACTCAATGGGATTTTCATGTTGAAGGATAACAACATCAAATCCATTGTTGCAAGAATCACTCTCAATAGTTAAGGGCTTGGAAAAATCGGGTATAGCTAGAACATGTGTTGTACACATAGCCTATTTTAGTTTGTCAAATGCACACTCAACAACATGTCTCCATGTAAAATCATCCTTTATCAATAGAGTTGTTAATGGAGCTGCAATATTCTTGTAATCATTTACAAACTTGCAATAGTATCTAGTCAATCCCAAAAAACTAAAAAGGCTCTTGAGTGTATGAAGATGCAACCAAATTTTCATGGCATTTACTTTGAAAGGATCCAAGTGAACCCCTTGTACTAAAAAAATATTCCTAAGATACTCTACTTCCTCATACCAAAAACCACATTTAGAATGTTTTGCATGGAGATGATGATCACAAAAAATTTGCAGTACAAGATAAAAATGTTCGATATGCTCAACCCATGTTTTACTATAGATGAGGATATCATTAAAGAAGACCAAATGAAGTTCCACAAGTAGGGTCAAAATATTTCATTCATCAATTATTGGAACATGGAAGGAGAATTAGTTATCCAAAATGGCATGACTAAAAACTCAAGGTCCAACATGTGTGCAAAAATCCATTTTAGGGATATCATCCTCATAAATCTGATTTTGGTGATACCCTGAACGAAGATCCAACTTGGAGAAAAAATGAGCACCATGAAGATCATCAAGAATCTCATCAATAATGGGACTTGGAAACTTATCCTTGATTGTGATGTGATTAAATGATCAAAATTCAATGCAGATGCACCATGACCCATATTTTATTCAGACAAGAAGAACTTGTGAAGAAAAGGAACTCCTACTACGGAGAATAATACCTTGCTTTAGTCAGTCTTGAACGAGCATCCTAATATTTGTCTTTTGGTGAAGCAACTAGCGATAGGGATTGATGTTGGGAGGGATGCTTCCTAGAAGGAGCAGAATACAATGGTCCTATGGTATTGAAGGTGGTAATCCCATTGTTTCAGCAAATACACATGCATATCGATCCAATTTGTTTTGTAGATTTAAGGGAGTAGTGGAGACCATTGATGGTTGCATCTGAACGGAATGGAGCTGAGCGATGACACTAAGTGAATTCTTCTTAAGGATATTTTCCATACGATGTGAAATGATGATGCTAAGAGACCCTGGTTGTAATCCCTTAAATGTGTGGTTTTCCCATTGACTGAAAAATACATTCAAAGTTCATCAAAATACCATAAGATGGGTCCAAGTGTGTGTAACCATTGATCTCTCAAAACCACATCACATCTGCCTAAGGGCAAGGAAAACATGTTAGAGCACAATTTACAATATCCAATAAAGATACACACATTGTGACACTTCCCCTTACAAGGTAAGGTTCCCCATTGGAAATCATCACTTCAAAGTTGAAGCAAGGATGAACAAAACAATCAGCATATTTAGCTATCTGAGGGTCAATGAAGTTATGAGTGTGTTGAGGCCTGGAAATCGTAGGTAGCAATAGTAGGGATTCTCCCCAATAAACATTCCCAATTAGATCATTATTGTTTGGTATGGGGAATCTATCTGGTTTACGGTCCAACTACCGTAGGTCAAGTAACGGTTAAAGCTTATTTTACCGGTTGCTGCCTGGTCCACCGTTTAAGTGTATTTTTTAGTTTATGTTTATGTATGAAATGCAAGTGCCTAATTAAATGCAGATGATAGAGATAAAGAGAAGTGTCACAATGTGATGCCCAGGTTCTTACCTCTCATCTTACCTCTCTCGCTTCTAAATAATAAACAAAGAAAACTAACTAAGACTCACTAACCTATCCCTAGGGAGCAATACTATAATTAATGTTGAGTAATGTATTGTATATCATGCATTAAGAACACTACAGATAGCTGTTAATATTTCTGAGTACATGAATATCAATAGACAGATAAACAAAAAGATAGCTCATTGTTAATTAAAACATTCATTACTCAAATATGATTGTGGAAATTTCACAGAAATAAACAGGAGCGCATTCCTAACATGAAAGAGTTCATAGGTTAGAATAATCTCACAGTTCATGAAAACAAGCTGAAACAGAAATAGTTCACATCCAACTAGTCCATGTCAAGCATTTGAAACCCCATAGTGCTTTCTCCAGCCCAAAAATATAACTCTTTATTATAAGAGGAAATAGTTCTTCTTACAATAATCTTGCACAAAGACAGCCTGAAAAAAGGTCCTTTGATACATCAAGCTTGCCTATATTTATACAAAAAGAAAAAAACTCTTGGGCTACCCTCGTTGTCTCTTGGGCTTCCCCAACCTTTCCCATACAAAAAATTTTCTTTTAGCTTGTGCACAAAAATATAAATACAATATATTACATTCTTTATCAAAGTGCTAGACAGTCCAACTAAAACAGTCAAGCCTACTCGTTGATAAACTTTCTCCATCATTTGTCTCTGTTGCTATATTCTCAAAACCAGAAGGTTTGAGAAATCTGATAGTAATTTTGTGCTGAGTAGCCTGGGATTTTACACCCGCTATTCTGGCAAGAATAAAGTGCAGCTGGTATTCCAGCAAGAATCAAGTGCAGCTGGTATTCCAGCAAGTGGATATTCACAGCTGCATGTGCTATTTCAGTCTTAAGTATCTTTTCATCTAACTCCTTGACTTGTTGAATGGCCTGTTCATCTTCATTGCATTTTTTTTGAAATTGTTTCAAAAATATTTCATGCTCTGGAAGCACTTCTAATCTCTTTGCAGCCAAGGTCTGACACCAATTATAAGTTAGGAGCACTCTCCTACAGAATTCAGCACAGGCATTCTTTGCTTTCTTCACTGGATTTTTTAGTTCTTCTGCTGCTTTTCTAGCAAACTCAATCAGCTCGTATTCCAGCTTTAACGTCTCCATATCTTTAACAGACATATCTATGGGAGATTCCTTGTTTGTTTCTACCCATGTCATCCTTCCCTGCAGAATTTCTAGAATATCATGTGTTCTATCCAAAAAATAAGAAGTTGTATTTACAATTTTCTCTAATCTAATGTCTATATATTGAACTTTAAAAATTTCTTCCACCATATGCAGTTGCATTTGATGAATTCAAGGCTCAATATCAACCTTCTTTAAAGGCTCAATATCAACCTTCTACTCCATAGTTGTCTTTAGTGAAGGTGCTAGTGAATTCTTTTGTTCCTCCAAGGCTACTATCTGACTTTCGTATAGCTTAGCCTTCCCTTTTGTTGTGTTCTTTTGTACTTCCAACTCTGTCACTTTCACTTCTAATTCTCTCTTTTCCTTATTCAAATCTTCAACTGATAGCCTAATATTATCTCTTTCGGCTTCCAACATCTTATATCTTTGCTGCAATTTCTCAAACTCTACCAAGGTGGCCTGGTTTTCCTTTTCTATATTTCCTGTAGATATTACCAAAGCATATTTATTCACCTATAGAGTCTGACACTCTTCCTCTGATACCTCAACTTCACCGATCATATCCTCGTACTTCCTTTTCAAAGTCTGACTTTCACTCCTTTCTTTCTTCAAAGTCTCTTTCAACTGTGTGACCCTTTTCTGAGACTGTTCTAGATCTGTCATGATTCTGTCCACATTATCTTTAGTGGCTAGAGTTATAGCTACCCCAGCCCTTGCTATTAATCATGGATCTTTGTGTGTACCGTGAACCACTATCTTCTCAATCACCATCACTCCTGGTGTACTATTACGGAGAGAAATTCCTATTGCTTGGGGTACCACAACAGACAGCTTGACTCCAGAAATCAATCTTTTCCAATATGCAATAGAAATTAAATACCTAACACTAAAGGATCAAGCCTCGTACCTTATTCTGGACAGTTGAAGTAGATCCCCGTTGAGATTTCCAACTTCAACTTCAATTGATAGATTACTTCCTCAACAACAAGTAAACAATACAAGCATTCTATGTATCATGGTGTTAGATCTATTCTAGCATATAAAATCAATAATGTATAAGCATTTGACATAACCCCATGGATAAAATATGCATTCAAACACACATTATTGGACAGGAAAAGATATTTCTATTAATATAAATCAGAGATTACAAGATACAACCTCTGACGGAACGTCTGTGAACCGGAGAAACTGAATCCCCCACTTGGGCCTCCACCACTTCAATCATCCATCTCTCGATAGCAAGCTCACAAGAAAAAGGCAAGCTTGGGAAGAACACAAAAGTGCTCCAAGGGACAAAGGGATGCAGACTCAAGCATAAGTTCCGGCAACAATGGACTATAGTTTCTTTGCTCTCAATTCTCTCTTATGCCTTCAATGTACCAAGGGGTTCCTTATATAGCTTTTCAAAGGGGTAATGAAAGGTCGAATCTGAGCGATCTCAAGTCATAGGGAATGCCAGGAGTCAAATGAGTCAGATCCATGTCAAGCAAAAATCCAAAAGGATTTGGATTATGCACACATCCCGATGTACGCAGTTTTAGTGGTCAAACCCGCGTATATACACGCTTATAGGTTTAAAAGTCGTGTGTATCATTTTTCATATGTTTTTAGGGATGATCAAGGAAACATCAAAGGAAAAAAAGTGGCCCATAGTGTCTAAGGAGTCTGCAGTGGGACAGGGGAAGGCCATACAAAGTGTGATTCACCTGGAGTGGTGAAATCCGCTATAACAGATTCCCCCTAATGTGTGAGGTAAGAGGGGTCATACGATGGTCGAAATACATTATAAGTCCATCCCAGAAGTGGAGTGACGAAGGATCCCAAATGGAAGACCAGCCACCCAATTAGCATAGTACAATAATACAACTCTGCATACCACTACAAATACATATAGCACTCCTGGATACATAAGAGTACAATGGCCATGAATAGGCATGAAACATGATATCACATATGTGGTCATCGCCACGTACAATATACATAGCTCAGAATATCCATGATGAATATATACAAAGGACCATGATCTCCAAAATGGCTGAAGATATATAATAGATCAAGATCTCCATAGTGGCTGGAAATGTCTGACATATACTGGAATCAATTCACGAGAGCTGAAATATCATGAACACTAGCACGATCAAGGAGGCAGCATATAAGAGATGCCACCAATCTGGAAAGTATTCTACACAAACTGCTACGAGTACATGTCCTACTATGCGAATAGAGGTGTCGAGGTCGAACATAGTAGTCCATCGTCTGATTACCGGTCATTAATGTATCTCGTTAACAGACGCGAGATCACCCACCGATAATGAAAATGGGAATCAAGGTACTAGAGTGCAAACTAACAAGTGTGAATAAATGTGTTGAGGTTGAACACTCGAGAGGATCCATCGATCAGGGGACATTGATGTATTCCCAAGAACTATCGATGGTGAGAGAACCTGCCACTGATGACTGCAAGTCTCAAGGCACTCAAAATGACTCTAGATTCCAATCCCAGAATAAATGATCTGAAGTTGATGGGATGAAATCCGCTAGAAGGAGGGCATTAAGGAATCCCCCATCATCCAACACGAGGTACTCAGCAAAGCTATATAATGTGGAAGGACTCGATCATAAGGTTCACAAACCAGTAACTGTACCGGGAATGGCCGACATGCAAAGTCAAGATAACTGAGGAATGGCCGACTCAGGTTTCAACTTCCTTCAAACAAGAGCATAAGGGCATATGGTGATTGAATGAAGGCAGCATAGACTCCATATACAAACTGGGACATCTCTGTGACATAGGAGGCATCGACAGAGGCTCCATAGTGACTGAAAGCTTAACCAGTCGGTGGAGATAAACTCAGATAAACGAGTACAGCTCCTAAATTTAAAGTATAACCCAACCAATGGATGTGATATACAGTGCTCTGTTCAAAGGTGACACGACTCGACAGCTGCCAAAGATAACATCTTTCCTTGTCCGGCTTTTTGGTTTTTTGATTTTTTTTTGGACTTTTTCAGTTATTTAAAAAGCTTGAAAAAAGAATAAAATAGCTTTATAGTTACAAACTAGGAGGAGACAAGTGTCACAAGGGAAAACAAACTAGTTCCAAGAAGTGGAACATACCTATGCTCAATGCATGGATACATGTGTAGGATATCGACACTCGGGGAAAATCCCCTCCTGGTAAAAAAGGGAATCAAGCTGTGAAGGAAACAAATGGCTCTGCATGGCTAGAGATGAGACGAGCTCGGGCTATATGGATGAAACGCAATGTCAGGGGAGGCGGCATAAAGCTCAATAAGGCAGGCAAAGCTCATGATAATGCATTCACAACTTGACATAAGGGAGTCCTAAGGGAAATAGGCCAGCATAAGATCAAGAGGAGTATGAGGCTCTTGTGAAAAGTCATGGCAGTACTATACAACGGACTCCCACACCCTAAAGGAGAAAACTTCAGCATGGGCACCAAATGCAAATAAGGCGCTAACTAGGGTACCCATGGAAGGTAAAGCTCTACCACTCATATCATACCACTTCCAAAGCAGTAAGAAGGCTCCATGACATAATAGAGTGGGTTTGTACCTAAGGCCATGATGAGATGGTCATAAGGTCATGCAAAATGCAAATGGTGGTGAAACCTAACCTATATGCCAATTTAGACATGATACCTGAGATAGGCATGAGCGGGTTGAAACCTCAGAGAGAGTGTACAAAAATTGGACCCTACATGACAACAATTTTATTCCAAAACAACCCAAAATAATCAATAAAGAATCCAAACTATAGGATATAGGGAGGAATGGTCATGACAAATGCACCCAAAGGAAACAATGTGGTGAAGAATGGGACATAAAAAGGAAAGTAAGGTGCAGACCCAATGTTCACGCATCCACTACCACCCCCATGAGGGTGACCACTGGTGTAAAGACCGAGTGAAGGGAATAAAAATCCTCCACAAATGGAGTAGAGGATGGAATATGACCATTCCCAAATCTATGAGCACAGTAAGGGGATGTGATGCCCCCAAGTCTGACACCAGGGTCTGTACTAGGACCAAGGACGGGTGATAGGATACCAGGCATGCCAAAGATAAAAGGACCCAAACTCAAGAAAGCATACATATAATCAAGTAACTACGATCCCAAAGGCCAACTAGTGCACAAAGAGCACACTCCTAAGAAAATCTACAGCCAAAATACAAGCAAACCAAGGGGAGGATATGTGAGCTCCCAAATGCAGCAGGTATGTCTCGCCTAGGAGAGGCTCGAAACTCCCATACACTACAAGCGGAGGTACATAACCAATTATAGTGGCCCTCAGCTTCAACGCATAAAGAGACCATGCTGTCCGACCTCTACTTGGTCGGGACACCTGCAGAATAACCCCTGCAAAGTACCCCCTCAATATCCTAGGTAAGGCCACTAAGGTCACCTCAATATAATCAATGCTCAGGAAGACAGTCGCAGGCGGGATTGACCGTATGGGTAGGGTAGCAAAGCCTGAAACTCTCAAAAGAGCCCCCATATATGAATACAATCCTGGAAATATATCCGATGCTACTCAGTTATGACTAGGGGTCATCCCAATCAATAACCGCTCACACTGCCTCATGCTTAACTCCATTTTGAGAGGAGGATCCTGAGAAACACTGGTTATATCAAGGATTTCACACACTCACCTAGACAAACACATACATGTTGTTGTTTAGTGATCTTGGAGAATTGACTTACAATGAACTATTCCAAGATCCTAAAACCTAAGCTTGTTGGTGCACCCTAGAAAAGAAAAGTGTGTAGTTCATTTTAATTTAGCATTGATTTTAGTTGGCTGTAATTACTCAAAGGGAAATGACCATGCAACTAGTGATATGAAGACTCAGCAGTGAAATAAAAGTGCACACCATAACAAATAATGCTAAGTGCAATCTTTGTCAAATGAAAAATAGGGTATGCCACTACCTGAGATGCATAAATATATATTCATTTCTGAATGTCAATGCAATCCTTCCTATATGAAATCCTAAAAACAACTCTCATCCAAACAATCCAATGCAAGTACCTCCTCAAATCCATATCTAAGATGCAACTAAGAGTGCAACTACTTTGTATTTTTCAATATAAAACAATGAAAAATGCAATAAAAGTCATCTAAAACTCCCAGTCTCTGTAGCAAGTATAAAAGACAAGCCCAGCAAGACACCGAGACAACAAAGAGTAATGCACTAATGGCAAAACAAAAAGGATAAATGACTAAAACTACTTTCAAAGAAAAATCAATGAAAAAGCGGTCTCTGGTCACAAAAGAAGCATCCAACAGACAACATTAGACCCAAGGAAGACCCAACCACACTCACAACCCACCTAGCAACTTCCCACAACATCAAACTCACCAAAAGGGAGGATGTACGCGATTGTTTAAAGAACAGTTGCATATATACGCGACTTTTGGCCAAAAACCTGAGTGTATACGGGGATTTTGGCCAAAAACCTGCGTGTATACGTGACTTTTGGCCAAAAATCCATGTATGTATGTGACTTTTGGCCAAAAACCTGCATATACAGAGAAGGCAGTGGTAAAAAGTAGGCCAAGGGTCAAACCAAAAAAGGGGAGTGTCAATGGATGAACATACAATAAAATGCAACACAGAAACAAGGGGAAACAAAGAGCAACTCAAGAATATCAATCCCATTGTGCCGGCAAACCCCAAATAAAAACAAGGAACATCCCCAGCGGAGTCGCCAATTTTGTTACGGAGAGAAATTCCTATGGCTTGGGGTACCACAACAGACAGCTTGACTCCAGAAATCGATCTTTTCCAATATGCAATAGAAATTAAATGTCTAACACTAAAGGATCAGAACTCATACCTTATTCTGGACAGTTGAAGTAGATCCCCGTTGAGCTTTCCAACTTCAGCTTGAATTGATAGATTACTTCCTCAACAAGTAAACAATACAAGCATTCTATATATCATGGTGTTAGATCTATTCTAGCATATATAATCAATAATGTATAAGCATTTGACATAATCCCATGGATAAAATATGCATTCAAACACACATTATTGGACAGGAAAACATATTTCTATTAATATAAATCAGAGATTACAAGATACAACCTCTAACGGCACGTCTGCAAACTGGAGAAACTGAATCCCCCACTTGGGCCTCCACCACTTCAATCCTCCATCTCTCGATAGCAAGCTCACAAGAAAAAGGCAAGCTTGGGAAGAACACAAAAGTGCTCCAAGGGACAAAGGGATGCAGACTCAAGCATAAGTTTCGGCAACAATGGACTATACTTTCTTTGCTCTCAATTCTCTCTTATGCCTTCAACGTACCAAGGGGTTCCTTATATAGCTTTTCAAAGGGGTAATGAAAGGTCGAATCCAAGCGATCTCAAGGCATAGGGAAGGCCAGGAGTCAAATGAGTTGGATCCATCTCAAGGAAAACTCCAAAAGGATTTGGATTATGCACACATCTCGATGTACGCGGTTTTAGTGGTCAAACCTGCGTATATACGCGCTTATAGGTTTAAAAGTCACGTGTATCATTTTTCATATGTTTTTAGGGATGATCAAGGAAACATCAAAGGACAAAAAGTGGTCCATAGGGTCTAAGGAGTCTGCAGTGGGATAGGGGAAGGCCATACAAAGTGTGATTCACCTGGAGTGGTGAAATCCGCTATAACATTTACCCACAGTGTTCACCTTCTTTCCTGTTCGTTGGAAAATTCTCTTTCTTTCCTTATCGTAAAATATAGTGTTAAAATACGGTACCTCCTCCCCTTCAGTGGGTTTGAAAGGAATTAACCCAACTCTAGAAATTGACACTAAACCTTCTCCTACTACACTACTATAAAGAACAACAGGCTCTAATGGATCAATATCATACTAAACCTATCCTTGATCAGTAGGGTCTTCTTGTTCTTCTGTTTCTTCTCTCACTCCACCTGCCTTTTTTGCTGGCTATTTTTTCTTTTGTACATCTTCTAATCTGAACCCTTCATTTTCTGCCTATTTTTTCTGTATTTCATCTTGTTGTTTTCTTTTCTTTTCTTCTTCAATCTTCTTTGTTGCTTCTTCAGCTGCTCATTTCTTTTCTTCTTATTCTATTCTCAACCAGTTCTCTACCTCCTGTACTAGTCTGTTAGCTTCTTCCTGCCTCTTTTTTTCTTCTTCTTCTTCTTCTTTCATTTTCTGCTTCTCAGAAGCTTTACCTTTACCACTAGTAGTAGCTATCTTCTGCTTGAATCTTTTCCTTAAAGCTGTCATGTTCCTAGCATTTCAGAATGTATCTTCATCCTTATCCCATAAATTGGTATATTCGAAATGTACTCCAGCTTATGTGCAATAATCAACAACTTTGCCCTCAGAGTCATTCCTATGGAAATTCATTTCACCGAAGTGAAAATACTCTAATTCCTTGACAAACTCCGATGCATTCTTTACCCTGAAAATTTTGTAACTTCCAACAAAAAAGGGTACTACAGGATAAACTGCCTTCTTCTGCTCAAACATGAAATTTCCTATCCCATCAATGCACAACTCTCTCACAGCCTCCTTGTGAATTACATAGTTTGTGTCATACTTCGTTAGAAGAGAAGGGGCTCTTGAACCATCATACATTCTTAAATATAGGCCTTCTTCTATCAGATAATAGCTTCCATGTTCTTGCACAACTTTGAAAGCTTCTTCTGACATACAATTGCTTTCTACCAAGAAAATCAAAGTGTATAATGGCATAATGAAATTCTCACAAATCTCCTTATAATGGCTGTAATATTTGTGGGCCCAGAATAATTTATAAGTCGCATACACTGGAGCTCGGTCCTAATCCCAATGGCACTTTAAGGCTGGGAAAAGATGAGTGCATAGAATGCAAACAATCAAAATAGAACTCATGTAAAATTATGACTTCTTTTGGGACACTCCTCCCAATGCTGTGCTTATACAAGCTGATAGACTGTTGGATACTATACTCACTGAGTTAAAAATTGTACCTTGTGTAGCAACAAAATAGATAACTAGTATCCAACCCATTTTAAAACTTTTTCCATTAGCTCTTCCAAAAATTATGTTAAGCATCAAAGCAATGAACCTATATGGAGTATGAAGAGTTGATGTCTTGTACTCTCCAGAAGGTCTTGTCTGTAAATTTCTACCCGAGATCAACATTTTCTTCACTGTATCCACCATATCTAGTTTTAGCTCCTTTAACCAACTTTCAGACAGAGAAGTTTATGCTATTGGTAAATTATACGCTATATACACATAAGCTGGGTTATACGCAGCATAATCCTGCTTTGCTGTATTTTCCAATATCATCCTTGTTACATCTACCCTAGGCAGAATCCAACCTATCACTTCTGAACATGGGAAAAGCTCAAGTCTTGTAGCCACTTTCTTAAGGGCTAATTTCTCAATATTTGCATATATGGGCATATCTTCAAAACCAGCATCTGGAACATTCTATGTTGAAATCATCCTATATATTTCTCCCCATTTATATTTTGGCTCCACTTGAATAATAGCTTTAGTATCTTCATAAATGATTTCCACTTTGGTTATTATCTCCACTTCAGGTTCCTCTTCGGCTTCTTGAGCCTTCTTCTTCTGCTTTCACGGCATATTGATGTGTTGATAATTAACTTGTGACAAATATATAACATGATTTCAGTCTATTCTTCTCTAGCAAGATGTGTAGTGAGAAAACAATAAACAACCAAAACTTACCATTTGATCAGTATGCATACTAAAAATATATATATATATTATTAACACCCACAGCCTTTTTAAGTGAGAGACTCTTAAACAAATAGAACCTGCAAAATATACCTCTGCCCCCAAAACTGCCAAAACTCCACTAACTTAAACCCTAACCTCTTCCATCCTACTAAAAAAATCTATATGTGCATCTCGACTGAGGAATGGCTCATACCGCCTGTCTACTCAACACAAAAATCCTCAAACCCTTATAGTCACGCGTCCTCCCATATCCCACAGAAAAATACTGCCAAAGAGGACACGACTGTCTAACCCTAGACTTAAAATGGAGCAATCAAGAACAGAGCAGTACATACAGCGAAATGCTCATCTGCACCATGCCCTAACCTTCCATGAAACTGTCACAGGAATACTCTTGGTTGCACAGCAGCGGAGATGGAAAAACCTACCAGCCAAAATGAAACGCTCACAGCCAACCGGGATAAACCCTCAGTAAAGGAAAAAATCACCGCAAGAAAACCACAAAAATGCATAAAAATTTACCCTACCGTGGAAAACCTAACCCTATCCACCCTGGCGGTTTAAAACAACAACAAAAAAACAAAGCATAAAACAAATTCATGAACAGATCCTACCTAGTAACGAAGTGGTAGGTGACCTGGACAGGAGATGACTTCCACGGGCATAGAGGAGAACATATAGAAGCTTGACAGCTGTACGCAATCGACAGGATAGCTACCACCTTGAAAATGACAAGTGACACGGGCTCTATGGCTTTATAAAACCCCGACTGGGAGTAAAACTAATGTGGCGGGAAACTATCCTAACCAAACGCTAAACATATAGTCCTAAGGACATCCACAATGTCAGACAGGAAAACTTCTACCTACCCAGTAATCGCATGCGAAAGTCACATTGAAAATTGGGGAGACTAACGTCTTCGGTATCGGTAGGAACATCATGAAGCTTCGGATCGAATCAACACTAACCCTCCACAACGTTGGATGGAAAAAAAACTAAACCTTTGGTTCATTCCGAAAAACACAACTGACAACGAGATTGCCAACTTAACTGGCCATAGGAAAACCCGATTCATCGGATTTGCTTTACACTCAAACGTCAGAACATCGGCAAACTATCTTTGAGATTTCACACACACCGACTCCCGATACATCGGCTTAGACCTTGGAAGGCCTCCGATAAACACATCGGAAAGATAGTGGACTATGCCTCTGCTGTATCGAAAGACTAGTCAACTAAGCATCCGATATGGACATGCAAAAAGACTAAGTTTTTACACAAAACTGCTGAGCCCTGGGCAAACCTTGGTAAAAATAAAACACTCTCAGGCCATATAGATATTCAAATAAATGGGAGGGACCCTAAAAATAGAATTTTTCAGGGGAAATAGTTGCAGCTGCAATAGAGTGGAAACATAATAAATGAGTATTGTAAGAGGAAGCTTCTTGAAGAAACCCTTGACCCACATGGTTTGTGGGGCGGTGACTCTAGATAATGCATGGAGAGATATCTATGGGTCGTCTTCTTGAGAAGGAGGGTCAACATGCGGTTGCTGAATGTTGACCTGGTCATCTACTGGATCTTGATAATCTTCACAAATTTCAGGTGCATGAGGAGAATCCACATCCAAATGATAGATTTTTGGTTCATCACATCTATGTCCGCAGGTGAATTTCTCATCACAATTATTAAAAATTCCTTTTTCTCAACATGTTTGTATCTTGGATTCAAAAAAATGCTTGAGATGAGTTGTTCTATCAGTTGGCGTGATTGGAGGTCTTTGGGAAACCATATTTCTGAATGGAATGAAAGAGGATTTGGAGCATTGTTTGTTAAAGAAATGCAGATGTGGAAGATATTCCATTTTGTATTATTATTTTTATTACCCCTTCCATAGGTGTTTTCCCTCCAATTAGAGATTTCATTGATGTATTTGGTCATTTAAATCCTTGAGGTAAAACCTTTGTTGTAAGTCTTGTTAGTAGTACCCACTAACTTGTATTAATAAAATGTATTTTTGAGTCTTCCAATGAAATTTGGCCCAAGAAGCAAGGAGAATTCAGCCCAATTTGGTCATTAGGCCTCTCATATGATTAGTATAAATAGGAGAGGCACTTCCCTCATTTGGACAAGTATAAGACTCAAGCAAATGCATTAGAGAGAGAAGGGATATCCCATTTGAATGAGAGGAAGCAAGCTAGTCTTATTCTTTGGGTCTCACACTGTACTTGGTTGAAGTCTATATAGAGAAATTTTTCCTGGGTTTTATTCCCCATGAGGTTTTCATAGGGTAAATATTTGTGTTATCTTTTTTTTAGTTTTGATTTTTATTCTTTCAGAGATCTTTGTTTTTGGTATAACAACTTTTAAAATCTTAACACGGTATCAAAGATAATCTGAAAGAATACACTATGCAACAACTCATGTTGCAATCCATCACAATACTTTTAATTATTCAGGATGCCTCCCTCCACAGATCAGATGGAAAATAAGGTCCATTCAACTCACCCTAGGAGGGAACACATTTCTGTCGAAGCAATTTTTCATTATGAGGATTTTCACTTTTTGACCTACCACCACTGTTAAGAGAAACTAGGGAATCATTATTTTCAAGGTTCCTTTCTCATTTATAAAAGCAAGATACAATTTAGATCTCCTTGGGGAGGCACAAATTTTCCTCTAATTATATCTGCAAGTGATCCCAATTGGAAAATTGGGAAAAGAGGAAAAGGAAAAACACAAAAAGGATATGATCAAAGTAAAAATGATCATGTCTAATTCCATCAAGGATCAGTTGATCCCCCAGGTATATTCAAAGAGTACTCCAAAATAAATGTTTTATTCACTAACTAGTATGTTTCAAGCTAAGAAAATCAACATAAGAATGACCTTGAGAAATCAACTCAATTGTGTGAATATACAGAAGATAGAGACCATGCAATCATATTTATCAAGAGTATCTCATATTAAAGAACAATTAGAAGCCATTGGTGATATGGTGGAAGAAGAAGAAGTTGTGATGACCACCCTGAATGGTCTCCCTAGAGATTGGGATTCCTTCATTAGAGGAATATGTGCTGGAAGAAAGTTAACCAAGTTGAACAAGCTATGGGAAGAATGTGTACAAGAATAAGGAAGGATAGTAAACAGATAAGAGAAGATAAATTATAATGGAGAGAAACCTCTAGCTACACACACCAAAAATGGAAGAATCAAAAGGAAGAGTCAAGTTTCATCTCACAGAAAATCACCAGATTTCAAGAAGAATAAGAAAACAATAAGGGATTATTCATCCTTTGAATGGTACTCATGTCATAAGATGGGACACATTTATAGATATTTCCCTCTTGAGAAAGATCAATTCAAGAAGAAGAACCGAAAGTACCATTCCCATGCAACTGAAGAAAATGAATCAAACAAGGAAAGTGTTAGGATATTTAGACACTTAGGAGTTAGTTAAGATCAACTTGTGTAATATATACGTTAGGTAAAAGTGTATTTCTTTAGTATGCATTAGTATGCATTTGTAAATATTCTAATCCGACGGTCATGATATGTTCTAAACATAGAGTGATTCGACGGTTCAACTTCTCTTAGATCATACCTACCATTGATCCGTGGCTTAACACTCGATTGGTCTATGATCTCTATTTAAAGAGCATAGAGGGTCCTTGGCTAATTGATCGATTATGAGAAGCTCATATGTAACTTTCTTTCTTTTACATAATAAATTGCTCCAAGTGGCTATTTGGCTGGGGCCGTTGACTTTTCCCTCTCGACGGTTTTAACCACGTGACAAACATCGGTATGTTGATATGTGATCTATTTATGTGAAGAAATTGTTGAAGGTGTTTAGTTTTTTGGGAGTACCCTGTGTACCCAAACATGGTATCAGAGCTTTTATGAAGAGCCGCTTTCGGTTTTGATCAAGATCTGGAACCGGTGTTGCCGAAACTTTTAAATGGTTTCTAATTCTGGATTTTCTATACATTTGTGGCCTATGGGAGCTATTCCATTGCATCCAAAGTGTCATTTCCATTTGGAAATAGTCTTCGTTTCACCGAAAACCGTTTCTGTTTTCTCCAGAAACACCCATTTCGGCAAATCTGAAGGTATAATGTTACAGTGACGGATTTGTTTTTCTTTAAATCTCTCATATTTTATCAGTTGTTATTAGATATTTTCTATTTTAGTCTCAGATTGTTGCCTTCCCTGACTGTGTATGCTCTTTTCCGTGTACCTTGCGCGATCGCGGTGAATCAGAAACAGTAAGGAGAAGTTTTTTTTTCTTGTCTTCTCGGCTACATATGCTCTTTGTTGTGCACCTTGTGTGATCACGGAAAATCAGAAATAGTGAGAAAACTTGAAAACGTAGACTTTCTGGGTAAACTAACCAAGATCTAACCCCATTGTGTAGAAAAAGATTTTTTTGTTTTTCATTTTTTTTGTGATTTGCAAGAAAAGAAAACAAGCACAGAGAACGAGAGAGAAGGGTAAAAATAAAATAAAAACCCTTTCCTCTTTCCATTATTTTACGTACCTTTTAAACTTAGTTCACTTGGTCCAAGTTGCTTTATTACTTAATAGGTCTTGAGTTCAAATCCTATTAAGCTATTTTTTAGTGCATGCAATTTCTATTTTCAAGTTATTTTATTGTAAAAGTGCATCTCACATAAATAAAATAAAATAAAAGTGAGTCACTTAAGTATTAAGCTATTTTTTAGTGCATGCAATTTCTATTTTCAAGTTATTTTATTGTAAAAATACATCTCACATAAATAAAATAAAATAAAAGTGATTCACTTAAGTCTTTTAATTTATTGCTGCACTATTTAAAAGTCACATTATTGTAAAAGTGAACATCACTTATTCTACAAAAGTGATTCACTTCAAAGCAACTTTATTGTAAAAGTGATTGTCAAAGGTTGATCTTGGGAAGAGGAGGCTTCTTTTTTTTAGTTGGTCAAGTTAATATCTGCCACGTCACTATTAGGGACATCTTCAACTTTTTCTTTGATCAAACATAACTTCATCATCTAGAATCAGTTTTAAGTGTCGTTCTTTTTAAAACCGCATATTTTTTTGAGCTCTTTGCATCCAGATAGTTAGTTTCTGTTCTTTCAGCCATTATTTTATAGTATGGCCGCCCCTTGTGATATTATACTTACAAGTTCTAACTATTTCTCATGAAAATCTCGTATGGAGGATGTTTTGCGAAGTAGGGGACTTTTCAGGATAACCTCAGGGAAAGAAACAGAACCCACTGATGATGATAAGAAAATTAAATGGGCAAATAGATGTGATGAATCTCATGGATTGATTGGGATGTCAATCTCTACTGATTTGCGATTCCACATATCTGGAATTGATGAACCTAATCTTGCTTGGAAAAAGTTGGAATCTGTGTTTGGTAAACACAATGAAATTCGAGGTCACCAACTTGAGAATGAGTTGCTTTCCTTGAATCCAAATGATTTTTCATGCATTCAAGACTATTTATCTAAGTATAAAACTCTTAGACTATTATGTGCAGAATGCAAGATTAAAAAAGAAAACAAACAATGTATTTATCATATTCTTTCAAAACTTGGACCCGCATATTATGTTTTTGTATCTACATTCTACTCCATGAAAGAATCCTTGACTGCAGCTAGCTATCAAGATCCTAGCCTTGAATCCTTTTGTGATTCCTTAATTAGAGAGCAAGATAAGCTCATTCATCTTGGAATAATTAACAATGCAGATACATCTGGGAAAGCCTTATTGTCATAATAGAAAAAAAAGTCTAAGCCTCCCAAGAAACAAAATTTTCGCAATAATAAGCCAAACAACAAGGGTCCCAAACCCTCTCAGTCAGCTCCTTCTTTAAAAAATGACAAAGGCCCCAAGCAAAAAGGAAAGAAGACTGGGCGTCATTGCAATTTTTGTGGAAAAGATAATCATGATGAATCTAAGTGTTTTAAGAAGATGGCAGCCTTGGAAGCAATAATGAAGAAGCACCACATCAGCCTAGATTCGTCTTCAGAATCTACCTCTCATGGACATGCACTTTGTGCTTCTGGTTACTCTTATATTGCATCTTCTTCTTCTACTTCAAATGAATGGCTCATTTATTCTGAAGCATCTTATCATATGGCTAAGGATCAAGCCATCTTTTCTACTATGCATGAATGTAACACCAAACAAATATTTGTTGGTGATGATAGATCTCTAAGTGTTGTAGGATCTAGAACAGTTCCAGTAGAAAATGGTCATTTCAATGATGTACTATGTGTTCCAAAAATTTCCTACAATCTGTTATCAGTCTATCAAATTACTCATTCAGGTGAAGGTAAAACTGTGACGTTTACACCTCACCAAGTTGTAATCAAGGATTTTAAAAATCCTCAAAATGTCAGTGCTATTGGCACTGTTGATGATATTACCAGGCTGTACAATTTTAACAACTTTGGGTCATCACTTTTTCCTTCTGTTTTTGTTGCTCATAGTGATAACTTGAGTAAACTTTGGCATGAGCGATTTGGTCAATTAAATTATTGTTCATTGCAACAACTATGTAAAGACAATATGGTGACTGGTCTTCTGTTGGTATCTTGCAAGAATGACGTTTGTTTTGGTTGTGTACTCGAAAAACATCATCGGGACAGTTTTGACAAACGTGCCTCTTGGCATGCCTCGGTTCCTTTGGAGCTTGTGCATAGTGACTTGTGTGGTCCTCTTCCATCTACATCATTTTCTAGTTTTAAAAATTTCTTAACTTTCATTGATGACTACTCCAGACGTACTTGGGTTTACTTCCTAAAACTTAAGAGCGAAGTATTTAACATGTTCTTGGCCTACAAGGCCCTTGTTGAAAAACAATCTGGTCATCAAATTATTAAGTTAAGATTTGACAATGGAGGATAATTTTTTAACAACAAGTTCACTACATTTTGCACTGAACAAGGACTCCAACAACAGCACACTATTCCATATACACCACAACAAAATGGTGTAGCTGGACGGAAGAACCACACTTTAAAAGAAATGGATAATTGTATGATCCAATCTAAAGGACTAAGTCTTCAATATTGGGCTGAGGCCATAAATTGTGCAAATTACATAGTTAATCACACACCCACTAAATTTTTACAGGGTATAACACCGGAAGAAGAATGGAGTAAAATTAAACCATATGTAAGTCACTTTCATGTGTTTGGTTGTGAAGCATGGGCTCACATTCCGGATGAAAAACGGAAAGCATTGCAGCCTAAAAATGAAAAGTGCATATTTGTTGGATATTCTGAAGATGTAAAAGGTTATAGACTTCTTCAGCCACATTCTCATGATATAATCATTAGAAGAGATGTTAAATTTGATGAAAATCTCTTGGCCTGCGAGCCTAACTTGGTGGGTGTGCAATCTTTGGCCTGCGATCCTGATTCATCGATTGTGCCTTCTTCTTCTTCTTCTTCCAGCTTCCTTGACAAGTTTCCAACTCCAGTTTCTGATGATGACAGTGAGGATGAAAATCCACCTCTGCCTGCTCATGTTCCTCCAATTGCACCAGCACCAATACTTCCTCAATGGGTCCGTTCAACATGTGAAGCAGCTGGTGATCTTGCCGATGATCCTAGAGATCAACGTCGAACACGTTCTCAGTTTCAGCGAGCCTCTTCTCTTTTGGCTCAAGTTTCCGAGAATCATGATCCAGAAATTTTTGCAGAAGCTTCAGGAAATCCAAATTGGGATGCAACTATGGATGAAGAATATCATTCCTTAATGACGAACGATACTTGGGATCTTGTTCCTCTTCCAAAAGGAAGAAAACTTGTCAAATGTAAATGGGTCTACAAAACTAAGTATGCATCCGATGGAGGTGTTGAAAGACTTAAGGCAAGGTTAGTTGCCAAAGGTTTTTCCCAAGTTGAAGGGATTGTCTACAATGAAACCTTTGCCCCTGTAGCAAAAATGAACTCCATCCACCTTGTTTTTTCCCTTGCAGCCTTACATAACTAGGAAGTCCATCAAATGGATGTCAAGTCTTCCTTCTTACATGGTGATTTACATGAGGAAATTTACATGGAACAACCTCCTGGATATGTTCATAATAACTCTAGCCTTGTTTGTCTCCTTAAGAAATCCTTATATGGCCTTAAGTAAGCTCCTAGAGCTTGGTATGACAAAATGGATAGCTTTCTCCTCGACACTAGTTTTTCTAGATTCCATTATGACCCCAATGTCTATACCAAGAAAGTAGGAAACCATCTCATCATACTTGTTCTTTATGTTGATGATCTTATCCTTACTAGTAGTGACCCTAAACTTATAACCCATGTGAAATCCAGTCTTAAGCAAAATTTTGAAATGTCAGACTTAGGACATTTGCATTATTTTCTTGGTCTCCAAGTCTTGCAAACCAAAGAAGGAATATTTCTTTCCCAGTCTAAGTATGCTTATGACCTTCTTCGTTGCTTCCACATGGAAGATTGTAAACTAGCCCCTTCTCCCTTCCAATCTGGAGTCAAACTTTCTGTCACTTGTACTTCCCCTGAAGTAGATGCCACCTTGTATCGTCAGCTTGTTGGTAGTCTTTTATACTTGACTCATTCCCATCCTAACCTTTCCTTTGCCATTGGTTGTGTTGCCCATTATATGCAAACTCCTCATGAAAGTCACTGGAAAGCAGCAAAAAGAATACTTCGATATATTCGAGGTACAATTCAATTTGGGATTCATTACAGTACAGGGGGGGAACCTTTGTTGGTTGGTTTCACTGATTCAGATTGGGCCGGTGATCCTGATGATCGAAAGTCTACTGCGGGTTATGTTTTCAGTCTGGGATCTAGACCTGTCACTTGGGCTTGTAAGAAACAACAAGCTCTTTCTCTTTCTTCAGCAAAAGTAGAATATCGAGCCTTAGCTAATGCCAGTCAAGAAGCTTTATGGCTTCGACAGATCCTTTCATAGTTTGGATTCGAGCAGAAGCAGCCTACTCCACTTTGGTGCAACAATCAAAGTGCCATCAAGCTTGCCAAAGATCCAATTCTACATCAGTGCAGCAAACACAGTGAGCTACACATGCACTTCATCAAAAATCTTGTTCATGATAGTGTTATTGAAGTTCTCTATAATAAGAACCAAAAGTACCATTCCCATGTAGCTAAAGAAAATGAATCAAACAAGGAAAGGACCACATAAAATGAAGACTCTAGTGAAGAGTATGTCCTAATTTCAGCTCTTGTGGGTTCAATCACTCATGGAAGAGGCACTTGGATCATAGACAGTTTTGCTTCCAAAAATATGACATGACATAAGGATTCCCTCTCTTGTCTTACCCAAAAAGACTATTCACATAAGGTACAACTTAGAGATTATTATCAGTACCCTATCAAAGGAATGGGAGAATCCTCTTACAAATTAAGAACTAGAAAGTTTATGAAGATGAAAGAAGTCTTATATATCCCAGGTTTAAAGAAGAATCTTCTTTCCATCTCAGATCTATATAAGAAAGGGTTTAGAGTTTCCTTTGTAGATGGTGAACTCCTTACGTGGCCAAAAGGGAAAAAAATATATGGCGCTACTGTAATTGGTGTCAAAGAAGTAGGACTCTACAAATTGAAAGGACACACAGATTCAACCCTTATAGCCAGCACCATTAGTCCATGTGAACCATGGCATAAAAGACTTGCTCATGTAAACGACAAAGCATTACCAATTGTGAGCAAGTTTGTCATAGGTCTACCAAATATCCAAATCAATCATGAACGACTATGTAAAGGATGTGCTCAAGGATAGAAAAACAAGAATCCATTCCCAAGAAGTAACAACAAAGAAAAAGGGACCTTGGACATTGTACACTCAGATGAGTATGGACCGATGTCATCCACTTCCTTAAGATGGTATGTATATTATGTATCCTTTATAGATGATTACTCTCATAATACTTAGATATACTTGTTAAAAGGAAAACATGAAGTATTTGGAAAATTCAAGGAATTTAAGGATCTTGTGGAAAATCTATCTTAAAACAAATATCAAGAGCATAAGATCAGATAATGGAGGAAAATTCACTTCAAATGAGTTGAAGGAATTCTTTAAGGAAGTTGGGATTAAGAGGGATCTTACAACGCCCTATAGTCCACAACAAAATGGAGTAGTAGAAAGAATAGATCCATCATGTAAGTAGTCAGAGTAATGACCCATGATCAAGATTTACCTCTGCACTTATGGGCAGAACCAGCAAGAACCAAAGTCTATATCCAAAATAAAATATCTCACAGTGCTCTTGGAAACAAAACCCCATAAGAAATTTTCACTGGTGAAAATCCCAAAGTAAGCCACCTAAAGATATTTGGTTGTCTAGTGTACTTACATGTTCCAAAGGACCAAATATCAAAATTGGACCCTTCAAGAAAGAATGGAATATTTGTTGGATACAGTGAACAATCAAAATCTTATAGAATCTATATTCCAGGATTCCGCTAGATCGATATCAGTAGAGATGTTACATTTGATGAAGATGTATCCTTCACCAAATCTAGAAATAGCCTTGCAGATGAAGATCATGAAAAAGAAGAGGAGGCTCCTAGAACCATAGAAGGTACCATACCACCAGTTACATATATTGAAGAAGATCCTATACAAGAAGAACATGACCTAGAAGAACCTCAAGAACTCATGGACACACCCCAGAAGATGATCTCACCAAAAAAAATACCATCTTGGGATTGTGATGTAATCAAAGAATCAGAAAGATATGGTCCACAAGAAGGAATAAAAAGACAAAGGATGTATTCAAACTATGTGGCCTTAATGAGACATACTATTGATGAAGAGCAAAAATGTTTTGAAGAAGCTTTAAAGAAGAAGGAATTGATACAGGCCATGATCAAAGCATACTAGTCAATAATAAAGAATGATGTTTGGGATGTGGTGCCAAGACCAAAGGACAAGTCAATAGTTTCTTCAAAATGGATTTTCAAGACAAAGAATTTAGCATATGGCAGTATTGATAGTTTAAAGAAAGATTTTTCACAGGAGGATTTTCACAAAATAAAGGAATTGTGAAGAAACTTTTGCACTAGTAGCAATATATAATTTTATCAGAATTGTCCTTGCCTTGGTAGCCAACATGAAATGGAAGCTAGATCAAATGGATGTAAAAATAACTTTCCTAAGTGGATTCATAGAAGAAGAATTATATATTGAACAACCACCAAGATTTGAAACCCACTACAAGGAAACACATGTATGCAAATAGAAGAAAGCTCTATATGGGTTAAAAAAAGAACCCAGAGCATGGTATGGAAGAATTCATGGATTCTTGATGAATTTGGGCTTTACCAAAAGTAAAGTTGATTCCAACCTTTACTATAAGATTAAGAATGATGGGATCATAATATTACTATTGCATTTAGATGACCTATTTTTGACAGGAAAGGAGAATCTCATCAATGGATGTAAGAAGAAAATTGCAGCAGAGTTTGAAAAGAAAGACCTTGGCACCATGCACTATTTCCTATGTCTTGAATTATGGCAGTTTCGTGATGAGGTTTTCCTAAACCAAGGAAAATAAACAGTACATATTTTCAAGATTTTTGGGATGTTAGATTGCAAGGAAATTAACACTCCGATCGTGAAAAACCTGAAGCTACTAAATGATGATTCTTCAGAAAGAATAGATGTCACACTATACGTACGAGTTATTGTCTCACTAATGTATTTGACAAATACAAGACCAACTATATGTTTTGATTTGAACACCTTCATCTAGTAAATGGTGGAGCCTCAACAAGTTCATCTAGTTGCAGCAAAACATGTGATGAGGTACCTAAAATGCACATTGGAATGTGGCCTCAGATATATAGCCGACAGTTAGTTCAGATTGTGTGGCTATATTGATTCGGATTGGAAGTGTTGAAGATATCAAGAGAACTTCACGATGTTGTTTCATTTTGGGATTGGGTGTGATCTTATGGCTTAGCAGAAAGAAAACAAGTGTCTCCCTCAATACATCTAAGGAATGAGTACATTGCAGCATGTTCAACCTGTAGCGAAGCAGTATGGATTCACAAACTAATGGTAGGATTGTTGTATACTAGTATGGATGCAACTGAGATCTATTGTGATAACCATAGTTGCAACAAGTTAACAGGGAAACCAATGTTTCATGATAAGTCAAAGCATATAGAGATAATGTATCATTACATTTGGGATATGGTGTAGAAAGGAGTTGTGAAGCTCTGTTATGTTCCTACAGAGGAACAAGTTGATGATGTGATGACGAAGCCTCTATCTTATGTAAAGTTTGAACACTTTCGAGACAAGCTTGGTGTATTCCGAAAGGACATCCCTGGAAAGAGGGAGTAATGATGATATTATTATTCAGGATGAGATGGAAGTGATGTGCCAGTACAGAAAAGGCTCGTCAATTTTATTAGTGTGTCTACAGATGTTAATGAGGTCCAACATTCACTTGCGAACGATAGTATCCTCCTTGAGGATGGTCTTGCACTGGAAAATAACACTTTCTTGTTGAGAGTGGTACTAGATCTTACCAGGTGAGGATGGTCCTATAGACGATAGTACTTTCTTCTGTAGAGTGACCTTGCATTCACTTGTAGGATATTCTTGCGGAAAAGAACACTCTCTTATTAAGAGCGGTCTTATATCTTACCGACTGAGGATGGTCCTGCAGACACTAGTAATCTCTTCTAGAGATTGATCCTACATTCACTTGTAGGATGGTCTTACAGATAAGAACACTCTCTTGTTGAGAGTGGTTGTAACTCTTATCGGTTGATGATGGTCCTGTAGATGATAGTACCCTCTTCTAGAGAATGATTTTGCATTCACTTGTAGTATGGTCTTGTAGACAAGAACACTCACTTATTGAGAGTGGTCCTATCTCTTACCAGCAAAGGATGGCCATGTAGATGATAGTACTCTCTTCTGGAGAGTGATCGTGCATTCAATTCTAGGATGGTACTGCAGATGATAGCACTCTCATATATTGAGTGATCCTGCATTTAGTTGAAGATGAGATCTGCATTCAGTTGTAGACGATGGTAACCTATTTGAGGATGGTCTCTTGGACAAGAACACTCTCTTGTTGAGAGTGGTCCTGGAACTTTCTGAATTAGGATGATCCTATAGACAATAGTACTCTCTTTTGGAGAGTAGTCCTGCATTCACTTACAGACGAGTTCGTGCATTCGATGCTCAAGATGATGATGCTCGATATGATGCCAAAGATGATGCTTGAGATGATGGTAGAGATGATTCTAGGGATGATGCTCGAGATGATGATGTTCGAGATGATGCCATAGATGATGCTCGAGATGATGCCAGGGATAATGCTCGAGATGATTCCAGAGATGATGCTTGATATGATACTAGAGACGATGGTGCTTGATATGATACCATATGTTAGAATTGTCCCTGATGATGATGTTCCATAGATGATGATGGTCAGTTGATGTAATTGTGAAAGCTTCCTATGACATATAGATTCACTATTCAGTTGTACAGTTGTATTGTTGTGTTATAGAATACCTTCCTTGTTAAGAGGGATTGTTAAAGAAATGTAATTTCATAAGATATTCTATTTTGTATTATTATTGTTATTACCCCTTCTATAGAAGTTGTTCCTTCAATTAGGGATGCCATTGATGTATTTGGTCATGTAAATCCTTGAGGTAAAACCTCCGTTTTAAATCTGGTCACTAGTACCCACAAAAATATTATTAAAATGTATTTTTGGGTCTTCTAAGGCAAGTTGGCCCTAGAAGCAAGAAGAAATCACCCCAACTGGGCTACTAGGCCTCTCAACTGATAAGTATAAATAGGAGAGGCACTTCCCTCATTTAGACAAGTAAAATACTCAAGCAATTGCGTTAGAGAGAGAAGTGACAGTCCATCTGGAGGAGAGGAAGTCATCTAGTTTTATTCTTTGGGTCTTACACTGTACTTGGTTTAAGTCTATATAGAGGAAGTTTTGTTTGTTTTTCTTCCCCGTGAGGGTTTCCTAAGATAAATATTTGTGTTCTCTTTTGTTCGTATATGTTTTTTATTCTTGCATAGATCCTTTTGTTTTGGTATAACAAATTTTAAAATATTAACAGTGTTGAGATATGATCTTGTCCTCTACTAAATTATTCAACCTAGGGATTTCATCATTATGCTAGGATAGAACATTTTAACCTCAGATCGAATTTCATCCTTTAGACCATTGATAAAACAACTCTTGTAGAATACATCATGAAATCCTTTTGTGTGATTGGACAATTTCTCAAATTATGGTTGATACTCTCTCACAGAGCCAGTTTGGCAAAATTCAGTGAGTGCTCCTTTGAATTCGTCAAAAGCACTAGGTCCAACTCATTTCAAAAGGAGTTGGAAAAAATATATTCATTTTGTCTCTTCATGATCCTTGATGTACCAACATAACCATTGAAGGGATTCATGTTCCAAATGAAAGGATGCAAGTGGGACTTTGTTGACATCAAAACTGTTATGCAAACTGAAATACTTTTCTTTTCTATATATCCATCCAATCAGATCATGGCCATTGAAGCAAGGAAAATCAAGCTTCAGCCCACAAAAATTGCTGGAAGAAGAGAATCCAAATTCTACAGAAGAATCTAGCTGTAATGTATTGCTCATGGCTAAGTGTTGAATATGAGGCAAAGAATTTTCTCATCCATATCTTAGAATTTGGTCTTGAGGGCGACAAGTTTGTCTTCCATTTGTTTGTTTTCTATTGCGTGGATGACAACCATAACTAGGTTTTTTTTGGAGGGGGGAATGGGTTGAAAAACAAAAATAGAATTTTTTTTAGAAAAGGAAAATTTGGAGTTTGGAACAAAAATGATGGGTAATTGGGCTTTGACTATGTTTTAGACAGTTTCTTCGAGACAGTGAAGAAGAAATTGGGATTTCCAAAGCGGGGTGAAAGAATGGAAAATTTTATCAAAGAGGGATAAGGAAGCATAGATAGGAAATGAACATTGTGGCAAAATTTGAAGGCGATTTGGTGAGAATCAAAAAAGTTATGGAAAACCCTAAAAAAATAGACAAATGTGGGATTTCTGGCTTCGGAAAGTGGAATTTTAGATACGGTCATCAAGGAAGGAAATATGAAGAATGGAATTACAGGGGTTCTAGTGAATTTTCAAGGGAAATGGAGATAAAGAAAAGAAGATGTGGCGAGAAAAATTAAATTATACACTTTCTAGTGGAATTGATCTGTGATGGATCTGGACAGATGCAATTTGTTATTTATCAACTAGAAATAGATATGGACCCCAAGTATGTTCGGATTCCTAAAGGTTCAAGGGATTCACTCGAACACTAATGTTGTATAATGGATTGTGTATTGGAACTAGTCAATCAGGTTGGGATCATTTCCCTTTTAATTGGTAGATCCTTTTAAAGGCCAGCTACTTTGGGGTTCCTATGGCACTCCTCACAATGAGTTTTAGGGATATGTCCAGGTAGTTCCCACAGTTAAGCGAATAGGGTTTATTCCCTGATATGAATTTGCAATTGAAATGAACAATACGAATGAAAAGAATAAGAACTACGACAATAATCACGGCGCTAGAAATCCACTACAAAAACAAAATTGGTAGAAATTCCACCCAACGAACCCAAGAAAGTTCTTTGATACCATATGAGAGAAAAATCCTACAATAAATAATGAAAATGCATGATATAACATAAATAACATAACACAAAAGGAATTTATTGATCACTGGACACTTCAAAGGGGAAACCTCCTTTAAGAAAGATCAATACAAATGACTCATGGATGCCTTCATTGGCCTCAACACACACTTATATATTAAGTCTAATCTAAACAACTATTACCCCCCATGGATGTGGGATAATACAATATACTCACGAGACGACTTACAAAGCATATGCATCCAATAGCAATATACTAACAAAGTAAAGAGAAGGGTTCACACAGGTTCCTAACAATCAATCCTTTCCCATTGTTGAACTTGTGTACAAAGTCTAGCAGAATATTCATCTACTAACCAGAGTTTAGTTTCTTGATGAGGACTCAAATGAACGTTGTCCAAATAAAGCATACACTCTTTAACACGATCATGAAACAACAATTGGGAAGAAACTAGTAGAATAGATAAGCCTTCAAGCACATTGGAGAAACAAAATCACTTTCCTTGTTGAGTAGATTACATGACTTGCTAAGTATAAATTCAACAACATACCAACATCTAGGAAACAACGATTCATAAAATTAATTATAGATTTAACTGTAGCTTTATATCAATAGTGGACTGGTCTCCAAATTACAATGTCTCTTCAGCCATTAGGATTCAACTAAAAACCAAAATACAAATTTCCAGTTGGAAAAGACACATATACAAAAAAATATTTGATTCAAAAATACTTACAAATATAAATTACAGTCTCCCGTGTTTCCTATCAGTGGGTTTCCCTGCTGAAGTTTGCGCTGCCAACATCTTGTACAATCATGTTCCTACTTTTTTTCCAATCATGGACTCATTGGAGCATGTAAAAACTTAAAGAAATTAACCTAGGAACTATTTGGTCCAACTTGAGCATTTAAGCTTATGGGTTCCCTCACAATGGACCCACTCGAAGCCAAAGAGCTTAAGGAATAAGATGGGGGAGTTTACTAAAGTTTTCCATCAAAGGCCAAAGTAAGCAGTCAAAGCTATGAAATATCTAGTCTGCAAACCCCCTTATGTGGTTTGAATGAGGGATTATCCATTCCTTTGAAGGACTCAAGGAAAATCCAAGCTAAAAAACAACAATGAAACCCTGAAGCTAAGAGATGAGACTAACAATGAAACATTTCGATAGATAAAATTGTAGAGGACTCCGAGGTGCACAACCCACCATCGCAATTTGATTGCAAAGAGAGTTGAGAACATATCAGACATGAGAATGGGTAAGCTTCCAAGTGCATGTGAAACCACATGGCTTAGGCTAGAAAGCTAAACTACAATTGGCTTTCCATTAGAGGAAATTTCAATTTAAAATGGGCCTTCCAAAAATAATACAAATTCCATGTCATCATGTATTAGCCAATCAAAATTCCTTAAAATTCAAAAAGGGATCACCTCTTAAACAATTTTTTCATATAAATTTGGGGATAGGTATCATAAAAAAAAAAACTTTTTTTGTTCGTATTTTCGACCTATCTCCCTGTGTTTTTATTCAAATTTCGATCGCGAGAGCTCGTTGGACGCAGAATTAAATTCCCCATCCAATGAGTACCCACTCAACATACTTTTGACGGGCCCTGCTACCCCAAAAACAAGAAATACCTGAAAAAATGCAATGATGATGTCATCATCACGTTATTAATAACTATTATTTTATTAATTTTCCTTAGGAGGGCCATTTTGAGTTGAAATTTCCTCTAATTGATGAGGGTCAAGGACATTCATTAAATAAATTTCCAAGTGAATGTAAAACCACGTGGATTACACTAGAGATCTAAAATGCACTTGGCTTCCATGTATGAGGTTCAAGGAAACTCATTAAAACTTGGACAAGGAAGGAGTCCCATGCTACAACTATAGATATACCCAGGGCGATCACATTACACACTATGTGTAAAAGCCACGCATGAAATAAAAACTAGTAATTGGATCGAACTCCATTGCAATGTATGGTAGAGGAGTGACATGGAAAACTCAACTAGACTTAGATTTTAAGGCATTTAAAATCACAAGATATGCCTAAATTTTTATTAAGTCTCACCTTTGGTGTCCTTGACCCTAAACTTATAACCCATGTGAAATCCAGTCTTAAGCAAAATTTTGAAATGTCAGAATTAGGACATATGCATTATTTTCTTGGTCTCCAAGTCTTGCAAACCAAAGAAGGGATATTTCTTTCCCAGTCTAAGTATGCTTGTGACCTTCTTCATTGCTTCCACATGGAAGATTGTAAACCAACCCCTTCTCCCTTCCAGTCTGGAGTCAAACTTTCTGCCACTTGTACTTCCCCTGAAGTAGATGCCACCTTGTATCGTCAGCTTGTTGGTAGTCTTTTATACTTGACTCATTCCCGTCCTAACCTTTCCTTTGCCAATGGTTGTGTTGCCTGTTATATGTAAACTCCTCATGAAAGTCACTGGAAAGCAGCAAAAAGAATACTTGGATATATTCGAGGTACAATTCAGTTTGGGTTTCATTACAGTACATGGGGGGAACCTTTGTTGGTTGGTTTCACTGATTCAGATTGGCCCAGCGATCCCGATGATCGAAAGCCTACTGCAGGTTATGTTTTCAGTCTGGGATCTAGACCTGTCACTTGGGCTTGTAAGAAACAACAAGCTCTTGCTCTTTCTTCAGCAAAAGTAGAATATCGAGCCTCAGCCAATGCCAGTCAGGAATCTTTATGGCTTCGACAAATCCTTTCAGAGTTTGGATTCGAGCAGCAGCAGCCTACTCCACTTTGGTGCAACAATCAAAGTGCCATCAAACTTGCCAAATATTCAGTTCTACATCAGTGCAGCAAACACATTGAGCTACACATGCACTTCATCAAAAATATTGTTCATGATAGTGTTATTGAAGTTCTCTATAAGAAGAATTGAAAGTACCCTTCCCATGTAGCTGAAGAAAATGAATCAAACAAGGAAAGGACCACATAAAATGAAGACTCTAGTGAAGAGTATGTCCTAATTTCAGCTCTCGTGGGTTCAATCACTCATGGAAGTGGCACTTGGATTCACTCCAAAAATATGACATGACATAAGGATTCACTCTCTTATCTTACCCAAAAATACTATTCACATAAGGTACAACTTAGAGATTATTATCAGTACCCTATCAAAGGAATGGGAGAATCCTCTTACAAATTAAGAACTAGAAAGTTCATGAAGATGAAAGAAGTCTTATATGTCCTAGGTTTAAAGAAGAATCTTCTTTCCATCTCAGATCTATATAAGAAAGGGTTTAGAGTTTCCTTTGTAGATGGTGAACTCCTTATGTGGCCAAAAGGGAAAAAAATACATGGCGCTACTGTAATTGGTGTCAAAGAAGTAGGACTCTACAAATTGAAAGGACACACAGATTCAATCCTTATAGCCAGCACCATTAGTCCATGTGAACCATGGCATAAAATACTTGCTCATGTAAACGACAAAGCATTACCAATTGTGAGCAAGTTTGTCATAGGTCTACCAGATATCCAAATCAATCATGAACGACTATGTAAAGGATGTGCTCAAGGATAGAACAACAAGAATCCATTCCCAAGAAGTAACAACAAAGAAAAAGGGACCTTGGACATTGTACACTCAGATGAGTATGGACCGATGTCAGCCACTTCCTTAAGATGGTATGTATATTATGTATCCTTTATAGATGATTACTCTCGTAATACTTGGATATACTTCTTAAAAGGAAAACATGAAGTATTTGGAAAATTCAAGGAATTTAAGGATCTTGTGGAAAATCTATCTTAAAACAAATATCAAGACCATAAGATCAGATAATGGAGGAAAATTCACTTCAAATGAGTTGAAGAAATTCTTTAAGGAAGTTGGGATTAAGAGGGATCTTACCACACCCTATAATCCACAACAAAATGGAGTAGCAGAAAGAATAGATACATCATGTAAGTAGTCAGAGTAATGACCCATGATCAAGATTTACCACTCCACTTATTGGAAGAAGCAGCAAGAACCACAGTCTATATCCAAAATAGAATATCTCACAGTGCTCTTGGAAACAAAACCCCATAAGAAATTTTCACTGGTGAAGATCCCAAAGTAAGCCACCTAACGATATTTGGTTCTCTAGTATACTTACATGTTCCAAAGGACCAAATATCAAAATTGGACCCTTCAGGAAAGAATGGAATATTTGTTGGATACAGTGAACAATCAAAATCTTATAGAATCTATATTCCAGGATTCCACTAGATCGATATCAGTAGAGATGTTACATTTGATGAAGATGTATCCTTCACCAAATCTAGAAATACCCTTGCAGATGAAGATCATGAAGAAGAAGAGGAGGCTCCTAGAACCATAGAAGGTAACATACCACCAGTTACAGATATTGAAGAAGATCCTATACAAGAAGAACATGACCTAGAAGAACCTCAAGAACTCATGGAAACACCCCAGAAGATGATCTCACCAAAAAGAATACCATCTTGGGATCGTGATGTAATCAAAGAAACAGAAAGATATGGTCCACAAGAAGGAATAAAAAGACAAAGGATGTATTCAAACTATGTGGCCTTAATGAGAAATATTGTTGATGAAGAGCACAAATGTTTTGAAGAAGCTTTAAAGAAGAAGGAATTGATACAGGCCATGATCGAAGAATACCAGTCAATAATAAAGAATGATGTTTGGGATGTGGTTCCAAGACCAAAGGACAAGTCAGTAGTTTCTTCAAAATGGATTTTCAAGACAAAGCATTTAGCATATGGCAGTATTGAAAGTTTAAAGAAAGATTTTTCACAGGAGGATTTTCACAAAATAAAGGAATTGTGAAGAAAATTTTGCACTAGTAGAAATATATAATTCTATCAGAATTGTCCTTGCCTTGGTAGCCAACATGAAATGGAAACTAGATCAAATGGATGTAAAAATAACTTTCCTAAGTGGATTCATAGAAGACGAATTATATATTGAACAACCACCAAGATTTGAAACCCACTACAAGGAAACACATGTATGCAAATTGAAGAAAGCTCTATATGGGTTAAAAAAAAGAACCCAGAGCATGGTATGGAAGAATTCGTGGATTCCTAATGAATTTGGGATTTACCAAAAGTAAAGTTGATTCCAACCTTTACTATAAGGTTAAGAATGATGGGATCATAATATTACTATTGTATTTAGATGACCTATTTTTGACAGGAAAGGAGAATCTCATCAATGGATGTAAGAAGAAAATTGCAGCAGAGTTTGAAAAGAAAGACCTTGGCACCATGCACTATTTCCTATGTCTTGAATTATGACAGTTTCCTGATGAGGTTTTCCTAAACCAAGGAAAATACACAGTACATATTTTCAAGATTTTTGGGATGTTAGATTGCAAGGAAATTAACACTCCGATCGTGAAAAGCCTAAAGCTACTAAATGATGATTCTTCAGAAAGAATAGATGTCACACTATATGTACGAGTTATTGTCTCAATGATGTATTTGACAAATACAAGACCAACTATATGTTTTGATGTGAACACCTTCATCTAGTAAATGGTGGAGCCCCGACAAGTTCATCTAGTTGCAGCAAAACATGTGATAAGGTACCTAAAATGCACATTGGAATGTGGCCTCATATATACAGCCGACAGTTAGTTCAGATTGTGTGGCTATATTGATTCAGATTGGAAGTGTTGAAGATATCAAGAGAAATTCAGGATGTTGTTTCATTTTGGGATCGGGTGTGATCTTATGGCTTAGCAGAAAGAAAACAAGTGTCTCCCTCGATACATCTGAGGAATGAGTACATTGCAGCATGTTCAACCTGTACCGAAGCAGTATGGATTCACAAACTAATGGTAGGATTTTTGTATACTAGTATGGATGCAACTGAGATCTATTGTGATAACAATAGTTGCAATAAGTTAACGGGGAAACCGATGTTTCATGATAAGTCAAAGCATATAGAGATAATGTATCATTACATTTGGGATATGGTTTAAAAGGAGTTGTGAAGCTCTGTTATGTTCCTACAGAGGAACAAGTTGATGATGTGATGACGACGCCTCTATCTTGTGTAAAGTTTGAACACTTTCGAGACAAGCTTGGTGTAGTCCGAAAGGGCATCCCTGGAAAGAGGGAGTAATGATGATATTATTATTGAGGATGAGATGGAAGTGATGCGCCAGTACAGAAAAGGCTCGTCGATTTTATTAGTGTATCTACAGATGTTAATGAGGTCCAACATTCACTTGCGAACGATAGTATCCTCCTTGAGGATGGTCTTGCACTGGAAAATAACACTTTCTTGTTGAGAGTGGTCCTAGATCTTTCCAGGTGAGGATGGTCCTGTAGACGATAGTACTTTCTTTTGTAGAGTGACCTTGCATTCACTTGTAGGATAGTCTTGCGGAAAAGAACACTCTCTTATTGAGAGTGGTCTTAGATCTTACCGACTGAGGATGGTCCCGCAGACAATAGTAATCTCTTCTAGAGATTGATCCTACATTCACTTGTAGGATGGTCTTACAGATAAGAACACTCTCTTGTTGAGAGTGGTCCTAACTCTTATCAGCTGATGATGGTCCTGTAGATGATAGTACTCTCTTCTAGAGAATGTATTTGCATTCACTTGTAGTATGGTCTTGTAGAAAAGAACACTCACTTATTGAGAGTGGTCCTATCTCTTACCAGCTGAGAATGGCCATGTAGATGACAGTACTCTCTTCTGGAGAGTGATCGTGCATTCAATTCTAGGATGGTACTGCAGATGATATCACTCTCATATATTGAGTGATCCTGCATTCAGTTGAAGATGAGATCTGCAATCAGTTGTAGACGATGGTAACCTATTTGAGGATGGTCTCTTGGACAAGAACACTCTCTTGGTGAGAGTGGTCCTGGAACTTACCGAATTAGGATGGTCCTATAGACAATAGTACTTTCTTTGGAGAGTAGTCCTGCATTCACTTACAGACAAGTTTGTGCATTCGATGCTCGATATGATGCCAAAGATGATGCTCGAGATGATGATGGTAGAGATGATGCTAGGGATGATGCTCGAGATGATGATGATCGAGATGATGCCATAGATGATGCTCGAGATGATGCCAGGGATAATGCTTGAGATGATTCCAGAGATGATGCTCGATATGATACCAGAGACGATGGTGCTTGATATGATACCATATGTTAGAAATGTCCCTGACGATGATGTTCCATAGATGATGATGATCAGTTGATGTAATTGTGAAAGCTTCCTATGACATATAGATTCACTAGTCAGTTGTACAGTTGTATTGTTGTGTTATAGAATACCTTCCTTGTTAAGAGGGATTGTTAAATAAATGTAATTGCATAAGATATTCTATTTTGTATTATTATTGTTATTACCCCTTCTGTAAAAGTTGTTCCTTCAATTAGGGATGTCATTGATGTATTTGGTCATGTAAATCCTTGAGGTAAAACCTCCGTTTTAAATCTAGTCACTAGTACCCACAAAATATTATTAAAATGTATTTTTGGGTCTTCTAAGGCAAGTTGGCCCTGGAAGCAAGAAGAAATCACCCCAACTGGGTTACTAGGCCTCTCAACTGATAAGTATAAATAGGAGAGGCACTTCCCTCATTTAGACAAGTAAAATACTCAAGCAATTGCGTTAGAGAGAGAAGTGACAGTCCATCTGGAGGAGAGGAAGTCGTCTAGTTTTATTCTTTGGGTCTTACACTGTACTTGGTTTAAGTCTATATAGAGGAAGTTTTGTTTGTTTTTCTTCCCCGCGAGGGTTTCCTAAGATAAATATTTGTGTTCTCTTTTGTTCTTGTATGTTTTTTATTCTTGCATAGATCCTTTTGTTTTGGTATAACAACTTTTAAAATATTAACACTGTTGAGTTATGATCTTGTCCTCTGCTAAATTATTCAACCTAGGGATTTCATCATTACGCTAGGATAGAACATTTTAACCTCAGATCAAATTTCATCCTTTAGACCATTGATAAAACAACTCTTGTAGAATACATCATGAAATCCTTTTGTGTGATTGGACAATTTCTCAAATTATGGTTGATACTCTCTCACAGAGCCAGTTTGGCAAAATTCAGTGAGTGCTCCTATGAATTCATCAAAAGCACTAGGTCCAACTCATTTCAAAATGAGTTGGAAAAAATATATCCATTTTGTCTCTTCATGATCCTTGATGTACCAACATAACCATTGAAGGGATTCATGTTCCAAATGAAAGGATGCAAGTGGGAATTTGTTGACATCAAAACTATTATGCAAACTAAAATACTTTTCTTTTCTATATATCCATCCAGTCAGATCATGACCATTGAAGCGAGGAAAATCAAGCTTCAGCCCACAAAAATTGCTGGAAGAAGAGAATCCAAATTCTACAGAAGAATCAAGATGTAATGTATTGCTGATGGCTAAGTGTTGAATATGAGGCAAATAATTTTCTCATTCAGATCTTAGAATTTGGTCTTGAGGGCGACAAGTTTGTCTTCCATTTGTTTGTTTTCTATTGCGTGGATGACAACCATAACTAGGTTTCTTTTGGAGGGGGGAGTGGGTTGAAAAACAAAAATAGAATTTTTTTTAGAAAAGGAAAATTTGGAGTTTGGAACAAAAATGACGGGTAATTGGGCTTTGACTATGTTTTAGACAGTTTCTTAGAGACAGTGAAGAAGAAATTGGGATTTCTGAAGCAGGGTGAAAGAATGGAAAATTTTATCAAAGAGGGATAAGGAAGCATAGATAGGAAATGAACATTGTGGCAAAATTTGAAGGCGATTTGGTGAGAATCAAAGAAGTTATGGAAAACCCTAAAAAAATAGACAAATGTGGGATTTTTGGCTTCAGAAAGTGGAATTTTAGATAGGGTCCTCAAGGAAGGAAATATGAAGAATGGAATTTCAGGGTTTCTAGTGAATTTTCAAGGGAAATGGAGCTAAAGAAAAGAAGATGTGGTGAGAAAAATTAAATTATACACTTTCTAGTGGAATTGATCTGTGATGGATCTGGACAGATGCAATTTGTTGTTTATCAACTAGAAATAGATATGGACCCCAAGTATGTTCGGATTCCTAAAGGTTCAAGGGATTCACTCGGACACTAATGTTGTCTAATGGCTTGTGTATTGGAACTAGTCAATCAGGTTGGGATCATTTCCCTTTTCATTGGTAGATCCTTTTAAAGGCTAGCTACTTTGGGGTTCCTGTGGCACTCCTCACAATGAGTTTTAGGGATATGTCCAGGTAGTTCCCACAGTTAAGCAAATAGGGTTTATTCCCTGATCTAAATTTGCAATTGAAATGAACAATATGAATGAAAAGAATAAGAACTATGACAATAATCACGGCGCTAGAAAGCCACTGCAAAAACAAAACTGGTAGAAATTCCACCCAACGAACCCAAGAAAGTTCTTTGATACCATTTGAGAGAAACCTCCTACAATAAATAATAAAAATGCACAATATAACATAAATAGCATAACACAAAAGGAATTTATTGATCACGGGACACTTCGAGGGGGAAACCTCCTTTAAGAAAGCTCAATACAAATGACTCATAGATGCCTTCATTGGCCTCAACACACACTTATATATTAAGTCTAATCTAAACAACTATTACCCCCCATGGATGTGGGATAATACAATATACCCACGAGACGACTTACAAAGCATATGCATCCAATAGCAATATACTAACAAAGTAAAGAGAAGGGTTCACACAGGTTCCTAACAATCAATCCTTTCCCATTGTTGAACTTGTGTACAAAGTCTAGCAGAATATTCATCTACTAACCGGAGTTTAGTTTCTTGATGAGGACTCAAATGAACGTTGTCCAAATAAAGCATACACTCTTTAACACGATCATGAAACAACAATTGGGAAGAAACTAGTAGAATAGATAAGCCTTCAAGCACATTGGAGAAACAAAATCACTTTCCTTGTTGAGTAGATTACATGACTTGCTAAGTATAAATTCAACAACATATCAACATCTAGGAAACAACGATTCATAAAATTAACTATAGATTTAACTGTAGCTTTATATCAATAGTGGACTGGTCTCCAAATTACAATGTCTCTTCAGCCATTGGGATTCAACTAAAAACCAAAATACAAATTTCCAGTTGGAAAAGACACATATACAAAAAAATATTTGATTAAAAAATACTTACAAAAATAAATTACAGTCTCTCGTGTTTCCTATCAGTGGGTTTCCCCGCTAAAGTTTGGGCTGCCAACATCTTGTACAATCATGTTCCTACCTTTTTTCCAATCATGGACTCATTGGAGCATGTAAAAACTTAAAGAAATTAACCTAGGAACTATTTGGTCCAACTTGAGCATTTAAGCTTATGGGTTCCCTCACAATGGACCCACTCAAAGCCAAAGAGCTTAAGGAATAAGATGGGGGAGTTTACTAAAGTTTTCCATCAAAGGCCAAAGTAACCAGTCAAAGCTATGAAATATCTAGTCCGCAAACCCCCTTACGTGGTCTGAATGAGGGATTGTCCATTCCTTTGAAGGACTCAAGGAAAATCCAAGCTAAAAAACAACAATGAAACCCTGAAGCTAAGAGATGAGACTAACAATGAAACATTCCGATAGATAAAATTGTAGAGGATTCTTAGGTGCACAAGCCACCATCGCAATTTGGTTGCAGAGAGAGTTGAGAACATATCAGACATGAGAATGGGTAAGCTTCCAAGTGCATGTGAAACCACATGGCTTAGGCTAGAAAGCTAAACTACACTTGGCTTTCCATTAGAGGAAATTTCAATTTAAAATGGGCCTTCCAAGAATAATACAAATTCCATGTCCTCATGTATTAACCAATCAAAATTCTTTAAAATTCAAAAAGGGATCACCTCTTAAACAATTTTTTCATATAAATTTGGGGATAGGTATCATAAAAAAAAATACTTTTTTTGTTCGTATTTTCGACCTATCTCCCTGTGTTTTTATTCAAATTCCGATCGCGAGAGCTCGTTGGATGCAGAATTAAATTCCCCATCCAATGAGTACCCACTCAGCATACTTTTGACGGGCCCCGCTACCCCAAAAACAAGAAATACCTGAAAAAATGCGATGATGATGTCATCGTCACGTTATTAATAACTATTATTTTATTAATTTTCCTTAGGAGACCCATTTTGAGTTGAAATTTCCTCTAATTAATGAGGGTCAAGGACATTCATTAAATAAATTTCCAAGTGAATGTAAAACCACGTGGATTACACTAGAGATCTAAAATGCACTTGGATTCCATGTATGAAGTTCAAGGAAACTCATTAAAACTTGGACAAGGAAGGAGCCCCATGATATACCCAGGACGATCACATTACACACTATGTGTAAAAGCCACACATGAAATAAAAACTAGTAATTGGATCGAACTCCATTGCAATGTATGGTAGAGGAGTGACATGGAAAACTCGACTAGACTTAGATTTTAAGGCATTTAAAATCACAAGGTATGCCTAGATTTTATTAAATCTCACCTCAAGATTTTACGAGTCATATACAAAAAGGAGTAGTTTATAATATTGATGGTTTCGAAGGGCCAAAGGGTAAGGCTTGGTTTTAATTCAAAACATGACTTCAATACATCAACATGGGTCGTGCAACAGATATAACTTGTATGACGTAGGGGTGGGGTCTATATGGTATAATCAAAGTATGTTAACCTATATGGTTTGACAGATTATAATTCAAATTTAGTCCAAGTTTAAAATAATGCAAACTAGTTAGTATCGAGCTCAATTGTAAAATAAAATATTAGTCTCATTACAAGCTTGCATTCCTCTTACACAAGTTGAGTAGGAACAAGTGCAAATGTTCATATGCACATAGATTCTATTGACACACTATGATAATGGGGAAGAAGTCGTGCAAATGACCATCAACATTGCAAGCAAGGCATCTTAATCATGTGCAACATATTTTCCATGTGAAGATGAAATCCTAGATAAGGCATCTCATTATTTTTCTAATTCATTTTGGTTTTTTAATTATAGGATCAAGAGCTATTACCGACATTTCCTTGTCATACTCCTTAAGCTTTGCAATAATTAAGAGATATAGTACATTGGGATAATGTTTTTGACATGTCTTGTAATATCGACACTTATTGCCGCTATGCAAGCTTGTTTGTTTTATATATTCAATTGCGACGTCGACCCTTATTTTAATATAACTAATGCCTTTCACTGCAATAATGTTAAAAATCTATTAAATATAAATAAATTATACATTATACATTTGAACTCTTAAGTCATTTTATTATAAATTAGCATTTCACTAAGCATGTCTTCCATCTAGGGTGGCCAAAGTGAGATCGCACTCTTTAGTGGTTGATGTTTATTATTTTGGTTAAACATTCTTTTAATAATTAGTATTTAACGTGATGCTTAAAAAATATGTCGCAGAAGAGTCAATTGTATTTGGCTTTGGTATGTGAGAGGAAGGTTCGTTTGTGTCGAGCGATATGTTTGTGTTTACAGATTAAACAATAGAAATGGTTGACAAATACATTTAAATATTGGATAGCAAATTAAACTAATATTATTTAAATATTTTATAATTCTCATCTTAAAAACTTTATTTTAAATACCGGGCAATAAGTTTTATAAAATTAATATTTGATATAGGTTAATAATTTCGTCATAATATCTCCCAAAAAGATTTATACAAATAATATTTTATATGTGTTAATACTTTAGTCATAACTGAAAAGGATATGTGCGTTACAAACAATTGTGTTTATTAAATTAATTTGAGTTTGTTGTGTTTGGATATGACTTTAAATTATTCTTATTGTTTTTTTAATGATGAAAGTATCAACTACCCCTTTGGCATTGTGGTTCTTGTGATGCCGTTTTGTTTGTTTGTGTCTATTTTTTTTTAGGTATTAACTATTATATATATAATCTTCGCCTATATTTTTATAAATTGGTTAGTTGATTACTAAGGTATTATTTATTTTTTTATATAATTTAAGTCTTTTATGTAGATACTAGGATAAAAAATATATTTTATAAAATGGTTAGTTGATTAGTAAGGTATTTTTTTTTATATAATCTTAGTTTTTGATGTAGATAGTAATATAAAAAAAATTATTTTATAAATTGGTTAGTTGATTAGTAAGGTATTATTTATCTTTTCATATAATCTTAGTCTTTGATATAGATAGTAATATACAAAAATATTTTATAAATTGGTTGGTTGATTAGTTTTAGAAATATTATAAGAAGAGGAATTGCTTAACAACGAGTCTTTGTTTTTAGTTTTTGTTTTTTATTAACTTAAGAAACAAGTCTTTACTTAGTTATTTAGTATAGCATAATCTAGTTTACTTTAGTTTTTGTTTTTAATTCACTTAAGAAACAAGTCTTTAGTGAGTTATCTAGTAGAGCAGAATCTACTCTACTTTACTTTTGTTTTTTTATTGACTTGAGAAACGAGACTTTAATGAGTTATCTAGTAGATCAAAATATAGTTTTGGTTTCTTATTGACTTAAGAAAGAAGACTTTAGTGATTTATCTAGTAGAGAAAAATGTAGTTTAGGACAAAGTGGAAGCAACCAAATAAACTTCGGTTTTAAAAGGGAATACCTTGGATTCTAGCCAAAGTTCACAAGTTCTTTGATTTGATCCCTTAACTTTAATCCATTTCTAGTGCAACTTGGTGTCATTTATTCAAGGATGTCCTAAAAACCCTTTAAGCTGACAAATTTAAGGTTGAATCCAACTTAAAAGAAGTTGTGTGTTGTGTGTAAGAGTCCTAGTTGACCTATTGCTATTGTTCTTTGGAATTTGCAAACATAGTTGGTGTATTGCATGAGATGGCTTGGTGTTGAAGGTGATTATATTTTCATTGTCCTAGATATACTTAGCTGATTTACTGATGATTAAAAAAAATATTTCTATCAACTACACGTACAAGAGTTTGGTGCTTCAGTTTACATCATTATCTTTATCCCTAACCGCCTATTAATTTATTTGATTGATATATAAGTTGGATTTCACGCAATGAGTACTATAGTTTGAATATATGATAAATTATACTAAGGTTTGACTCCTTGGAAGCAAGCATTTTAGTATTAGGTTGATATTGATTCATTGCTATGGATGCTTGAACCATGAGCTTGTCTTAAAAGCGGCTTATAGTTTAGATTTCCTCATCTTTATATACTAACGTTATAACATTATATATATTAACTATATTGTTTAGTATTATTGTCTAATTATTACTACAGATGTAATAATAATATCAAAGGTTTAATTCATTGATCCCTAATATAGAATTATGCTACAAGATAGGAAAGCTTGATCCAGTAAGTTTAAATAGTAGAAAATATTAGGGATAATTAAGCTATGAATATCATGAGGTATTTCTAATCAATATAGTAAAGATAAAGATAATAGAATGGCTAATATAGTTTTACCATCGTTAAATTGCATAGAGACTAATTAATTAGAGTACTATATATTATATATACTATGATTATTAATTAAATATATTAGCGTGATTCTATCTTTTATATAATTAATTTGTATACCTTAGTTTACCATTTTCCCTTTTTGCTAAATCATAGTTTTACTCATATTAATTAATGTTAAAGTTATAGCATCTGAGTCATTCTCCAAGCCAATCTTGTGCATTAGGATTAGGATTCATGTGTTGAGGTATTAGGGAGTATGAGTTGGACTCGAGAAATTTGGAGTAAAATTAGAAACTTGGAGTAAAATTATTGGACCCAAGAATGACTAAGCATTATGTGTAAAAGCTAATCCTCATGTGTTGAGGAAAATACTTTGATATGTCAAAGTGATGATGTTGTACATTCTTGTTGGACAAGGCTAAGTGCTTGTGTTAACTTGTGGGCCTCATGTGTAGAGGAAATTCTTTGCTAGTTGAAGCATGATGACGTGTGAATTTCTACTAACTATGGTCTAGCTATTAAGTCTCCTCTAGAGACTAATCACTTCTAGAGTGAATTACTTTAGCATAAGGTCACTTGGCATGAATAGTAGAATGATATGACCACATCAATGGACAAATCTCCTTAGTATAATTTTTATGATAGGTAATTAATGTGATAGATAAAAATGGGCACATATGGATCATATAGATAAGATTAAGAGATAAGAGATAGCATGCATAGAGAAATATAGAATCTGAATCGCTCATGGTAATTATCTTCAGTTAAATAGAGAATTTGAATTGCACGGTTTATTGACTTCACCTAATGTGGAGAGAACTAAATTTATTAACTTCAATGATATTAACAATGAAAACTTCAGTTAAATAAAGATAACTTGGTGTATTCATTTGAGTGGTGTAATCAAGTAAGACTTCAGTTAAAGGAATGAACTTAAGTGTTAATAAAAAAGATCCAGTTCACTAAAAGTGATTTGCATGGAAATACTTTAGTTAAACTAAAATATTACGATTGAGAGGACAGAGTCTACCAGTGAAAATAATGTAAATTGACTTGTATGTTGGGGATACTGTTGAGAACCTCATTCATTCTCTATTATCTCTTGCTATGAGATAACACCTGGGGTGTTGATTCTCTCTTATCTTACACCTGGGTTTCCAAAATAAATATACTAATGTAAAATACATTCTCTATTATCTATCAGTTTATACTTTAGATATTTGTTGGGGTTTTTATCCCTCATTATTTTCATGGTTTTCCCCAGGTTAGGTACTATGTTATGTGTGGTTTATTATGTGTATGAACATTCAAATTGTTTCAAGTACTATGCAATTCTGCATTTAAAGATCAAAGATCAACCAAAACTTTAACATGGTATCAAAGCTCAGGGAATGAAAGAGGTAATTTTTGGCACGCAATCTTGATCCCACTTAAATTGTGAGAAGTTGAGTATGGTGCTTGAAGATCAATGACTTCAATATCCATGAGACCAAAATACCGACTTGAAGGCACCTCAAATTTCAACACTTGGAAGGCCGAGATCTTGAACATCCTAGAAGAGAATGACTTAGATGGCTACATATCCAAAATTGTCGAAGACTCTACATCAAATACATGGGGCATTGATTTCAATAAGAAGCAAGTGAAATCCAAGCAGATCATCTATAATACAGTGAACAATAACTTGATGTCGATGATTATTCCACTGAAGACCGCAAAGGAATTATTATATACTTTGACAAACCTCTATGAGAAGAAGGATTTGAGTTAAAAGAGGGAATTGAAGAACAAGACAATGGCCTCCTTCTTCACAATTATATCTGATATAAGATATCAACTCACAACCCTTAGAGTATTGGTGGATGAGGATGATCTCATTTATACTGTTGTCAATGGTCTTCCATCTTCATGGGAGACATTCCTAGTTGTCATAAATTGTCAAGGTGAACAACTTAACTTTTATAGTTTGTGGCATGATTGCCTCCAAGAGGAAGGGCAAATCCAAATCAAGTCTACTTCTTCCAAATACAAAATCCTTGATATTGTGGCAAGTATGAAGAGAGGAAATACATATTTCTCTCAAAAGACGTTTCATTATCAAAAGGAGAAGGAACACAACATGAAATTTGATAAGTCAAATATCAAGTGCCACAACTACAATAAGAAGGTCCACTATGTAAGAGAGTGTTGAGAAAATATAAGATGAAATTTCCAAGGTAGACTTCATGCTTCTATTTCTATAAAAGATGAACCTCCAATAAATAACTCTTCCAATGATTAGGAGACAAGGAATGTAGAATATGATTATTGTGGAAAGAATTTTTTCCTTTAGTAAACCAATGATTGCTAGATGAACAAATTGTCAATATCTAGGTTGTAGTGAGATTTTGTCAATAGAGAAAACAGAAAGGACTCCAAGTAATCTCCGGAAGGATGCAAAGATCAAGAGGGAGCCCACAAAAAAAAAAAAAGTTTATATATTTTGATTTCTCTTATAAATAAAACTTGAATGTTTTTTCATTATAGTTATATGCATATCTATATTCCTAGAATTAGAAAGTATGTTATAGTATTACATGATGAGCATATGTTATAATTTTCTTTTATTGGTGAATAGTAAAGCTCATGCAGTGTAGGTTATGACTGAGTAAGTAGAATATAGTGTTGCATAACGTTCCATGAGATATGGATGGAGGTTTTCCTGAAACATTGGTTAAAATGTTTGCATGCCTGTGTGAACTATTATCATTGCATTGAAATATTCATATAGTGGAATTTCATGATAATGCAATGTTGCTAACCATTTGAATGAATTTGGGTTGTAGGGAAATGTTATGATCAACAAAGAAGAATGACATATATGTATTCATTCAGGTTACAAATCATGTATTCGAAGAAAAGAAGTAGCAGGAAGCTTCTAGGAGAAGACCAGAATAGAATCCCTCATGATATTCTAGAAGTCTCCCAAAAAAATATCCACTGGTGAAGAACATATGAAGATTTTCGGTTTTCATTCATCTACCGAAAGAGAAGAGGATAATGATGGAGAATCTATATTTTGATTCACTCCATTCATATTTTGAAAGGAAGAAGATAGAAGAGTCCTTAGATTCACTAGCTCCTAAAGAACTAGAACAACTAGTTGAAATATCACTTGATGAACCTCATGCTAAGAGAAGATATGCATGGTGTCGTGACATTCTGCAAGATGTAGAAAGGCACTGAGAAACAATAGGATCATTCAGAGAGAAAAAGAGACCTGAAAAATACTCATATTATGTTGCACTGATTATTCACATCAGTAATTCAGAACATTCCATCTATGAATAAGCTTCTAAGCAGTAAGTCTAAAGAATGCCATGATAATCTATTATGAAGAATGATGTTTGGAAAGTTATTCTTAAACCTGACTGGAAGTCCATAGTAACTTCACTAGATGGGTAAAAATATTTCTTTCCTCACTGGTGATGTTGAGGAAGAGGTTTATGTACAACAAATTGATGGGTTTGTAGTTCAAGGGAAGGAGTCCCATGTATGCAAATTGAAGAAACCCTTGTATGAGCTTAAAAGGAAACCTTATAGGCTTGGTATTCGAGTTTGACAACTATCTTCAAAGATTGATCTTCTCTGACAACGAAGTTGTTCCAAACCTGTACTTTAAGATTGTGAAGAACCAACCTTTGATATTGGTTCTCTATCTTGATGATTTGTTCCTTACTTAAGAGGAAAAATAGATAGTTCGGTGCAAGAGAGAGATCACTTATGAGTTAGAATAATTGATTCTTATGCACTACTTTCCTGGTCGTGAATTTTAGCAAAGGAAAGATGAGATTTTCATTTTACAAAGAAAACACATAATTGATGTGTTATCAAGGTTTGGTATGATCGATTGCAAATACATGGTCACATCGTTGGATTATAGTTTAACTGAACTACAAGAGTCATATTTTGGATCAGATCCAGTGGATTCTACCAAGTATAGTCATCTCATTGGTGGCTTAATGTACTTGATACTTAGTAGACATGTTATATGTTATGTTGTGAGCCAGATCATGTCTTAGCCTAGACATAGACTTGGATTTCTACTAAGAATGTTCTTAGGTACCTTCAAGAGACATTTTCTTATGGAATTAGATATGCTTCCAATGGTGAGGTAACGCTACTTGGTTATTCCAACTCCAATTAGGATCGTAGTATTATGTTTAGTACTATAGAAGAAAAAGTGTTGCAACTAGTACTACAAAAGAAAAGTGTAGTATGGATAGTACTACATAAGAAAAGTATATTGCGGCTAGTACTACCTGTAGAGAAGTTGCATGGGTTAGAAAGCTACTAGCTAGGTTGTTGTAGGAGAATCTTGATACTACGATCATTCACTCTATTAAATAGAGGTGTATTAAGATCTCAGAAAAACATATGAGATGAGTTATCACTTCATCAAATACATGGCCCAAACAAGTGCCTTAGTACCTGATGAGAAGATAAAATATGGGTTCTCTAAGCCTCTGTCTATGGCGAAGCATATGTACTTCTGATGCAAGTTTAGTATGACATTGAATACCTCCCTTGCTGAGAGGGAGTGTTAAAGTTGCATCATCACGAATCATTCTCCAAGCCAATCTTATGCACTAGAATTGGGCATCATGTGTTGAGGCAATAGGGATCTTGAGTTGGACTCATGAAACTTGAAGTAGAATTCTTAGGTTGGACACAATAATTAATAAGTTCTATGTGTAAAGGTTAATCCTCATGTGTTGAGGTGAATACTTTGATATGCCAAAGTGATGATGTTGTACATTCTTGTTGGAAAACGCTAAGGACTTGTGTACCAAGTCGAATCCTCATGTGTTGAGGTGGGACTCATGTGTAGAGGAAATGCTTGACTAGTTGAAGCATGCTGATGTGTGACATTATACTAACAATTATATAGCTATTAATTCTCCTCTAGAGAATGATCACATCTAGAGTGAGTTACCTTACTATAAGGTCACTTGGCATGAATAGTAGAATTATATGACCACATCCATGAACAAATATTGTTAGTATTATTGTTCTGATAGATAGTTAATGTGATAGATAAAAGTGGGAACATATGGATAATGTAGATAAGATACTGAGATAAGAAATAATATGCATATAGAGATAGAGAGTTTGAATAGCTCATGGTAATTAACTTCAATTAAATAGAGAATTTGAATTGCACATGTTATTGACTTTAGTTAATGTGGAGAGAACTAAGTTTGTTAACTTTGGTGATATTAACAATGCGAGCTTCAATTAAATAAAAAAAACCTAGTGTATTCACTTCAGTGATGTAATAAAGTAAGACTTTAGTTAAAGGAATTAACTAAAGTGTTAATAAAAAAGATCTAGTTAACTAAAAGTGGTTTGCATGACAATACTTTAGTTAAACTAAAAGATGACACTTTAGTTAAAATACAACACTTAAGTTACCTATTTAACTAAAAGATTTAGATTCCAGTTAATGCTTGGGTTCAATATAAAGAAAATTAATCAAGAGATGCACCTTGGTTGAGTCATAAAATCATTTCAGTGATCCAGTTTACTAGCATCTAAGAACATAAGGTGAATCAGTAACCCGTGTTTTCCTACCAGTTAAAAAAGCGTGAACTGGCGTGCAAGGTTTGCTCTTTAGTGTTGAAAGGGAGAATGGTTGAGAGGACATATCTCACTAGTGAAAATAGCACTACAACAAATCTTGGAATTAGTGTGCCATTTAGCGTCCCTTTTTAGTGTAATTTTTTTTTTACATTGAGTGGTCAAACTAGACGCTAAATGGGATGCGTCATGGACAAAACTTAAAGCGTCTCAAAAAACGTCTTTTTTTGCATCCAAGATAGCATCCTTTATGACGTCCAAAATAGCGCCCATTTTTATTGCTTCCAGAATAGCGTCCAACTTTGCTTCCTTAACAACATCGAGGTTTGCTTCCTAAATAACGACCTATTTTGCTTCCTAGCAAGTGCCCTCTTTTGCTTCTTAAATGACATACCCGTTAGCGCCATATTTGCATCCTTAATAGCACCATGCTAGCATCCAAATTAGCATCCAATATTGCATCCATTTTTGCCACCACTTTAGCATCCCATTTTGCACCATGTTTTACTTCCAAATATGTGTCAATTTTCACTTCCAAATTTGCACCAATTTTTGCTTCATTTTTGCATCGTGTTTTTCTACCAAAATGACGCCAAATATTTCTTCTATTGTTGCACCATATTTTGCTTCCTATGTAGCACCATGTTTTGCATCCAAAGTAACATCTTATTTTGCTACCATATCAACGCCATTTTTGGCTTCATCATTAGCGCCATGTGTTGCATCCTTTTTAATGCCTAGTTTCGCGTCTTATTTTGCTACCATATCAACTTCATGTTTGGATTCATCATTAGTGCCACATGTTGCATCCTTTTTAATGCCTAGTTTCACATCTCTCATTTTTTTGTCGCTAATTTAGTCGTTTTTAGTAATTTTATATATGAATTTTGGTCATTTTGTTTGGTCACTTATATTTTTTTTGGCTTATTAATTTAGTTATTTTTAACTAATATTATAATATCATTAGGGCATGGAGGAATCGAACCACCAACCTCCTGTTTGTAAGGCAGGCGCTCTTCCATTGAGCTTACACCCTTTCAGAATTTGGGAACCTAACTTACAGAGTCCTCTATAATTGTAAAAATGATTAATACACAAATTTGAGTATCTAATGGTCGGAAAAGGATGATAGATTGTATAAGTTCACAATATATGATCAAGCAGGTTATGAAGTAAATAAACCTTTTCTAGGAATTTTGAACAAAACTCAAGAAATTGGCAATCCCATCGGAGAGTCAACTGGAGTGTTCATTCAACAAGCCAAAGCATAGGGTTCAAATCACCACTCCACAAAATGTCCACAAATACCATGCAAAACCCAACATACTAGAAAAATACAAAATATTCAAAAATTGACATCAACACTAGAGACAAATTACATTCCATGTCAAACCACTATTGAAATCTATTATGGAAAATAAAATTGAAACTGTAAATGCAGTAGCTATGTGATAGTCTATAATACCTACATACTTACATAATAGTTTATAAGTTAGAACCCGAAATGCTAAAAATTTGAAGTCTAATAGCAAATAATTTGCAGTTACAAAATACTTGTTTTCTTCTTGAAATGGATATTTCAAAATGTATTATATCTAATATCATTTTTTTCAGGCTTAAATAAATTAACGACTATACTTCATGTATTCCAAACTCATAATACAATATTACATAAAATGGAACAAATAAAAATGATATAAGCATTAGCAAGATTGATCAACTTTCATGACATTTGAAGTATTTTTCCAAATTTGAGTTGCAAGTTTCCAAGTCCTGCCAAAGAAGGACTAATTTCATGATTGGCTAACAAGCCAAGTCAGAGTGGTTAGTTTTCCAAGTAAACATTGTTGCTATTAGTAAAATGAATTATGTATTCATAGATTAAACTTTCCGCCACAAGATATAAGTGTATATAAAATGTAAAACAAATAATCTTCAATTTTGTTTTAGCTAGCTAAAAAGCCAAGTCAGAGTGGTTGTGGTTAGTTTTCCAAGTAACATAAAACATTGTTGCTATGAATAAATGATGTTTATTCATAGATTAAACTTTCCACCACAAGATACGAGTGTATATAAAATGTAAAACAAACAATATTCAACTATGTTTTTACTATCATAAATACTTGGTTTAACTATCATAATAAACAACACAAAAAGAGGAGTGGTGGATGCAAGTTTTAGTAATTGTCAACCTCAAAGGACAAAAAAGAATTGATTATGCATGGGGATCTGCAAAGCGGAGGCTCTCACATTTTTTCAAGGACTTCCATTACTCAAGGAGAAAGGAGAGACCCAATTGTCAATGACTGGTGACTCCACCATTATCATTCAATCCTTGGCCAAACTGACTCCAACGCATAGGATCATCTCCCAATCCTCTACTTCACAAAAATATATTTTCCACATCCTAAGATTGCAGAACAAATGGGAGATGCACAAGCCAAACTGGGAGTAAGCCTTGGGAAAGGGTTGATAAAAATCAATAAGGGTTTGTCGGTTTGTGCACCACTCCCATGGAATGTTTTGCATTTAAGGTTATGAAACACTCATGATGCAATATTAATATTCAAGGTTGCACCACCTTATCCATATTCATGCTGATGTGTGAGATATTGAATATTGTCGCTGCCCCAATGGTGAATGCATGTGGTTTTAAAATGGAGTCAACTCTGGAAGGGCATTGTGTGCTTGACCCAAAAAATCCAAAGGGTATTCCATATATAATATATGTTATATTTATTATAATGCATGCCCAATGCCAATATAGTAGCATAAAATATAAAAGCCCAATGCCAATATAGTAGCATAAAATATAAAAGCATAGATTAGAGTGTTACTTGTAAATAAATACTACATTATTGAAAGGTTAGAAATGTCATCCATAGTAGATAGCATCAACCATTTAGTACACAAATAACATTGTATGAAAACTAAACAAACTCTTAATGGTCATGATCTTTTTATATTTGTTTGGCTGATGGCAGCTTGTGTTAACCACCATGATCAGCCCCATGTGATGGGCACAGTCAAGACTGAATAGTTAGCTCCCTTATATAAGCATTGTGAAATAAGGGGAAAATTTTATTCCTTATATGAGCATTGTAATGCAAGATCTTCTTTATATAGTACTGGTGCTGCAAGGACCGTGAGGAGACAAACATATGAGATACTCCTTCTCAGTAGTTTGTTGGATCAATAATTTGGTTGATGGATGAATGAGGACTTGGTGTTAAATTGTACAGCGGACAGTCTTCTGCAGGACTGGGCAGTGCTACACACTAGTGAATAGATCTGGGCACTTTAAAAGGACAATGAGGATACATTTCTTCTTCAGCACTCGGGCACATTGATTATGAGAGAGTAATCAGTGTTATAAGAGTGGATGTCTCTTCATATTTAGTAATCTATTCATAGCATCTTGCATGTCGTTTCTCAGTTAAGTAGAAGAGGACACATGAAATTACATGTGTTAGAATACTAAGCATTTTTCTAATTTCTAGCTTAAGTCCAAATTTAGTTAGGCACATGCAGTCTAGTAGGTAGGGTGCATGCTTGCATGCCTCATATCATCTTCAGTTGAGGTGTTATTGTGCATGTGCCTACTCTTCTTCCCAGTGTATAAAAGAGAAGGCAGAGGTATAGGTTTCTACATTCATTTTGGAGCAGCAAATAGTGAATTAGTTTCTTGTGGTTTTCCTGTAGCAGATTTCAGATCAGACAATACGAAAGCAGTAAAATATTTTGACAGTCCATCTATTGAGTTTTTTTTGGATTTTAACAGTGATTTAAAATGATGTGATTTAGGAGTCAAGACATACCTGTTAGTTTCCATTATAATTTTTCTACAGTATGTTTTTGTAGATTTAATCATTATTAGAAGAAAATGATTTGAATGGATTTAAGATTTCAACTATCTAGTAGTTTATGAATTCTTTTAGTACGAAATATGTTGACCATGGTTTAAAAAATTTATCATGGTACAAGAGAACAGTTTCTGAAATTTCCCAGATTCCATATATGGAGAGGAACGTACTATCTAGAGGGATCCAAAAACTAAACTGCAAATCTCTCTTTGGTTAAAAGATCTGAAGTTAAGATGGATCTACGTTGGTGTGCTTACACACCCACACGTCATATGCTTTCTAATAAAAATTGCTTTAAATTCCTCTTCTTTCAATATGTGATATGTCAGAAGCTCTTATGAATGATCTTCATTCATTTGGAATATTATTTCTTAAAAAGGTAGCAATTCCTAATGGATAGAATGCATCGTCTCAAGATTGGAAATCACCAGAAGCATTGAACCTTCAAGGAGAAAATGTAGAGGACATAATTAAATGGTCTAAAAATAAAGAAACAGGTGAGTATACAACCAACAAACTGGGATACTGATCAAGGGTGGAGGAATTGCAGTCAAAAGAAATAGTTTGGTAATGTAAAATTGTTAGGATTTTGGAAAGTCCTCCCAATTCAAGGCTTTTTCATTAGCTTTCATGGGACAATGGACAAAAAAGAAATTTGAAAGGTCCTGGGCCCTAGGCAAGTGCATCTTGTGTAAATGTAGTGAGGAAACAATGGATCGTGCATTGGTCTATTGTCCTTTATCTAAGGCTATCTGGAATGAATCATTACAACTATTTCTGGAACAAACAAATGGGATCAATCAAATTTTGTTGATTTTTTTTCTAATGGCTATCTGATAAATCTGAAAAAGATTTCAAGGTTTTTCCTTGCTCTGTGGCTTTCGAAAAATAGTATGATTTTTCAAGGAACGAAACTAAATACATCCCAGGAATCCCATAAAATTCGGGCCTCCATTAAAGGCAGTTGAAATCCTTTAAAAGAAAAATATCAGAGAATTCTAGAGAAACCAAATCTACAAAAACATGCTAACTTATGAGGTTCTGCACTATTTATGAAACTACAGAAGACTGACCTAAAACATGAAACTTATGGAATTGATTTAAATCAAATGCTCAACTTGAATATCCTGTATATATTTCCTCCTTAAACAACTAGTCCATGACCCCCACTCTGACGTGAAAGATAGATGAGGCTATAGAGTCACTTCCTAACTGCTAAAGCACTAAAAACACCATAAAACATAAGATAACTCGTGAAAAAAAACTCAAGAGTTGAACATATGAAGATATACTGGAAACATAACAATGAGACTCGAGAGTAAGCTAAAATACAGAAATAACAAAGTTATTTAACTAGTCATAAACAAACATGTATAATTCAGGACCACAAGAAATGTGTAACTTTGACTGCTCATGCAATCGAGAATTCACACACTTGGGCTAGTGAACACTTATATTCTCTCTGACAATATGTAGAGGGAAAAGATGGTCTAGTGTCACTTTCTCTTCGATGAAAATTGTAATTAAATGAAATAAGTCAATCAATAGATTAATGACTTTAACAGTAGCTATATTGAACACCATAATCATAAAGGCATTCCAATAAATATAACAACAAAATGGTAATGAAAAGAAATGAAAGAAATCATACAATTGAACTAACCAGAAGCAAAAATCATCACGCAGAACTACAAGAGTCTAAAAATCGCATATAGAAATGCAAAAACTAAATTGCGAATCTGCTAGGGTACTCTTCCTTCCCTTGAGTGGGAACTTACTCTAGGTAGCTACAAGAACCTTAAGCATGTATAAATTCGAATTTTGTGTTGTTCAAAAACTGTTTATGGATGCATTAACGGATTCAACACCCTCAAATAACCCGAGGCACCCATATTATGCAATTTTAAACACTATTCTTTGAGATTTTAGGAATTTCTTCAAAAAATTTACTGGTTTCTGTCGAAATTGTGCCATAAAATGTTGCCGAGGAAGGGAAAAATCGTTGAACGTATAGAATACACATTATCTAAGTGTTCAGCCATATTTTAGCTCTTAAATGGCTGGTCAATCAAAATACCATCAATAATGTTTCATTTTATACAGTGCTCTTGTAGGAAGCACAGAAATCAAATTTGACCCTAAGCCATGAACTCCAGGGAGCAATATAGAAACCAAAATACACAGATTTGTATACAAATGAATCCAACCCATCGTAATAGGAACCACAATTTAACTCTCTGAATCATGATTCCAAATCAGATCAACCATCAGACAATCTAATCTGAAACTTCCTGAGTTTAAATTGGTTTGACCGAGTTTTACTCGGTTGACCAAGTTTGACTCACAAATTTAACTAGTTGCAGGCCAAATTTGCCTATAAAACTCATTTTTTCTGAGTTTTTTCATCATTTTTGCAGTCTATTTTACCTAAACTCTCCTCTATCAGGTTAGGGACAGTCCCAGAATTGTCCAAATTGAACTAGATTGCTCAGAAATTGCCTTAGATTTGAGAGATGATGCTTGTTTCCTAAGTTTAGGCCCCATCGTTGTTTTTATTTGTCTGAAACTTGCTTCGTCGAGATTGGGACTCCTTGCCTGGTATGTCTAGAAGATAAAACCATTAATTGGTAATGCTCAAACTGAAACATGCAATTAGAAGCTGGTAAACCATTAATTGGTCAAATTAAAAAGTAGACATGCAATTAGTAAGTGCTAGGAAACAAGAACAATCTAGTGAATTCAGGTTATATTCATTAGTTGTTGGTTTATGGTTCAATTGAATGCAATGTCGATCTAAAATTCCAATCAAAATTGAAAAATGCTACTGATAAAAATAAAAAAATACCATAATGAGGGTTCTTATGCATGGAGTCCTATTCAGATTTCACCTTTATAAAAGTGGATCAAATGTCATCCCAAATGTTTCACTGTGATACATTCCTTGCATAGGATTATTGACCCTTTTGTTTAATGACTCCCTGTATAGGATTAGATACCTCATGGCTCTCAAGGGTTATTTATTCAAGTCGGGTATAATAATTGTGCACAGGATGAGTTCGTGATGGCTCATCTTGGGTGAGGTAGACTACTCTAATCTCTGGAGTAGAGCAATTCTTGAAGTATATATAGTACATTGGCATCTGGGATTCTATAATGGATTGTTGGTTTTGATAAATACATTTTTATGCATTGATTTTACCCGATAATGCCCAATACATTCACCTTAAGGATCTAAAATATCGTAGATATAGATAGGGTATTTGAACCAATGGATTTCATCTACCAAGGGTTTTTCCATGCTCTGTAGGATCCAAAGGTGAGTAGTAATAAAATCATGGATGTGTATGCGGGAGAAACTGAACTAACCAATAAGACCAACTAAGTGCCCTCCATTTATCTAAAGGAATCGAGCATTTGTTCCTCTCAAGGATAACTCCTATAGGGTATTGAAGAATGGATGCAATGCTTTTTATTGTTTGGGGTACCCAAACAATACTCGTTGAACAAGTCTAGTCTACCTTGGATCTAATACATCAAAATTTAACAAGTCTAGTCTACGCTTTTTTTCTTTGAAGTGAAGAATCAAAATACATGGGTTTTCAACAAAAAGCTTTCCTTCATCCAAAAGTATAGGTATAGGTGGGGTAGGTATAGGTGACCACTAGAGGAATTTTTCATCCATAAACAAGCCAAATCTGAAGATCATCCCTTTCTAGTGCAAGAAGGGATTGATTACTTCCCATTCCTTCAATAAATTATTTGCAACAAAAGTGTTATAAACCTTGATTGGGCATGGGTTGAGGAGTGTTTGAAATTTCAAACCTCACCACCATTTTCTACAAATAAGGGGTTCCAAATTAAATACAAATGTGCAAAAGAATATTCCAAGCTTCAACCCCTTTGAGAGATCTAGAAATAACCTTGGGTTCCAAATTAAATACAATTGTGCAGAAGAATATTCCAAGATTTAACCCATTCCAAATATCTAGCAATAACCCTTGAGCTCCATGGGTCGATAGAAGTACAATATAATATTCTAGTGGACCTTGCAGAAATCTCTCTTCCCTTCCTAGTTGGCCAAGAGGAATTGCCTAATGGGTGATTCAAGCACTTCGCTACTGTGGTTTTGATTGTATAAACAATACTTTGTCAGAATTTCTTTGTAGAGAACTAAAAGTAAAATAAAATATCTAAAAAATTGAATATGTGACTATTCTAGATCCAAGTCCAACCTTTGTCAGTAATCCAATCTAGGAAGGGGTAGATGCTTTGATGATAACACGCTTTTTATCCACTTTATATTTCAACTTACTTGGCATCAAGAAGTGCCAAATACTTTCTTCAAGGCACAAGACCAAGTCAGAAGGATGTCTCCTCCTATCCATATTGTACAACACACTTTGTTCCACTCATAAAGGGAAATCTTTGCCATATATGTGAGCTTGTAGTTGTGAGTACTAGGTCTTCAGGTGGAGGTCAACGGAAAGGAAGTTAAGGATGATAATATTCAACAACAAGATCTTGCAGTCTATTTTACTCATTGCAAACTTCAAAAAGTTCAGTAAAATTGATAACTTTGCTTGATGACTACTAGAAATGGAACCCCCTGCAAACCATGCAAAAACGTCTTGACAAGTTCTGCAGGCATGTAGAAGGCAGTTGCAGGATGCTAAAAAACTAAATTATGACGAGAGAAATTCTTTTGTTGTTTGTGAAGAAAATTTACACTTATATACCATGGTGGGAAGGATGTGTCTTATCCATATGTAATGTCCTTAGTCAAATTTACCCAGATTTTTAACCATTTGATACGATGTTTAAAGGTAGTTGTGGGTTATGAATGGATACTTAAGGATTGACTATGATACTGATAATGGAAACCCAGCTACTCAATCAAATGCTTGAAAATACTTTCCTGTTGTGACTTACTGAAGACACCTTTGGCTTGTGGTTTTGTCAAACGATTAAGAGATTTACTGCTGGAAATGAAGGTTTAAGCTTGTGGAGCTGAGTTATAAGGTTCTAATAGTGAAATGTGTGAACATTTCCATTCCCACTATTAATAATTACATAAAGAATTAGCAGCATGCCATTTTCCACACATACAGACATAAAGACAAGTAAAATTGCACATCTGATCATTTTTTAATGCAATCACATTACATGCCTGGGAGTGAAAGTGAAGTCAATGCTCGAGTGTTGCCTCCACACGACAATAAGAGATTTTCAACGTTTTATTTTTCTCCAAGGAGGAATGACTTATTTCCAACCTCTGCACAATGAACAATGTAATACCAGCTGGTACAGGAAACGGTAAGGCTGCAATAAAAAGTAGATAAGTGCTGTGTTTGAAAGGAACGCCCAGCTTGAAGGGAAACTTGTTAACCATAAGTATTATCCACTAACAGACAAGGAAGAGAGTTGATTCAGATCTAATGCAGACTGTAATATTTGAATGTTTGTCCCAGTATTATCCTGTAGCTTGCAATCCTCATAAAAACACTTTATTCCCTTCAGATGGTCACGATTTGGGAAAGGTAACACTACTAAAACCTTCATGCTAATGCTAAAATTCAACAGCCACCATGAGGTGTGTGAGGTTTGTGTTTCTTAACATTGTAAGCCCTAAAAGTTGATGTGGAATCCTCCTCAAGATCATCTATATTCAAAACCACCATGCATTGTGAGAAACTTTTAAGTCATGACATGAACGATTGCCTAGTGTGATGATGATTTGAAGATATGAATTTTCCATGGATTTTCTGGTTTGTGAGGCTGGTCTGTATGTTGGGAGCTGCATAAATTCTGGGAACTATTAAGGATTTTGGGATGCTAGCTTGAGGACTGAAAGCTAAGTGAAGAACATACAAGAATTGATGGAGAATGTTTGGCACATTGTGTTTGTTGTTTTGATCCCAGAGCAAGCAGTCTTCTCAACCCGAAATCACAATCATTTTCAGACCAGGTTTTGGCACTCTCGACGACCTTTTATAGCAGAATTTCATCCATGATCCATTTGACTAAGAGGTGATATAGCGAGCTTGACTCAGAAAATCAGTTTGTCTAGATAGTGAAGGCTCCTGGGTATACCTGTCAAAATTATGGGCAGATTGTGTATTTCTGAGATGTCTGTTTTTTCTGGAGGGAGATTCATTGCTAGGTAGAGCAGCATAGAGAGAGTTTCCAAGGAGGTCATTCCCTAGCAGTTTGTCACAAAAAAGTGAAACAAATACTCTTCCTAGATTCAATGTAAGAGCAGAGATCAGCTGAATATTTGAATGGTCTAGAAAAGACAAGCCATAACACAGAAGCCTCAAGCCAGGGTTCACAATGCACATCATTTAGTGTCCAGAACTGGAAACAATGGACAACACCAGGGCATTTTTCATCATGAAATCAAATAGATGACAAGCAGACTTGAGATAGAATTCAAGGAACAGTAAAACAGAGAAAGTAATCAATTGGAATCAGAGCAGCCTTTCTAGGAGGGTTGATTTTTCTAAACCTGAAATATTTCCAGCTCAAGTTTGGTGAACATGGAAATCTTTTGGTTGCGGCCAACAGCTGAAGGCTTTGAATACTGTCACATTTTCTAAATCTTCCAATTTCATGCAACAACAGGTCTTTGGCATGGCCCAGGGTTTGTTTTGGCATCATTCTAGGCCTCCTTCGGTGCATACTCAAGAGAAGCATTTTACAAGATTTCCTGATCAGCCACTGAAACCTACAGAAAGGTGCTTTAAATGCCTTTTTTATAATGACTTTAATGATGATTTTATGTGATGAAGGCTTAAAATAACAGCAGTAAAACCCAAAGATGATGGACAAGGGATGTACTGTGGCTGACTGAGAATGCAATATTCTTGCCCAGAAATTTGCAGTGGTGATATCATAAGAAAGAGGAGTCTAGCGTGGATGTTTATATGTGAGCAATTGATGTTGAATGCACATGTAATACTGATCATGAATTTTGGGGAAGGTGTAGAAAATTGCCGTTGAATGGAAACAGCAGGCAATGAGGGCTAGAAATTACAAAAAAAAAAGTGGAAATCAAGGATTTCAGGAGCAAAAATATAGAGGATTGAACCCCTGACGAATGTTGTTTACATTCCCTGGATTGTAACGTGTACCAGAAGTCGAGCTAAGGTTTCCCCGGATGTTTCTTCAAGGACATGGTCAGTGTCCCGATCACAGCTTATCAAAGGCAGGTTATAATGAAGAAGTTTTGTAAAATAATAAGCAGAAAGGAATGTATCCTGAAGCAAAGTCAAGTCAGGAGTGCTCGATTGTAAACATAGTCATATAGCATCCATTAGTCAGTGCGGTAGCAATTGACCTTGGAATCTGGGCAGAACGTGGCCTTCTTAAATAACATTGGACAGTTGAACGAAAAAAAACATTACGACTTTGTGTTTGTACTATGTAGACCTCAGATTGAGACTTTGGCACACTGCATCATTGGACCAAGACAGATGGAGCACATCAGATTTAGGACAGGGAATCATTTATCAATGGTTTGAACAAAGTTGAATATCCCTCAGCTCTTGATTTTACAGGGATTCATCCTTGATAGAACACCCTAGAAGAAAACAATAAATGCCAGCATAGCATTGACATCATGATTGTCTTTTCTAAGGGATCAAGTCTTTTGGAAGTGTTTATAATAACAATATACCCTTGTCACCATCAAAATCAAAGTCATTGTTCCATTATATGAGGTATTAGCACATTCTTTGAGATGTTTGCACATGGATAGGGGCTAGCGCTAGCCTTGGAATAAGTCTATCCTGAAATTATGACAATATAGTCCACATTGAAGATGCTACATTGCAGTGGTGTTTTTTTGGGTCAAAGTTAGACCCATGGTCGAAGGAAAAAACTAGTTTCTTTTGCATGCAATGTTATTGGCTGAATTAACCAGCGCTGCTGCATATACAGAGTCAATGTAATCCCAAGCTAAAGGCATATTATACTCACATTCATGATGACCACTAGGGTATTTTAACCCATGTACTATAACAACAAATAGTAACACATCCAGAGTTTCCTCTCTTCTCTATTGATAGAAAAATAACAAAGGAATACCCAATATCCATTATCTTTTATGAGGATATTATGCCCCAGGACTGGTTTGGTTACTATAACAGGTTGGCATGAAAAACACACATGCATTCCAAACAACTTAGGATGACCTCAAACACTTCTATATGATGAGTCATTGCTAATAACTTGTAAAAGGAGCTTCATACATTATACCTGAGCTCGCAGACCCCACAGTTTTGATTCAAGTGAATAACATCATCTATTTCTTGAATGAGTGGAGAAAAGATAACTCTTTTAAAGATGTGGGATGCAACTTCGGTTGCTAGCTCAACCATGGCATTGATAGAATCAAATAGAATAGAATATATTGTATATGAAAAAGGGATCAGAACATAAAATATTTGGGATAAGTATGCATGAATGTATGATGAAAAGAAGAGAATGTGTGTGAGTGAGGAGGAGAGAGGTGAATTCGATGTAATATAGGCAATAATTATTAAATAGAGATGGATACACATTCATAATCCTTTTTTACAGGGACGACAACAAATGAGTTTATGACGTTCAAGAGCATATATGTAAGATGAAGAGGAAGGTAGATTTGAGGCAGACATGTGTGCTGGAATCAAAATAATTCCTAGTGTTTGCGTATAATTTGTAATAATACCACCCAATAAAACCATAAATGCATAGAAAAGACAGAGTTACAACCAAATCATTAAAAAAAGAAAAATTCTATTGAATAATACCTAGAAAAAAGGGGATGTTCAGGTGGAAGCTTCGAACCCTTGGCATTTTTTTTCGCTTCTTCTCCTTTAGGTTTTCACCTTTTCCTAAATTTTAGGATCTCCATTCACCTCAATCTCGGTAGTGACAGAATATGCAACAGCTTCCGAGGAATCCATGGATTATTACTAGCTCGATCTTCACAATCCAAGAGGCAAAAAAGAAATTCAGTTGCTTGCAGGATCTACAATTCAATTTCAGTAATGTTAAATCAGCGATCTCAAAATGGAGAAACACGGTGGGATTTTCTTTGACAAGATGGCCTCCCCGCACCTTCCCTCTCTCTAACCAATAAGACCTCGATGTCTCAGTTCAACGTACAACAAAAAGGCCAAAATGTTGGTAGTATTAACCTCCTCTCTATAAAAACACTCTGGTATAAACAAAAAGATGATGTAAACCTAGGTCAAATCTTATTTTGGGGAAAATAGAAAGCGACCCCAATATGAAAACTGATATCAATTATTAAATTTTCATATTAATGATCAATAAAGATTAAAAATATTTTCAACTAGCAATTGCTCTATAATGTGCAATGGTACGCCGAAAAGAAAGAAAAAAATGAAAAGGAAAGCATTTTTTTAAAGTAAATGTAATAATGTGAAAAAATCTAAAATAAAATAAATGTGATGAAGAGCTTCCTCTTTTCAAAAAATGATTTTTTTTGTTTACTAAATGGAAAATACAAAAGAAAAAGATAAATTTTAAGTGGATTAGGAAATTTCTTTGAACTATAGACATTAAAGACAATATAGGGCAATGTTAACCATACCACATTAACTAGTTGTATTTGTTTTTTTTTTGTAAGCTGCACAGTTCTATTAAAATACATAGGCAAAATTTACAAAAGTCATCCTCGCCAAAAATGAGGACCGTCTATAGAGACTGAGGGACTCAGACAAAGACATCATTACAAATGATGAGTTCAAGTATAAAGCAGACATAGACATAGACAGAGTCCTGGACATAGTTTTGAGACACATACATAGATAAAAGACATAGATACAGAGTTCAAATTTAAAGAAAGTCATGGTTATGCTTGACAAAAACCTGGGATGATAGGTCCATTTTGATGCTAGAAAGCATGAACCTTAGGCCTATGGAACTTCTTCAATGATGGGGCAAGCCCATCGTTCTTCCTGCGACTTGGTGGGTGAGTTGGTGGCGGCTTCCAGAGCTGTTTGTGCTGGTTGTTGTTGTTGAGCAGGCATCGAGATGGACATTTCCCATAGGTGCTTGAAGAGAGGCTCAATCGTCGAGGGGGTGGGGAATGGCGGAGCATGAGGAGTCATTGTTGTGCACCCGGTCGCGCTGCCACTGCCACCTCCCCCACGACTGGCGAGAACCAAACCCCCGGTAGCACTTCCACTGCCACCACCTCCCCAATCACATCCACCACCATTCATACTACCATGGACAGAAACGCTTGCGGTGCCCTTCCAAGAAAATGAGTTATCCATGGATGTGAGCTGAGCGTCTGTCTCAACGATTCTGGTTTTCACGGCAAGGACGAAGTCATGGGTGTCGAACCAGTTGCTGAGCATGTCTTCAACCAAATTGCATAACATGTTTTTCATGAGCCAGTAATGGTTTATCTGGCTACCATCTTGACCAGTTGCTAACTTCTGGTTCAGGATATGACCTTCCCAAGCTTCCACAAGGATGCGGACCCAAGAAGAGATGTGGGGTTCATAGTCAGTCGTGACTTGGAGGCTGCAACCACACTGGGATTTTCCTCTACCTGAGCTTGCCCTTCTCGGTGTACCTTGTTGGCGCGACATGGCGACCCAAATTCCACCCTGCCATGGTACCCGCGTGCAATGAATTATGCCGCAGAGCCATGAAGGCTAAGAGGTAAACAGGTTGTCGCCAACCCACCTCACAGGTGCCGAAGAGACAGGCCGAGCTTCTCCCACGCGCGATGGATGTCGAAGGTTCTAGAGGCGTGTGGAGTCAAGGTTTATGGACGGGACAAGATCTTGCTAGTCGTCACGTAGCAGGTGCAGATGCCGAGGCGGGACGTGTCGTCGTTCCTCAGACTGGTCACTCGCATCCAGGAAGCTCGTTGTATTTGTTAAATCTTATAGCTAAATTTAATAAAAATATTGATGGAGATGTACATCAGCAATTGAATTAAATTTATGGAAATGATTAACAACTAATTAATGTGTTTGAACCAAACAAATGTTTGTATTTTTTTGTTTTGTTTGAAGCCATATATATGTAAAGTATTTGTAATATTGAAGACTTGATTAGGATATAAATTTGTATAGGTAGGTAGACAGAACTGTCGATAGCCCATCATCCCACTAAAATTAAAAATCATAAAGGACTATAATAAGGGATTACATGCAATGGAGGATAAATGCATTATTCGCAATAAACTACAGTTATATACAAATCAATTGTAGAAATTAAAAATAGAGAAAATAACTTATATGTGTACATCCATCTACTTGTGAGAAGACAATAAAATCCATGCATAATTACCTAATAAAAAAGGAAGAAATTTTATTGATGGTACATGTGGTATTGTATCAAGGTACATCTCAATTTGTAATTGCATCCAATACAAGCCTTTTCTTAAATAAACTCTAATACTTCTTAGCAAAAAAATAGAGTTATTTCAAGCTTGAAATTTCCTTTAAGTTAACGTTGTACATTTTATCATCTTTATAGTGGAAGCACATTGGGGTAACTATTGCATATAAACATTGATCATCACAAACCAATGAAAAATTATGAGCGAGTTGTTTTCTAGCTCTATGAGAATTATTAACTGCGGAGAAGTTAATTATACAAAGAAATATAAGAGATAAATGGTAACTCTGTTATTATTTTCATCAATGAAATAATATCCATATAAAATTACTTAAGGAAGGAGTTCACTTTTTCTATCCTAAAAAATAATGATATAAAAGAAGAAATAAAATAAAAGAGATGACACAAGATTTTTTATACAATTTATTTACAATGAGTGAGGATCCACCTTCGGTCTCACTTCCACCTAAGAAAAATGGAGTGACCCACACAAAACCAACTAGTCGGTTTGAGAGGGATGAAAGAGAGTGCAAAACATTTCTACCTCATATTGTGTGGCAAGGATTCGCAACTTGATCTCTCGCTATATCTTCAAACCCCAAATCCATGAAGGATAGGGATGGATGGAACCCCAAATGATAATAGTGAGCCGCTCACATTGTATGCATTATGATTTAATTGCTTACGTTTTAGGGTTTGTGAATCCCATTGTATGCGTTAATGATTTAATTGTTTAATTGATTTAAATGGTTCGTGAATCCTAGAATGAACTACTAAGGTGTAAGTACTTAATATTGACCTAAACCATAGCATATGCTCTAAGTTATAGTGCGAATTGACTTGTATGGTGGGCATACTGCTAAGAACATTGTTGCATCTCTATTATCTCTTGCTATGTGATAACACTTGGGGTGTTAATTCTCTCTTATCTTGCATCTGGGGTTTCAAAGGAAATATGATATAAAGGAATTAACTAAAGTTTTAATAAGAAATATCTAGTTAACTAAAAGTGGTTTGCATGATAATAATTTAGTTAAACTAAAAGACGACACTTTAGTTAACACACGACACTTAAGTTACCTATCTAACTAAGCGATTTATACTCCATTTAATGTTTAATTTCAATCTAAAGACAATTAATAAAGAGATGCACATTGGTTGAGTCATAAAATCATTTCAGTGGTCCAGTTTACTAGGATTCAAGACAAAAGGACGAATCGATATCTAGGGTTTTCCTACTAGTGCAAAAAGTGTGAATTGGTGTGCAAGATTTTCTCTTTAGTGTTGAAAAGGAGAATGGTTGAGATGACAGATTTTACTAGTGAAAATAGTGTGAGTAGACTTGTATGGTGGGCATACTGCTAAGAACCTCCTTCCATATCTATTATCTCTTGCTCTATGATAGCACCTCGGGTTTTGAATCTCTCTTATCTTGCACCTAGTGTGTGAAAAGAAATATGCTATTTGAAAATACATTTTCTACCATCTATTAGTAATATACTTTGGAGATTTGTTGGGGTTCTTCTCCCTCATTGTTTTGAGGGTCTTTCGTAGAGTACATATTGTGTTGTCACTGTGATTTCTTATGTGTATGAATGTTCAAATTGTTTCAAGTACTCAGTAATTGCACATTTAAATATTAACCAAAAGTTTAACATTTAAAATATCTATTAGCTTTAACCTTACCTAGATTCGAACTAGGATACTTTTCCTGCTCTAGCTTTGAATATTTTCTAGAGTTTAATGTAGTTTACAAATATGGATTAGATATTTGCGTAACACAACCATGCAATCAACCTGCACATGTAAGCAGTTGATATTACGTTATAGTAATACATTATCCAAGTCATGGCCACTTATGAAAATTATTTTTTCTTAACTTAGGGTAATTAACTATCTGTTATTCAATGTAATCAAAATAATTTTATGGATTATAAACAATAACATCTCTATTCCATTGAAATACAATTTAAATCTAAATTCCAGAAACAGTATAGGGTAATTTCCTATATAGTAAATTTCTAGGATGAATATTTTTTGCATATGGGCATTTCAATATAAATACTTGAGCATTAATTTTCATAACTATTGGTTACTTTATACATTGTCAATAGACGTTGAGATAGAAAACTATGATTAATTTTTATACCTAATAAGCATGGTATTTCAAGGCAATGTTAATAGAACACACATCATCACAATGTATGATATGGAAAATTCATATCATGTTGTTACTTATGCACTTATCTACCGGTAGTACTTATATGACATATTAATACCTAGCTTGGTTATAAGGCTAATTACATCCTGACTAGTAAGAGTTAACAAGGTAATTCATACTAATATATTGCATGGGCAAGAAATTGTGATAAAAGGTTGTATTATGTACATCAACACGTAATCATTCTAGTTATCATGAAGGTCATGTAGCACCTATTAATACTAATACGGTTAGCAACCATGCAGTAAATTGTAATAAGAATAATAAAACCATGCAGTAAGTTGTAATAAGAACAATGAATCAGATTTTTTTGTTGTTGTCTTTCAATGTGTTTCACCACATTAAGACATGGGTGAAAAGGTGCAGTAAATTGTAGAAAGAACAATAAAACCATGGAGTGAGTTGTAATAAGAACAAAGATTCTAAGTTAAATCCAAACCAAACATACAAGTCACAATCCAAATGTCAATCATCAATCCATTCATCAATGACCAGCGCTACGAAAAATGTCCAACGAGACATAATCGTTGAAGAAAAGACAAGAACTATTTAAAAAACATAAAACTGTATGAAATACATGTTAAACAATAAATTATTACAGAACTATATCAATATGCCCCACTCGATAACCGAGGAAATGTTACCTTGCATTCTTCCCAGTAGTCACCTCTTCAAACATCCAAATGTAACCTTGCACGAAGCATCTGTCCAAAATATCAAACCTCTTTCTGTTGCAAGTCTCTGAGACTTGTGATTGGTATGAAGCTTACCTATCATGGTCTTTTGGGGGAAGCAACAACGGGAGCAATCCCATGCCTTGATGCTCGTCGATATGGTCACCTGCTTATGAATGAAAATTGATCATGTTTCATCTATTCGAGTGACCACCAAGAGATAACTTCTGCCTTGCTCGGGAGCAAACAAAAGTCGTAATTTTTCTCCAATTCTTGGATAGAAACTCATATGTGTGCGAGAGAAGATATCCTTGAAACATATGAATTCTTCAAGACAAAAATATGATGGAAACAAGTTGCAGTTAGAATGGAAGATAGTTGTGTTTGAGCCATGGACACTTTATGACAATGCAGGCTGTAATGGATTTATATTGTTCCTTGTCCATTAAATCTTCCAGTTAGTCTTATCACAATCTTTATTCAACAAAGGGCTCTCAAGTAAAAGGTCTCCATGACGATTTAGTATCAAACTCGTCTGATAATTTCAACTCAGATCTACCACGTTTTAACTTCTCCAAGACTCCAAATGTGAATTTCGATAGGAACAAAATAGAATGTACATCAACTGATGAATATAAGGATTATGTGATCGTCCATGTCAAGTTGTCTCACAGGTGATCCTTGTCATGCTTCAATGTCCCATTGGATGCAGAGGAAACACAGAAAAAAGTGGAGTAAAATTGTCAAAGATAACAGATATTTAAGGGGTCTTATTAATTGAAATGTATACGCTATTATTATTATGTGTTGCTTGTTAGAGTGCTGAAATATACAGAGTATTTTCATTCACGTCTAGTTTGAACTGCAGATGAATGTGATGTCAAAGACATTGATAAACGCCACTGCCAATGATCAAGTTATTCATACTTTTATTTTAATTTTTTCTACTGAATATTATTGTAGGGTTCTAGGGTTTTCTAATGAAGGTTACTGTATGTCTTTCCGTTTGAAATCAAAATATTTTATACATTGAAATTCCATTTTTTTCTTTTTGTGTTATACATGTCCTTAAAATGATTCTGCTAAAAATGAGAAAATGCCAAAATTTGGTGTTGAAATTTTAATGTTTGTTTTCGTATTTGGCAGAAAAATTGATGAATTGTAGTATTGGTATTGTTGGAAATGGGTGACAAACCGTTCTCTAGTTGGCTGCATAATTAACTTACCGAATTAATTTAGTTGGTTCAGTTAATAGTAACACTGAAAGAAATGTATATATTTATTGTATTCTAGTAGAGAAGAGTGGGAGAGTTGTAAGCTGTTGTAATCTTCATTCATTGAATAATAAGACCGATACCATTGCTCAGTGGATGATTTTCTCTCGGGGGTTTTACCACAGTAAACCTTGTGTTCATTGTTGAATGTCTGTTATTAAATTCTGTGTATTATTTTCTCTGTGAATCTCAGATCCAACAAGTGGTATCAGAGCCTGAGTGCAAGATGAGCTTGAAGCTTTGCCTGGAGCCTGTTGCTGATTGCTGAAACGCGTGGAAGAGAAGGCTGACTGCTTGTGCTGAACGTGGAGACTAAAGCGTGACAGCGTGGAGAAGGAGGAGTCTGCTGTTTAGACTCTGAAAATTTAAGGCTGCGTTTGTATTTTGGAGAACGCTCACCTTTGAAAGAGTCTCTTGTTTATGAAATTTGATGGTGTGTTTGAGTTTGGAGAACGGTAAATTTTTTTTTCTTCTTCCAAGGATATTAAAAATCTGGATATAAGAATATATATATTTAAAGGATATAGTTAAAGGAATGAGGAAAATGACACTATTTTTTTTTAAAGTGGATTCTTTCAGTTAAGAAAATAAAATGGTGATATTATTTATTGGAAGTTTGGAAGCAGTGAAGTTTATTAAAAGTTTTTTATATTGGAAGTAAAAAAAAATTTGTTGCCGTTATTATTATTTATGGAATAAAGACTTGTGCTAAAGAATAATAAAAATTTGGAAGTTTGGAATAATTTTTTTATTATTGGAATGCTGAAACTGGAAAGTTTTGGAATAAATAAAAAATCTGAAAGTCAAGCTTTGTGCGGCAAGTATTTTGGAAATATATTTTTCAAATAAAAGATATATTTTTCAAATAAAAGTAACTAGTAATGATATTTAAAAAAAAAAAATTCTTGAGAAAATGACAAAAACACAGAGTTTTAAATTTGAAATTGAAAAATTCAATGGGAGCAATAATTTCGAGTTAGGGATACGCTGGTTCAACAAGGAGTGGTGAAGGCATTGATAGGGAAAACCAAGAAACCCTATGATATGTCCAATGAAGACCGGAACGAGATAGATGAAAAAGCTCTGAGTGTTATTCGATTATGCTTGGTCGATGATGTTTTATTTAATATTGTGTCTGAAACTACAGCAACAGGACAAATAAAATCCTCCTGAAGTAGCAGTTATTTACCTTGCGTATGAAAGAAGGTACAAAAATTTCTGATCACTTGAATGCGTTCAATACTCTTGTTTGTCAGTTGTCTAGTATGGAAGATATTATTAGTTTTGAAGACAAGGCTTTTAATGTTGTGCTCTCTACCCGAGTCAAGGGCACATTTTGTAACCTCTATCAGTTTTAGTTCTATTGAATCTATTACATTTGATGATGTTGTGGGAGCCTTAATTTCCGAGGAAACTCGAAAAGAAATCTAGTCTTGAAAACTCGACATCAGAAGTAATGATAGCCAGGGGAAGAACCAGTGAAAGAGGACAACATTCAAGGGGTACATCAAGATCAAAGTCAAAGGGAAAAAAGAGTAAATTGAAGTGTTGGTTTTGCAATAAAAAAGGACATCTTAAGAAACACTGCTGGAAACACAAGCAAGCTTCTAGGGAGGAGAACTCTACAAATGAGGCAAACATGGCAGAAAATGATTCAGGTATGATTGATGAGGTATTAACTACTTATAATGTCGTAGAATATCATTTTGGTTGGTTAGTTGATTCTGGAGCATCTCATCACATGTGTCTTCATAGAAGTTGGTTTCACACATACCAATCTGTAGATGACGGTATAGCTTATATGAGAAATAATGTTACATGTAAAACTGTTGGGATAGGGAGTATCCGAATTAAAATGTATGATGGGATTGTTAGAACTCTAACAGATGTGAGACATGTACCTGAACTTAGGAAGAACTTGATATCAATGGGAGTTTTTGATGATGTTGGTTACAAATTTGCAGTTCAAGGTGGAGTTATGAAGATATCGAAAGGTATATTGGTTGTTATGAAGGCAAACAGAGTCGGGAACCTGTGTAAACTTGAAGGGAGAATGGAAATTGACCAAGCAACAGTAGCATCAGTTGGTGCAGCAAACTTCACTCGTCTATGGCATCAGCGGTTAGGTCATATCAGCGAAAGAGGAATGAAGGTACTTGCTGATCGGAAGTTGCTTCCTAGTTTAAAATGTGTAGATTTGAAGTTTTGTGAGCATTGTGTTTTTGGTAAACAAGCTAGACAAAAATTTAAATCTGGAAAACACACTAGTAAAGGTATCCTAGACTATATTCATTCTGATCTATGGGGACCATCTCCTAAAATTTCTTATGGGGGATCATCATATTTCGTCAGTTTTATAGATGATTACTCGAGGAAAGTATGGATCTATTTGTTAAAGAAAAAAGCTAATGTTTTTGATATATTTAAGCATTTTAGAGCTTTGGTTGAAAAGAGCACTGGCATGTTCATTAAATGTCTTAGAACAGATAATGGAACCGAGTTTACTTCTAAGGAATTTGATAATTATTGCAAGAAGGATGGGATCGAGAGGCATAAGACCACGGTTTACACTCCGCAGCAGAATGGCATTGTTGAACGCATGAACAGGACTCTTCTTGAAAGAGCAAGGAGTATGCTCAGTAATGCAAACTTGCAGCAGGAATTGTGGGGAGAGGCATTGCTTACAGCTTGTTACCTGGTCAATCGATCACCATCAACATCCATTGACTGCAAAATTCCGGAAGAGGTATGGACAGGTCAACAATGTGATTATTCTAATCTTAGAGTATTTGGTTGTGAATCATATGCTCTTATTCCCAAAAATCAGCAGTTCAAATTAGATCCTAAATCAATAAAATTAATCTTTGTTGTCTATGGTGATGGTGTTAAGGGATATAGATTGTGGAATCCTATTGTCCACAAAATCATCATAAACAGAGATGTAACATTTAATGAACTTTCTCTATCAAATGTAGATGTGAGTAATGATTTGAAATAGGCTAATGTACCACAGTTTCAGCAAGTTCAGTTTGATACTCAGTCATCTACAAAGGGGAATCATGAGGATGTCCAGGAAGAGGATATTCATGTGGACACTCCTCAGGAAGAGGATGATGAGCAGACAGAAATAGAAGAGATACCACAACAATCTTTACGAAGATCTACATGGGACAAAACTTTTCCAAAGAGGTATGATGACTTTGTCACATCTGTTGCTTTAATTTCTAATGAAGGAGAACCTAACAGTTATCAGGAAGCATTGAAAGTGTCTGATAGTGACAAATGGAAACTTGCAATGAAAGAAGAAATGGATTCTTTGGCAAAGAACAAGACATGGGATCTTGTGGAACTTCTAGAGAGTAGGAAAGTGGTTGGCTGCAAATGGGTGTACAAATTGAAGAAAGGAGCTGATGACATTGTACCGAAGTACAAAGCGAGACTGGTTGCAAAAGGATTTTCTCAGAAAGCAGGTATTGACTTTCATGAGATATTTTCACTAGTTGTAAAACTTGTTTCTATCATAATTTTTTTAGCACTAGTTGCCTTGTATGATTTGGATTTGGAGCAGCTAGATGTCAAAACAACTTTCTTACATAGGGATTTAAAAGAGGAAATTTTCATGGAACAACCAGAAGGGTTCGTTCAGAATCGCAACAAGAGGTTTGTTTGCAAGCTCAAAAAGTCATTGTATGGCCTGAGGCAGTCTCCCAGGAAATGGTACAAGAAGTTTGATTCTTTCATGGTGAGTCAGAATTTTACCAGGAGTGAGTATGATCATTGTGTGTACTTTAAAAAGCTGAAAAATGACATGTTCATTATTTTGGTGTTATATGTTGATGATATTCTTGTTGCAAGCAAGAGCATGTTTGAAATCAACAGGTTAAAGGCTCAGTTGGCTAGGACATTTGATATGAACGATCTAGGAGTAGCAAATCAGATCTTGGGCATGCAGATACATAGAGACAGGAAAAATGGCAAGCTGTGGTTATCACAAAAGAAGTATGTGGAGAAAATACTTCAAAGATTCGGTATGAATAAGGTGAAACCTGTTAATATCCCTTTAGCTTCTCATTTCAAGATTTCTTCAGGTTTGAATCCTAAAAATGATGAAGAAAAGCAGTATATGTCTCATATACCATATGCTAATGCAGTACGAAGTCTAATGTATGCGATGATAAGTACAAGACCGGATATCTCACATGTAGTTGGTGTTGTCAGTAGATACATGGCAAATCTAGGAAAAGAGCATTGGGCAGCAGTGAAATGGGTGCTTTAGTATCTAAGAGGCACAAGCAACTATTGTATCACTTTTGATGGTTGTAGTGATGAAGTCTGTGGTTATGTTGATTCTGATTTTGCAGGTGATTTGGACAAGAGGAGGTCCACTTCAGGTTATGTCTTTACTCTTGCAGGTGGAGCTATTAGTTGGATGTCAAAGCTTCAGAATATTGTTGCTTTATCCACTATAGAAGCAAAATATATAGCTTCTTCACATGCTTGCAAAGAGGTATTCTGGTTAAAAGGTTTGTCAGGTGAGTTAGGAAAAGTTCAGAACACTAAAAAAATTTTGTGATAGTCAAAGTGCTATTCATTTGGCTAAAAATACAACTTATCACAGTAAGACAAAGCATATTCCTGTAAAATACCATTTTGTTAGACATGTTGATGAAGGTGGAGTGTTTCTTGAAAAGGTTCACACTAAAGAGAATAGTGCAGACATGTTCACAAAGCCGGTTACTTTAGAGAAGCTATGGTGGTGCCTAGCTTCTCTAGGCTTGCAGGAAAGGTGATGAATAGAGCAATGAGCAAGGTATCAAGTAAATTGTTGTCAAGGTGGAGATTGTTGGAAACGGGTGACAACCGTTCTCTTGGTGGCTGCATAACTAACTTACTGAATTAATTTAGTTTGTTCAGTTAATAGTAACCATGAAAGAAATGTATATATTTCTTGTATTCTCATAGAGAAGAGTCGGAGAGTTGTAAGCTGTTGTAATCTTCATTCATTGAATAATAAGGAAGAACGATACCATTGCTCCGTGGATGTTTCCCTCTCGGCGGTTTTACCACAGTAAACCTTGTGTTCATTGTTGAATGTCTGTTATTAAATTCTCTGTATTATTTTCTCTGTGGATCTCAGATCCAACAGTATCACCCAATATCATTGTTTTGACAGTGTCTAGAATAAAATGTTTTTCCAATTTAATTGCATGAAATTTGTCAGTTTCAAAATGCCTTCTGGTATGTATTTTTTTACTTATTTTCTTGATTGAAGTTAAACATTTTCGTATTTGGCCGAAAAATTGATGAATTGCAGTAATGTTATCACTTTGTATCACTATTTTGACTGTCTCTAGAATAAATAAATAAATCCAGGCTAATTGCATGAAATATGGCAATTTCAAAATGCCTTCAGGTATGTAGTTTTTTACTATTTTTCTTGACTTGTTTGAGCCCCTGGAACGACATTTTCCTGGATGCTTTTAAAGTATGGGAAGAGAATCCTCTCTCAGCTCTCATTGGAGGCATTGATCGAATTTGCAATTCATGGCAAGGAATCTTATGCTCTGTGGGGAAATGGTGAGAAATATCATATCACGAAGCTATGAATCACATGATGAAACAACACACAGAGGTTTCATGGGATAGGGTGCCAAAGGATTAACAAATTAATTATGAGTAAAAGTTTGGTTTCCATCTATTTCAAAAGAAAAAGGTGTAGGAATGAACATGAATGTATGTACAAATCTATAAAGAATTTATTAATGCATAATGGATGATTTTCTCCCTTGAAAGCTATAAAATACTATTATTTGAAATCTATAAAATATTATCATTTGAAGTTTTTCTCATTGTACCTGTTGTCTTGCTCATTTGATCATTCCAAAATCTCTCTTCAATGAGTAATCACACTAGATAAAAGGTTAGGCATATGTAAAAGAAAAGATAGAAGATGCCAATAACACACTTGGTCATCATCATCATCATCGTCATCATCATGCTCATCCTCATTAGAATAATTGCAACCATCATCATCTTCATCTTTATGATCATTAATGGTATCATAAGCATCATCATCATCATCATAATCATCATCATCATCACCACCACCATCATCATCCTCATCATCATTATGACGATGATGACGAAGATGAAAATGACGATGGTGTTGTTTATGACGATGGTGATGATCATTTACAATGGCAATATTGACAATGACTTATGATGATGATGATGGTCTTGATTATGGTGATGATGATGATGATCAAGATGGTGGTGATGGTGATGATTATGATGATGATGATGATCATCATAATATTGATGTCGTCAGTTTCATCATCATTGACGTTGCCATTAAAATTTTAATATAGTACCTTGTATCCCAAACAAACATCTCTCATTTTAGGTTTAACCTGGTTGTTCTGCTACCTTGCCTCTGTGTTGCTATAATAATTTATTGGCTTTATTCTTTCTCAAAGAGGTGTAGTGGACTTATTGGATTCAAGAAAAGGTAATAAATCACATTTAAAAAAATAAACATTAAAATGGTAATAAACATTAAAGTAATAATAAAAATTAAATTATTAATAAGGATTAAAAATAATAAACATAAATAATAAACGTTAAAAAAAGAACAAACAATTAAAACTATCCATCTTACCTTCCCCCCTATCGCAACAAACACAATTTACATCTTTCAGTTACCTCACCCACGAACTAGGCCCGAGGTTGCAGAGGAGGTTCTAAGGTAACAGAGGAGGCTTTTCAATTACCTCACCCATGAACTAGGCCTCAGGTTGCAGAGAATGTTTTTCACTTGCCTCACCCACAAACTAGGCTCGGGGTCACATAGGAGGTTCCAAGGTTGCAGAGGAGGAAACTCTTGTTCGTTCAATGAACCCCTTCCTTGACACAACCAGAAAGATAGCTTCTGAGCATGGCGAAACCCTTAAGCTGTGCCAGATAAATTTCATGTTTGAAACCATTTTTATAGTACGGGTTCTTCCTACAAATAGCTTTTTATTGGGTGGGAGTCAGGATGCAGCTCAAATTTAATGGTATCCTAGATTTGGGGGTTTTCTATCCTCAAGGATTTCCACCCCATTCATATCCAAAAGCTACACGGAGGGACATTGACATATTGAGGTCGAGACCCATAAGCAAAGGTGAAGGTCACTATCACATCAAGAAAAGCATAGGCTAAGGTAGATTTAGGACCAGGATCTAGTATAAGTATAGTTTTTGCCCACAGATATGTCTTCGATAAGTCAACTGCTTTCATTTAATCCATTAACTCATTTCCTAGTCGGGGTTTTATTGATAGATACAACCAATAAATTGCAATCAGTATTTTATTTATAGATACGATCAGGGTTTTCTCCTATATGTCCTCCATTGATTGATTAGGATGGATGTCTTTATACAAAAAATACTTCACCTACTTCCGATAAACCCTACTACTACATACCCTGACAATCAACCCCGCTTATGGATAGATGATAGATATACAATGTGGATAGATACAGTCAGGGTTTTATTGATAGATACAGTTAGGGTTTTCTCCTATCTTTAGTCCCCCGATTGATTAGGATGGATGGTTTTATACAAAAAATACTTCACCTACTTCCTATGAACCTTGACAATCAACCCCTCTTATGGATAATGGATAGATACACAATGTGGACAGATATACAATCTTGTCTTGTATTATAAGGGATTTCACGCCTCATACTATCTGTCCTAATATCGGTTCAGTTAGGTATCAGATGGTACAGTGCGGTTCGGTGAGTAAGATAAATCATGACCAAGATATTATCCAGTGAGGTATGGGATTCTACATATATTTATAGTAAATCATAAACACATATTTTAGAAAAAAATGCATCAACTCATAGTGTTTTACAAAACACATAAGCTACAATATAGTCTACACATTGTTGTTATGGCTGATTCAGGGAAATAATTGATGTCTTGTTTCCCTATGATATAGTTATCATTTGGGTATATTTAATTGTTACAAATGGATTGATGAATAAACAGAATGCTTTTTATTCCTATGTTAGGTAAAACTGAAGTTCAAATATTAATTTAAAACTAGTAGAATGATCCACACTAGCCATTCTTGTAGGTGCAAGTTATTGAAAATGTAGGAATCCCAGTTTGTAAGAAAAGTCCTATGTTTTTTCTTGTCTCTTTGAACTTTTTATAAGTGTTTTCATGAAGTGGACTTTTTAGGGGGTTTTGAACTTTAATGACTTCTCACATCCCTTCTTTGAAATGAACGATAGTACTGATCCTTGGTAGAAATTTCTAATGTAGCCATGAATACTTGTTAAATGTCTACTTATATGACTGAGGTTAACTACTAGAAGCTGCCTCAACATATTTCTTAGGTGTTTCCCTTCAATGTTGTTATGAATTTACTATTTAGGGTTCTTTGGCTTTCACCAACTGTGGGCTTGTTGCTTATATTTCAGTATTGTTGTAGGATACCATGGGAGGGTTATTATTTCAAATAATTACCTTAAAGGGCCTCTCCTCATGCCAAAAAAGTGACCAAAACAAATCCTAAACAATTATACTCTCTGATCACTTGCTTTGGTACACTTATACCTTCCATATTTAGTGACTTTGTACCATACTGCCTAAACTATCACCAAGGAACATTAGTGAAATGTCTCCTTGTGGAGGTAGACTGCACATTAGGGATCTTGTAACTGTTGCTATAATTTGGCAATCCAATTCCACAAATCTTTAGCTCAACATTTTATTTTGTTGCGACATTAATTATCAAAACAAGACTGTCGAAACATAGAATCAATGCTGCCACCCATAATAGTCATAGTCAAAAGAGGTATCCTAAAAGTTTGAGAATAAAAATGACTTCATACCAAGTTATATCTATATGAAAATATTCCAATATCCATGTATTATATACAATACAATCATTGTAAAGTTTTAAACAATGATTTCACTTAAGTATGTGAAATGACTCTTTGGTATCTTAACAAAGATTAAAGTACTTGGTCTTGCTGGTCCTATGGTTGAAAGGGGTTGGTTATCCACCTTTATGGTACACCTTGGTATTATGGGCATGAGGGTTTCCTTATCTTCTTATTGTCACCCCCTTGCAGGAATTATTCAATCCCCTTGCAGGGATATCCCAAGCCCCTTGCGAGCATTATTGAAGCTCCTTGCAGGAATTATTGTAAACACTGTGTTGGCATATTGTAAATACCATGCGAGCATATTGTAAAAACTGTGCGGGAATATTGTAAACACTGTGATATTTCAAGATGATATCATGCTTATTATTTTTTGGCAGAGGGGGTACTCAAAACACACCTGCAGCTTCTAGTCACATAAACATGATTGTCATATTAAAACTAATTTTTTCTTCATTAATCACGTTTATTAAACATGGTTCAATTTTTACTTTTCAATATGAAATTGTGTTGCTTCTTGTATTGTGGCAGGCTGACAGTGGGAAATTCCCAATGGTGTACCATCAGGTAAATGTTATCCTAATAGTACCTAAACATGATTAATGTAATTTTTTTATTAAATGCATGTTATTTTTTCACGTGAATTTGTGTAATGACAAAAATCAATTAACTACTTTTATTGATTGATGTTTGTAGAGAACACCACATCACAATGATGAGGTGGTCACTGAGGAATATATCTTTTATTCAACTGACCCAATGGGTACTATGAATAAGGCTTTGAAAAATTCCAATCAAGAACTTCTTACACTGATAAAAATCAGACCCATGACTGAAGAAATCAACGCAAGAATCAGTGACTTGAGGAAAACAATAGTACAGTCTGGGGTAAGTGGCATCTTTGAAATATTTTATGAACTATGACGTATATTCATTTATGTTATTTTAGTTCTCTATTTTTGATATGATCTAATAAATTAAATTTTTCTTTTTTTTAGGAATTTTTGGAGACAACACCTATGCATCAAGTACAGTATGTAGATGTTGGTATTGGTAGTAGAGATGGTTCAACATAGTGTCAATATACCATACCAATGAGGCTATTTGACTCTCCTGACCAGCAATTCCCTTTAGCTGCTACGTCCTCACCGTATATTGGATATCAGTAGGTCCCTTCACCCAATACTACTTCACATGATGTTAGAGAAGAGAGTAGCATCGAATGTGAAAGTTGTTATCCTGGAGAAATACGTGTGGTTAGCAAGGGATAATTTCCCATTACATTCTTGGTGGACAAGGACTGTGTTCCAATCAAGATGCCAAATATTGCAGGTATTATTTAATTAATTTAGTTTTTTTTCATGTAATTCAAAGCCACATACCTCAAATTATTTTTAATTAATGATCATATTTTTTTGGCAGGAAATAATGTTTTTTATAAGAAACTGCATGAGGCATTGGAGCTTTTTGGGCCCACCATTTTCACATGATGGAATGCCCAAAATGGGGCCAGTAGTACCCACAAAATTATTATTAAAATGTATTTTTGAGCCCCCCGAGGAAATTCGACCCTGATTGGAAGGATAGGTAGTCCTAGTTGGGTTATTAGAATTCCAATGATCATTATAAATAGGGGAGGTTCCTCCCTCATTTGAATAAGCAGAACAAGCAGTATAGCTTAGCAGTTGCACTTGAGAGAGAAAGAGTAGTCCATCTGGGAGAGAGGAGGCAATCCAGTATTATCCTTGGAGTCTTATAAGTTTTATTATTTGGGTCTTACACTGTACTTGGTTGAAGTCTATATCAAGGAATTTTTTCTAGGTTTTCTTCCCCATGAGGGTTTCTGAGGATAAATATCTGTGTTCTTTTGTGTGGTTGTGCTTGTCTTTCTTTCAGTGATCCTTTTGCATATGGTTATGATGTTATGATGCTAAATGTTTTAGATATTTTATAATCATTGAAATATTAACATGGTATCAGATCCACCCTGAAATAAGTCTTTATGCAGAAAAAACACAGCTACAACTACAACTACTGAATATTAGGGTTTTGTTGGAGGAGCAAGTCGGTATGTCGACTTGAACGATAGCCGACTTAGTCAACCAGCCGACTAATTAGAGATTAGGTCGGCCACCTAAGGTCATGTTGGTTGAGTGAACCGACATGTAGTTATTTTTTAACTGTTTGTAAATCGTATATATTAGGCTGTTGAGCCAGATGAGAACTCGGTTCAGTTCTCTGCGTTGTATGGACCCTCTCATGTTAATATAATCTATTATTTTATCTACTTCTTCTTATCTCTTGTCTGTGTTATGTATGTATGTTTTATTATGTATTATTGGTAACCCTATGTGATCTGTGAGATTACAACATTGGTTCCGTTGCCGGTAGTACATGTCTGAGATATATGCAAGCACACGATATCAGAATAGGAGATTAAGGACTGGTGGGAGTGTTAAGTAGCAAATTATTTGCAGAATTACGCACGAAGAAACAGATTGACGACTGCACAAGCAAAAGAAAGATTCTTTACAAAGACACATGAGAAGTTTGTAGAATCAGTGCCCCAAATGTTGAAGATACTCATGGATGAAAAAGCCGGAAGGGACTAAATATCAACAGTTACTAGAAAAACTGATTCACGGGGGAAGAACAAACTTGTTGGAGTGGTTCGAAAAAATCGCTGACGAATTCTGCGAGAAGCAAGCAGTAGAAAACAGAACTTCGGTGGAAACCATCAAGAAGAAATTCTACATAGACCTCACTGAGAAATTTTTGTGTTCCTTACCGACCTTGCTATTTAATTTCCTGATCGAGAAAGGAGTGGGTCATATTGTTGAACCTCGTCCATCACTTCGCNAAACCCTAAATGGGCGGAAAAGCAAAAGAGGTGGGAAAAATTCATTGCCAAAAGAGAGTGGGAATACTTCCTAAGCAAGTAGACTGAACCATCCGGGCTTTCTAAAGTGTCGGGTAGGCTATGGGGGGGTAGCTGGTCATATGTCAAAATAAAGTGGAGTGGATTCTAGTCGACTAAAGGAGATACCAATCACCAGTAATGAGAAGTCAACCTAAAAAGTAAATCGAGAAGATAGTGTCACATAAAGGTACGACGGACTTACAAAAAATAGAGAGGGAGAAGAGGCTACAAAGTAGGGAAGAAAGAAGAGAAAGAGCCTTGGCGCTGCAGAGAGGAATGAGTACCAGGGTGACCGACCAGGAAAGAGATCTGCTAGAGTTGGGTCATGGCCGACAAGAAGAATGCGTGGTAGAAGAGGCATCCCCTATGGAAGAAGAATTATGGATAGAGCAGTGAGAAGCTCTCCAATTAGAAGTTCCCTAGGAAATGAAACCTCCCATAGATCTGTGTACCCGGATACAAGCTGTTGTCGAAGAGGACCTCAGACTAGGAGCTGGTGACTTTGGTATATGGAGTCGACTAGACGACGAAACATACACGAGTAGACATCTAATTATCCATCAACCAGAAGAAGGAAATTAGGTTACGCTTCAAGCAATACCCTCCAACCGAAGTATCCACTTACTTTTACCGACACATGAAGGAGCACCCCCCTGCCAAATACAGCTTTGGAAGAAATAGAACATTCAGAACTGCGGACAAATAATTGTAGTTGGAAATCGACAGAAGAAGTCAACACTAACCGACTGCTGGTTGAAGAGGAAACGACAAAAACAACCAATAGGAATGAGAGTTCCATCGACGATAGTTCTGCAGAGAGGACTAAGCAAATAACCCCATCGCCCACACCACCACCTCCACCACCGCCACCTCCTGAAGAAAGTAATGACTATGAATCCCACATGGGTCATGGGTCAGCACACATTCCCCTATATGAGGGTGATGAGGACCCTAGATGACACTGGTTCATTTGTGAGTCGACTTGGGAGGCTAACCAAGTTACGGATGAAGACAGGCAGATGGCACAGTTCGCTGGTGCCTTGAGGAAAAGGGCATTAAATTGGTACATGACCTTTTCTGAAAGAACACCCTAAGCAACCAAAGCTGAGATCAAAGTGCAATTTCTATCATTTTTCAAAACTCCAGATGCAAAACATCTGGTAGCAAAGAAACTAAAAACGACATCACAGAAGCCAGGAAAAATTGTCCGTGATTACAATAAACGATGGAAAGACCTTCTTAGCCAATTGGACTATGTTATTGATGAACAATTATTAATCCAGTGGTTTCTTGCAGGTTTATCACAGAAAATTTGTCGACACATAAGTCTGGAGACATTCAAGACTTACGAAGATGCACTTACAAAATATTTCCAAGTAGAAATGGATGAGGACATACCAGCATACTCTACTGATCACAGTAGAAGAACATCTTGAGAGCGTACAAAAGTCATTAAAAGAATTAAACCTCAAAATTCAGGATATCTGGTGCATGAAGTGCTTGACGGCTGGACATTCAAAATATACCTATCGACAAGAAATCAGCCGACAGGACGTTCGATTCATGCAGATTAAATGTTTTTGCGACATTTGCTAAGAGCATGGAGACCACTCGACAAAAGATTGCCCGTTCAACATGAAGAATGAAAAGGCATCTTGGTGTGCAATCTGTGAAACTAAAAATCATAACACGGTCGACTGCCATCTGAATCTCAAGAACCGACAAAATTATCATGCAGTCTATCAGACCAATGTAGTTGCACAAAGTAATGATCAAAACCACGCGCCAAACGATCAAAACAATTAAAGATAGGAAGGTCGAAGATACGAGCATCGATATGACAACCAACGTGGAGGCTATGGAGGTTGAGGTTAATTCTCTAGGAATTGAGACAACCAACCACGTCGACCCATCCAATGTTTCACATTTTATAACGAGGGACACCGACATGTAAACTGTCCATACAAGGACAGGATTGTCCTAAAATTCTGTACTAATTGTGGCGTAGGGGATCACTCATTAGAGGATTTCCCTATTATGCTTGAAAATATAAATAAAAAGAAGAATGTTAATGTCTTATCATGTGTGCAAAAACATGATACTATCAATACAAAGAATTTACATATCGTAACCAGACAAGGGACAAAAACTGGGAGTGATAACCCCCAAATAAGCAAGATAAAAGAAAAAAATGTTTATCCTGACCCAGTTAAAGAAAAACAAATATATAAAGATGCAACAAATATATTTAGAGAATTTGCTCAACGGGAAGAAGAAGATGATAATCAACAAGACGCAGTAAAAGAGCTAATAAACTTGGTACAAAAAGATAAAACAATATCACAATTCATCGACTTACTATGTAAAATAAAACACAACAAAGACATCGAAAAACAAACAAAGAATATATGTAGCTTAAACCAAAAAGATAAAAGCGATGCCGACCCACTTGTTGACTTGGAAATTGAAGGATACTGTGTCTGACAAGTTGTACTCGATTTTGGATCACAGGTAAATATTATGACTCGACACACATGGGAACAGTTAGGCAGACCTCAACTATATGAGTCAGGCATATACCTGAAACTAGCCAACCAAGGCCTAATTGAACCTATTGGAGTCTGGAAAAATGTTGACACCACAATTAAGGGAATATCAACCAAAGTCGACTTTGAAATTATTGACCCTAAGGAAGGACCTAGCTCCTTCCCAGCGTTAGTAGGTCGACCTTGGGGAAGAAAGATGAAAGCATCGATATCCCTACATAAAGAGAGAATAAAATGAAAAGGAAATGGACAAAAGGTCATTGTACCTATTCATCCATCCCAAGGAGAACCTTGGACAGAACCTATCGATGAAGAAGTTGATATCCAACAACTTTATCAGATACAAAATAATGCAGATTATACAGAACCTAATATCTATGGAGAACTTCATTTAGGCAACCAAGACTCAGTAGGATATAATTCAGATGTAGAATTATATGATTGGGAAGTCAAGAACTACGAAACACAAGCAAGAAGGTGCTGGACTATCCAAAAAGTACAGAAAAATCCCACCCAACAGTGCTTCATAGTGTCCATTGTACCAAAAATATTTGAGAAAAAAATTAGGGAATACCCTACTTTAAAACCTACAAATGTAAATAATACACAAATACCAAGATATAAGGAAATAGAATCACCAGTCATTCACATAGAACAAGTGTCCAAAAATGTTGGTGAACATGGTCGACTACAAAGTTTAGTAGAGACTTTTACAGGACAAGCTGCTAGATGGTGGGATACCCATCAGACAAGACTGTAGACCTGGACAACAGCTTCGACTTACTTTATAGAAAGGTTTGGAGGAAAGAAGTTAACCAACCAAGCTCAGATACCTATTTTCATTCAAGGACAGAATCCAGAAGACCATATTAAGACATGTGAAAAAGAATAGGGAAGACTTGGGTACAAAGATGAACGTGCATGGCCACATCTGTTCCCATCAACCCTCGCCAACTTACCAAACAAATGGTATAAGATGGAAGAAGACCGAGGTAAAAAATTCCTATGGCATGAACTCAGAGAAAATTTTATCAATGATTTCAACTTTATACCACAAAATAATAATTTGGTCGAAACAGCAAAGCAGATTCATGAATTTATACAATCGACAGAAAAAACCCCTGAAAAGATATCCAGTAGACAATGGACTGTAACAATATACAAACCGGGACAATGCCATATTCGACAAGACTACAGTTGGAAAATGAAAATACAGAAGGGAAAATATTTAGATGGAAATCAAACCATGTCGAAACAACCAAACCTATTCACATACTACTCAAAGTTGGAACAACCGACAAGGACAATACTGACCAAATGACTGCAGCCGACTTCCCTGCCACATTCTCACAATTTAAAGAAGGAAGTAGACCAATCAATGAAGCCAAAGCACCAGAATGGCTAGATGCTAAGGTCAAAACTAGAGAATTCGACATCTCAAATGATGACCAACCAAAAATGGAAAAGATTGGAGACTACTGGAGTGAAGAGCAGACAATAGAAATAGTGAACCTATTAAAAGAGTTACATGATGTATTTGCCCTAGATTATACAAATCTCAAAGGTTTAGTCCACGAAATGGGTGAAATGAAAATTGACACTAAACCTGATGTTCGACCTGTGAAGAAAAGACCATATAAGCTAGCTCATAAATACAAAGAGACAGTCAAAAAGGAGATTGATAACATGCTTGCAGCAGGCATCATCTACCCTATTTACCAATCAGAATGGGCAAGTCCAATGGTTGTTCAACCTAAGAAACATGATCCGACCAAATTAAGAATTTGTGTCGACTTCAGGGAGCTAAATAAAGTGACACTAATAGACCCATTTCCAACTCCTTATGCAGATGAAATCTTAAATGAAGTTGCAGGACATGAATGCTACTCATTTACAGATGGATTCTCAGGTTATAACCAAGTGCCAATAGCTAGAGAAGATCGGAAAAAGACAACATTTGTATGTGAATTTGGCTCATTTGCTTACAAAGTTATGCCTTTTGGATTAAAGAATGCACCTGCAGTATTCTCTAGAATTGTGGTCAAAACATTCCAAGAATATATTTACAAAACCATGGCCGTATACTTTGATGATTGGAAAATATACTCCATGTTAAAATATCATTGCAAGTGGCTAAGGCTTATGTTGGAAAGATGTCGACAAATCCAGTTAGCTTTAAACATCAGGAAGTGCATATTTGTGACTCCCATAGGGATATTGTTAGGACACATTGTCTGTAAGGAAGGCATTAAGGTCGACTTGGAAAAAATAAAAATTATCCTTGACCTCAAACCACCAGTAAACTCAAAACAAGTAAGGGTGTTACTTGGCCACACAGGCTATTACCGAAAATTCATAAGATATTATTCATATATGACCTATACACTAGAAGAAATATTAAGTGAAGATAAAGAATTCAACTGGACAGAGGAATGTCACATATCATTTGAAAAACTAAAAAGAAAACTAGTCGAAGCACCAATCCTAAGGTTTCCAAACTGGTCAACTAAATTCCATGTCCACATCGACGCATTAGGTCTAGCAATAGGAGCAATCCTAACTCAGCCAGAAGATGATGGAATGGATTATCCTATAGTTTACAGTAGCAGGAAACTAAACAAAGCTGAATGAAACTATCGATGATATAAAGAGAAGCATTAGGAATGGTCGTTGCACTACAAAAATATCGACATTATCTCCTAGCTAATCCATTTATCTTTTACACTGATCATCAGGCATTAAAATACCTTGTGAATAAGCCTCTAAACCATGGAATAATTTTTCGATGGCTACTTCTATTCCAAGAATTTGAGTTTGAAGTCGTTGTCAGACCAAGTAAGTTAAATGTTGGTCCCAACCATTTATCTTGAATCGACACAGGAGAGGAACCGACAGGAGTCAAAGACGACTTACCAGATGCACATATGTTTTGAATAGAAGTAGTCCCGGAAGAATTAGAGGAAATAGCTTAGTTTTTAGAATATGGACAAGCACCAGAAGGCACGAGTACCAAAAAGAAACAGATATTAGCCATGAAAGCTACACCTTATAGCCTCATAAATGGATTCCTGTAAAAAATGGGTTTAGACGACATCCTTAGAAGGTGTGTACTAGAACATGAAAGGAACAACAATAAGCATGAAGCACATTATGGACCTGCAAAAGGACATTTTGAAGTAGACACAACTGCAAAGAAAATACAACAATCAGGGTTATGGTGGTCGACATTTCACAAAGATTGCAAAAACTTTGTAAGCCAATGTGACAGATGCCAACGACTAGGTCGACCCTGCCTAGAATAGAAATTCCCCTGATCTTGGTAAACCCAAGTTTGACATTTGAAATTTGGGCCATCGACTTCATAGGCCCATTTCATATACCAGAAAAAAGAACAGGTGCAAGGTACATAATAACTGCAGTCAAATATGTAACCAAATGGGCAGATGCATAACCAGTCGACACATGTTCCAGTGAGATAGCTGCTAAGTTTATCTATGAGAATTTCATTACCATATTTGGATGTCCATTAACCCTAGGGTGAATCCGCGGACCTGGGTAACACTTTTTGGCAAAGGCATGTGGGCAAAAACAAAAAAACGCACCTCGGTCGAGGGCTTGTTAAACCCTCGACCGAGCTATTAATACCTCGACCGAGGTTTTATCAAGCCCTCGACCGAGGTTTTTTTCAACCCTCAGTTGAGGTATTTAGTAACCCTCAGTCGTGGTATTAAAACCTCGACCAAGGGTTAATAAATACCTCAACCAAGGTACCTCTGTCAAAAAAATCATAAATAGAGGCCGCGGACCCCTTTTATAAATGAACATGATCATTACATAACTGAATTGTATTTAGTCGAGGAATCACTAAATTACCAAAGACTGCAAAATATATTCATTATACTTTGCTGAATCCTCTAGCAACTCATGAAAACCTGAAAATAGAACTCTCCACAAAAAACTTTGCCTTCAAACATTAATGACACTCCCCGAAGTCCTTGGTACAAAATGAAATTGAGCCATTTTTGAGTAGTGGGATGCAACTGGAAGCAGTGAAAGATTTTCACATATTGAAAATAGAACTCTCCATAAAAAACTTTGCCTTGATCTCCATAAAACTCTCTCCAAATCTTTTTTGTGGTTCACCATTTTCAATATGTGAAAAGCTTTCACTACGCAGTTGCATCCCACTACTCAATAAATGGCTCCATTTCATTTTGTACCAGGGACTTCGGGGAGTGTCATTAATGTTTGAATAGGAGTAGATATGTAGATATGGGCCAAGGAGTCATAGGAGTCATAGATTTGATCAATCATATCTATAACTCCTAATACTCCAAGACCCATTTCTACAAATATAGATAAATGACCCTTCTTTTCATTTCAGACACCAACTCTCAAAAAATGTAATGACCACTTACCCTTTTGTCTTAAGGCTGCTCTCTTTAAATAGAATATTACAGGACTAAGACCTCGACCGAGCAAATACCTCGGTCGAGGTCTTAACAAAACCTCGACCGAGGGTTTGTTAAACCCTCGGTCGAGGGATTTACAAACCCTCGGTCGAGGTTTTTTTAAGACCTCGACCGAGGTATTTAAATACCTCGGTCGAGGGCTTAAGAAAACAGACTTAGCCCACATTCAAGCAAATGAAAAATTCCATGTGCCTTGCAAAGGGGTAAACCCTGCCATTCCTAGCACATAACTGAGCGGAGTTGATACCGATAAATTCACCAACGAATCTTCTATCCATTGAGGTATCATACACGCATTTTGGCATTCATATGAAATTTATTTTTTAATTACTTCTAAAACTTATACTTAGAAAACCACACTGCAACTTCGAAGCAGCTCAAAGAAAAATCCGCAGAGTTAAAAATACATAGCCAAAAAATTCTTTAAAATGCACACATCACATATCGACGTGTCCTCTTCAAAAGGATATCTTTGGTTTTTCAATTTTTGAAAAAATAGAAAAAATTGCTTTACGTGGACAAATATGTGTTTAAAACGATGTTGAAATCAAATGTGGTCACTTTCGAAAAATAATAAATAATTGTATAATGTGAAAAAAATTAACAAAAAAATATGCACATCACACTACATTTTATGTAGATCATGCTCATATATATATTTTTTTTAAATTATTAATGCAAGATTGAATTACTCTACGTGGACACGAGCCACTTATTAGCTTCTTCAAATTTTTAAGGTCACACAGTTCATTAAATGCAAAAATTCACACATTAAATGACATCGGAATATTTTAAAAAAAATATCACTATGAAGCCAACATAATATTCTACAATTTGTTTTTTTACTGCAAGTCAAAATTCACATGGCATATATGCGTTTTGAGGGCTTCTATCTAGCACATGAGTAAAAAATCAGGTTTTCATCGCCAAATTTGGCCAAAAAGTGTTACCCATCTTCATGGAATCACCCAAAAATCAAGATGCTAGTAAATCTTCTAATTCTTGTATTGTTGCACATTGTAATCTTGGAATTAATGAAATGACTTCACTTTCATCTTACAAAGATTGTTGGCTGCTTGATACTAGTGCAACATCACACATGACATTTAGAAAAGACCGTTTTGAAGAACTTAATGAAACAATAGATGGCATAGTGTACTTTGCAGATAAGTCAAGTCTTAAACCAAAGGGAATGGGCACCATTCGACTAAAGATGCCTGGATTCCCTGATTTCTTGTTGAAGAATGTTCTCTATCTTCCAGAGTTGCAGAGAAGCCTGATGTCCTTAGTGGAGATTCAATAGCGAGGCCATTCCATCCACATGTTTGATGGAATCGTTGAAATAAGAAAGTCCTCTGACAACCAAGTCATCATGACTGGATACGAAGATGGGAAGCTGC